>CM068369.1:36248958-36848958 GCA_034769895.1 Magicicada septendecula
ATAATGTAATGGGATCTGTCTTTTGAGTAAATGTCATTTGTTTTTTTTTAATGTTTAATAAAGGGAAATCTTCTTGTTGCACACATATACTGAGTACATAAATCAACAGTCTTCCCTTCCCTGATTCCTTTTATATTTACTGTGTGTTGTTCTGTTTTAATTTCAGCTCGTCCCAAATAAGGCAGCCTGAAGTAATTGGCAGAACCAATTACTTTGGGTTCCCTCTGTTATAACTCAAGAGAAGAGGTTATAATGCAACCAAATCAATTTTCCGAACAGACTGTACCAATGATAAAGACAGAAAAAGACGCAGAAAATAAGTTAATAGAGAAAGTCACTTTGCCTGCAGTAGGGACAGTTCATGCCAAAGCTCCAACATTTGACGGAAGCAGTCATTGGGGAGCGTACCGCCGCCAATTTGAAGCTGCTGCATGCGCAAATAATTGGACGGAGAAAGACAAGGCAGTTTCACTCGTTCTCTCATTAAAAGAACCCGCAGCAGAACTACTACAGAAAGTTCCACCTGACAGCAAAAACACCTACGCCGAATTGATAAAAGCTCTGGAATTACGTTATGGTAATAAATTTAGGATTGTGTGTCCTGCACCCAGGAGAGCAAGGCGACAGCATGCCATGGAGAGCCTTCAAGAGTTTGAAGCAAGTATCGACAGACTAATTAGACTGGCCTATCCTGAAGCGCCAGAAGATTTTCGAACGAGTTTTGCGATGCAGACATTTACAGCCGGTGTCCGAGATAACGAACTACAGCAAGTGTTACGACATTACAGAACAATCTACTTGTTTATCGAATGTTCCAGTTGAATGCAGCGGAATCTGTGTGGTGTACGTGATTCCCGACGCATTCGCGAGATTTTTCTGGAAGCCGCCAGCCGCGCGGACTGTGTCAAGGCCGGAATTAATTACGTCGTACACACTGGCGATAGCGCGCAGTTTGAAATCTTCTGGTCTGTGAGTGTTGTATAAATACTAGGCGGCAGCGGCCTTAGTTTTCAGTTATAGTTGCGATAAATTACATTGCGGTTCGAGAGTTATTATCGGGTGATATTACTCTGTGCGTTCAAGTGGTTATTAGTTAAGTGTTGTGTTTTATAATCGGGCGGTATAATTGTAATACAATTATTGTGTTTAATATTAGTTGACATTTTATTGCGTGTGAACAATTTGTATTTGATTTGTTGTAAGAGACTGTGTTGTTAATTACGAACTGTTTAACTGTGATAATTAAAGCTGGTGATTAGTGACTTAATTGGTACCTACGACGATCAAGTAGACTGTCGTAACAGTACATAACCATATCTTAGTAGCAAACAAGGCTAAAATTACTACACACTGTAGGCCCTACATAAAGGGGAAAATATTAGCTTACTTAAAATTTATCAATTAAAAACTTCTTAAACAAATAGATTAAAAATATTACCGACTAACAAGCCGACTACTAGGTAGGCTACGAAATATATAAGTTGTATGATATTAACAGTGACGTAGTGTTGTATAGAATAACTATAGCACTTATATTTATTCTTTATATTATAGTCTCCAAGTCACGTGTATAAAGTATTTAATTGTAATATTTGTAAACACTTGGTTACTCACCGTCTTGTGACTTCTTTAAAACTTTCAATAACTACGCGTTTCAAGGATAAATCCACATCATCAGGTTATATACAAACACCAATGTCTCAGGAGAAGTCGTCAAAAAATCAAAAATTTTCTCGTCAGGTTTGGTAAAAATTTTTTATTTTTCGACGACTTCTCCTGAAGGATTGGTATTGGATGAGGATTGAAATTTTTATTGAAAGTTTTGAAGAAGTCATAAGACGGTGAGTAAAAAAATGTTTACAAATATTACAATTAAATACTTACATTTATTGGTGAGTTACAGAGGCACACATTAAATTAGACTATACTGTTACGACAGCCTAACTGATCGTCGTATGGTACAGTGGAAAACACAATACAAGACACCTATTACGTCACTAATCACCAGCTTTAATTATCACAATTACACAGTTTATAATTAAATCGTACATTATTTCCAGTTAGATTTTTCCACACGCAATAACAGTGTCTATTAATAGAGTTTTACACAATTGTTAACACAATACTACCTCCCTTTGACAAACGCTCAATCCGGACTAGCGAAAATCGCTCACGTAACTCAACCGATAAACCGGCTCCTATGGCTTTATATAGGCCCCGCAGAGGTGCAGTACAGCTTTGCCTCCTTACTGCACGCCAGCGGCTTAATGCGTATCTCAAGTGTTCCTGGAACTCACTAGAACCAACTACGTGAATGACGCAACACAAGCCACACTGAACGGGGGGAGTGGAGAATGTTCTGGGTGTTCGGTACGCTTCTCGAAACTATACACTACACTACGATACAAAAACATTATGGTTTTTGTATCGTAAAAAATATTAACTACATTTTTCTTCCTCACTTTGTATACTGCATAGTGACGGTGTTAGTTAACTAAATAATTTGTTTAGCCAAACGTGTCCACTACTAAGCAGCCAGATGTTGCAACAGATGTTGAAGCAAATACAGTAGCACATGTATGTAATGAAATCTGGGACGGCGCGAGACGCAAACAAGGAGTACTGAATTAAAACAAAAACAAAAAATTAAACAAGATGTTGAGCTGAAAACGCGCGAAGAAAAATGGGACACAGAATTAAATGGCCATACATTCCTATGGAGCAATAATTAAAACGAAACACACGCTCAATGTATACATTCAAAAAAAAAAATTAAATAAGGATTTTATTAAAAATTATATAGTGTATAACCATGTCTTAGTAGCAGAGTTGTTTAAAATTATTACAGACTGTAGGGCCTACATATAGGGGAAAGGTTAGCTTATTTGAAATTTAACAATTAAAAATTTCTCAAACAAAAAGATTAAAAAACTACCGACGATCAAACCGACCACTACGTAGGCTGTATTCTTTGTTGAGCGATTTCTACAATATACCGCGTTTATGAGATCAGTTGGTTGACCTTTCTATCCGCTTACAGGCTACACAATCCCTCTTCCTTCAATTACCCTTTAACATTTGTTCACATCAAGACTTTGAGAGTATTTAATTATATTTCTATCTCTTTGAAAATAGCCCGACTGTTTGGAACTAATGCCTGACTTTCTTCTAATTAAAAAAGATTTTATGAAACTAACAAGAACGCTTTTTAATTTCAGACCTTGTTTACTATACCTTTGTCTATGGTGTGAACTACAATAAAATAAGTGAGTGAAATACTATTAAAGTTATAGACTTTTCCTTGCAAAAAAAAAATATTTTTTTATAAAAAGTGTAATAAAAAATTATGAAAATCCAATATTTTTTTCAGTAGACAAATTTTCATAATTCACACCATAGCCATAGATGTTTAGAAGAAGGAGACACCTAATTTTTTAAATTGTGTCAACTAGTGACAGAGAAATCATCATGTAAAAAGTGAAGATATACATCTAATAATTTATTTATTTTTAATTATTTATATTTTTACAAATAAATATTATACAGCACTAACTTTTTGGATAAAGTTTTTGAAATATATAATAAATGAACTGTGAAATTTTTTGTGATTAGCCTTAAAAACAGAGTCGCCAGATATTTCTGAAATTTTAGCACAAAACGGACTGCGCCAGCTATATCAGCCCCTTCAAATTACTGTTAAGCATTTGTTCGTATCAAGACTTTTACTGTATTTAGTTAAACTTCTGTCTATTTGAAAACAGCCTGACTGGAACAAGTCTAATTAAAAAGATTTTGTATTAATTGTAGTATATGTAAACACTTGGTTAGTCACCGTCTTGTGACTTCTTTAAACTTCCAATAACAACGCGTTTCAACGATAAATCCTCATCATCAGGTTATAAAAACACCAATCCTTCCGGAGAAGTCGTCAAAAAATCAAAAATAACTATCAAGCATCACAAAGCACTTCACGCTACGTCACAACCTGCTGCGCGCCACTACACACTATCGACTCCATCATTATCACCCGAGATTATCACTGCACCGCGATTGCTCGTACTTGTTTCAATATGAATTTGAATTGATATAAACAAACAAGCTACTTAACGATAAACTCTGTTTTAAATCCAACCGTGTATATAAAATACTGCCATTGATACTGAAACACGTTCGTGAAGTGCTTTGTGATGCTTGATAGTAATTTTTGATTTTTTGACGACTTCTCCGGAAGGATTGGTGTTTTTATAACCTGATGATGAGGATTTATCCTTGAAACGCGTTGTTATTTGAAGTTTAAAGAAGTCACAAGACGGTGAGTAACCAAGTGTTTGCATACTACAATTAAATACTTATACACGTGACTTGGAGACTATAATATAATGAATAAAAAGATTTTATGTCTTAAAACATAAAAAAAGCGCTTCTTAATTTAATATTATTCTGGTCTTCGAATGTACCTAACTACGAGGCCTGCCTTTTAATTCTTTACAAACGACCACTAGATGGCGCTAGTGAGATGTGACATTATCATTGTTGAAAAATTTGTCATATGTTATTTGTAAAACAATTGCAGCTCAGATATTGGCCGAGTAGTTTGTTTACAGTGAGCGTTTAAAACAAAAGTGTTTGTGTAAAAATGGAAATGTCATGTGAAGGTTTTCGTTGGATGATTTTTTACGATTTTAATAAAGGCCTAACTCAACGACAATGCCTCGAATCGCTTCGTACAACTTTTGGTAATCAATCACCATCAGAAAAAACTGTTTACAATTGGTTTGCGGAATTTCGCCGTGGTCGTGCTTCAGTCAGCGATGAATTTCGTGAAGGTCGACCTAAAACGGTTGTTGTTCCCAAAAACATCGATGCTGTGCACAACATGATTAAAGAAGATCGGCATGTGACTTACCGTGAGATAGAGGCATCCTTAGGCATATCGAAGACTGCAGTACATTCGATTTTACGTGAACATTTAGCTATTAAAAAGATCTGTTCCCGATTGATTCCGCATAATTTGACTGAAACTCAAAAACAGGCTCGTGTCAATTGGTGTAAGGAAATGATCCAAAAATTCGACCGAGGAAATGCAAAATCCGTATACAAAATCATAACAGGAGACGAAACTTGGATATATTCGTACGAGCCGGAAACTAAGCAACAATCAACTGTTTGGGTGTTCCAAGATGAACCGAAGCCAACAAAAGTGGTTCGTTCACGAAGCGCTTCCAAGAAAATGATCGCTTGTTTCTTTGCTTACACTGGACATGTCGCGACCATTGCTTTAGAGGATCGAAGAACAGTTAATGCTGAATGGTATACAACAATTTGTTTGCCACAAGTCGTCGATGAAATCAGGAAACACAACCGAAAACGTCGCATCATTCTTCATCACGACAATGCCAGCTCTCACACAGCACGTCAAACAATTGATTATTTGAAGGAGGAAAACATCAAATTAATGGCTCATTGCCCGTATTCACCTCATTTATCGCCAAACGACTTCTTTTTGTTCCCGAATGTCAAACAAAAAATGCGTGGACAGCGATTTTCATCACCTCAAGAAGCTGTTGAATCCTTCCAAAACCATATTTCTGAGGTACCAACATCAGAGTGGAAAAAATGTTTCGAGACTTGGTTCGAACGCATGCAAAAGTGTGTAAATCTCAAAGGCGAATATTTTGAGAAACAATAAAACGATTTGTTCCAAAAAATGTTTTATTCTTTCATTGTCTTTGTAAAAACTTAAAAGGTTGCCCTCGTATTAAAACAAATTACTAAAATAGGACGCAAAACAATGTTAACAAGTTATGAACATGTATTTTTAAAACAAACTGTCACAAGAAACGGAACGTCATTTCTGTACCGTAAGTAAAAAACAGTTAACAGTGAGACAGTACAGTAATTTATTACATTCCCACTGTATGTACGTACAACAGGTCTCATCCTAGTTGGAGGACAGGGACGCAATAAACTAATGTACTGTATCTGCTACCTGCCACCTGTGACAATAAATTATATGACATCCGCTGAAAGCAATGTTGGAATTTATCATTATTTTCGATAATTGTTGATAAAAGTGAGTTCGCAGTTTTAATCGACCGTTTCGCATTTGCATCTGTTTGTCTGTCTGTCTATCGATCTACCTTTCTATGTATCTATCTCTTTAGGATGTGTCTCACGGTACATTTCGAACGCATTAACCGATTTTCGTAAAACTTAACACAGTGTCCACAGGCCTATATTTAAATCTTCTTCTTCTACTCCTCTACAAGGATTAGGTTATATACACCTGTTCTGGCACCCATCTCTTCCTCGGACGACCCACGTCTCTTCTACCAATGGCTTTATAGTTCAGTGCCACTTTCGCCAATCGATCCTCTGTCATAATTTGCAGATGATCCCACCAATGTCTTCTGTAAATTGAAATACTTTCATTTATGTCCTTTACTTTGAGTTATGCCCTGAATTCAAATCCTTACTCTTTGCCAGGATCCTACTGCCGCAGTCTCTAGACCTTACTCCGAGGCTGCTTTGGATACTACAAATATTTCAAAGTTTTACATGAACAGGTTAGTGGCCTGTTGCACAACCCCCTACCAGGAGGACTAGAGACTCTTCTGTCAGGGTTACCATACCTTAGCCGAAAGGCCCCTGTTTCGGGGCGCAGGAGATTCGCCCTCACCCTTCTCTTTTAGAGATAGGGGATTTGGTGGTTTTGTGTCAGTTATTCTGATACTCAAAGTTTCTTAGTATTTGCAGTGCTCACCTATCGGGATCAGTGAGCGCTCTAAGATCCTAAGCCACCCAAAATTAAGAAATTAGAATTGAAAAAGGAAGACACCCTAGCCCTCAATTATTCTAATAGCGTCGGGGTCAGAAAAGAACAAGAGGCAGTCAAGAGAGACTAGACAGAAAAGACTAAAGGAAGGGATATAACCCAAGACAAGTTGAACCAACGTGAGAATCCGGCCAGGGCACATCGGGATTGCCAAACCTGTATTCACAAGATGAGGACCACTGATTTTATATTTTCCTACGGAAAGCTATTGTCTTTTGAAATTGATCCCCTAAAAATACGAGGTCGAGAGGCAAAAATTGTCAAATAGAAGAGGGTCAAAATTTTGAGAAATCGACGAAGTCCATGTGGTGTATGAAATTAAAGAAAATTTTAACCAAAATACGAATTTTGTGTTTGTTTTAGAAAATTTTAAAATTTTTTGACTCCGGAGCGGGATGAAAATTTTGATAAAATCTTAAAACTTCATATGGCTTATCCAATTAAAAATAATTTTAAATAAACCTTGAATCTAGTGTTAAGTTTTAAATATTTCAAAATTTTGGAACTCCAGGGTCTATAAACTAGGCCAAAAGATTTATGAAATTGCGTGTGGAATATCAAATTGAAGATAATTTTAACCAATAACCGAATATAGAATACAGTTTTGGGAATTTCAAAATTTTTTGTCCCCATGACCCAAAAATGTTATCACAAATTTGAAAAAAAATGTAAAAATTTAGCCGGGTATAAGACTAATAAGCACCTGGCTACTAATCTAGAAGTCTCGAGTTCGATTCCCGGGCCCGCACCATAAAATCAAGGTGCGTTTTTCAGCCCCCAGGGCGACTCAGCCTGTGGAAAATCAACGTCCCCTCGCGCAGTATGAGTGTTTGTTGAATTCAGTGTTTTTATGTATGTGTTTTTATGAACTGACGAGCTCGACCCAAGTGATCATCACCTGAAGATGGGATCTTGATCCTGAAACGCGTCGTGCCTAGCGACCAAAGTAAGTTGCATGAAGGAATAACAGGTATCTAACCTATTTTAAAGATTAATTTTAAATTATTCAATTCAGAATTAGCCAAATTCTGCGCGATGTATAAGTGCCGTATGGAAAAGTAGTCGAAATATACTGTACTTGAATGAAATGGATTTATTAATAATGCTATTCTTTTATAACAATGAACTGAGCTTGTAACACAGTTTATAACAAAATAATTAACCTGACTCTGTTGACCTTTGTAACACAACTAAAAATTTATTTCTATATAATGAAATAAGTTAATATTTAAAACTTCTTTTTGTCTTCTTTACTATAAAGTGATACTAAAAATGTGATAAAATTTTCCTTTTAAACAATTTATTTTATTGCACATAAATAATATAGGTTCACTTCCTTCTTCCTTTACTGTCGGTGCAGATCCTTCAGATGACGGGTTGATCCTGGATCTGGATGATTACGTGAAATGATATACTGTGTCCGGCCTCGGATCGCAATGGGGTGTATAAGTGTTTCTCACCAGCACGGTTATATACTTTCACCGCGAACAGACGTAGTTACTGCCAAATCAGTGTATTATGCGTACACTTTTTTTATCCAGTAGGTTTAAAGTGTTTATATACCCTAATTACAATATCACAATATCTTGAACTTGTGCAGGATAGCACCTATAATCTTACTTGTAGTAACTCTTGGAAATTAGCCGCTTGTAGTTAGTCGCGATTAGGAGACCGATCGTCATGAACTTATCGTCGCTTACACGTTATCGATTCCCAAGAGAGACTGATCTATTCACTTAACAATATTTCTAGTAAACTGATTGGTTCTTTGGTAACTCCTCCTTACGATCTTATACAGATAACCGATATAATTGTATAGAACTCTTTGTTAAGTTAAAAGTCTAAAGAATATTAGTCTACATATTTCATTATGAAAAATTCAAATAAGACAATTCAAAAGTACAGTATTATTTTCCTATAATACAAAAATGTAGTAATAAATGTTATCACTCTAAATAAATTGTATATAAAAACTCAGAGATAATTGTTTAAAATAGATTTTTATCTTAAATTAAATGGTTTAAAAAGTACATGAATCATTTTAAGTGTTTACTGTTTAATTGATGTTTAATCAGCTCAGCAACGTCAATGATTCCAGTTGTTTATTATGAAAAGCTAATTACCATATTTGTTTTTTTTGTAACGTATATCAGCCCTGCGAGATCTAAAATTATTCATGAGAAATAAAACTCTCAAAACTGCATCCCACTTACAGAAAAAAAGTGGTGCCGTAATTTCTTTTTTTCTACTACACCAAATCAGGTGTAAGGAAACTTGATTTCTCAAAAATTTGTTACTTAATTATTTGTTACAAATATGTTTGAAAAACTGCTTTTCCTAACTTCCATTAAAATGACGGTAATCTGTACATTTATATTTTATTATACAACTTTACGTACAAGGAAGGTATTTTCAAGAAAATAAATTTGTCTCCGATATCCGAAGTATTTATCTCAGGGATTAGGCGCGACACGTGTCTTTTCAAATGGCAGCAATCGTCTTTAGCATCATTGGAACGATACACTTTAATAAGAGTAATGCGCTTAGCAGTGCTAATGGATCGTACAATGATTACACTGTAAACAGATTACGTAAATTAATCAATGCATTCCCCGGCCATTATGTACAATATTACATTGAACATAAAGAGACAGCATAAAGCCAATAACAGTAGGACGGGTTTTATGTTACACAAAACAGTTTTACCTATTCTAGTCTAAAATTAAAAAAAATGAAAGTTATATTGATATTTAAACAACTAAGTTCTTATTATAGTGAGACTTTAAAAAAACAAAAATATTAATAACATTTTTCTGCCTCCAGTTTTGGAAAAAATAAGTTGTGGGCTGAAATGTCACAATTTTAATAAATAGGTTGTTTAAAACTCCTGAATACATTACTCTGAATATTATTTTCTCTTGTGATATTAAGTTTTACTATACTATCTTCACAATATTCCTTTGTAAGTAACTCGTTGAGTTTCAAATATCTAATATACTAATATTATTATCGTCAAAGATACAGAATAATTTCTGTGATACATGCGTCAAGTGAAAATCAACCTACTCGCAGTGTATTTATTTGAAGATATATCGTGACAATAATATTTTTTCAATTTGTATTCCAAAGCTTTCTGCTACACCTTTTTCGAAGCATTGCCATGAATTTTGTTTAGTTGAACAGCGTGTTACACTTTTTTAAGATTTTATGGACGTTTTTAAGCTGTAGTAATGTCAGAAATAAAAGTCCACTTTCATATTGTAAATACAAAGCTTAAAGAAACAATAAAAGTAGTTTTATTTATAGAATGCATTAAATTTATTACAATACTTTATAATATCTGAACAGTTGTATGAGGTGTTGTCTTCGATGTCACTCACGGTTTTGTTCACTCTCACAATATGTGATGCATTTTTTTGTGAATTCGTTCGTTCGAGTACTGACCCGATTTCTGCACTACGAATTATCCACTGTTCGGTAAAAATTCTCATGAGAGATTTTAAATAAATTGTTAGTGTCCTGAAACGTTCAATATTTTACACTGGTGAAATGTCTTTTAGCGTAGGCCTACATGTTATCGCCCGGTATTTCACTTCGCCGTTTACATTTTCGTACCGAGGCACGGCCTTCTTGAGTCGCTGCCGCTGCCGTTGCAGTCCGTGCTGTTTGGGGTTCAATTTGGGACTTCCGACTGCGTGGTGAGGCATCGACGCCAGGTACAACTGACGCTACTTTTTTAGTATGAATATACTTCTAATAATAAACTTACCTTTATAACTTTTTTGTTAATATCTGTAAACACTTTACGACGTAGGGTTGTAAGGTAGGTTTCAAAATAATATGAAGAAATCTTTGAAATCGATCGATTAAATCCTGGGCCTCTCCTATTTTTGCCTTTCGGGACGTGACAATAGAACATTTGCAAATAAATTTAAACAATTACAAAAAAAAACTTAATTTTCCAAATCTGGAGGCCCTCAACTAAGTGGGGCCCGGGGCAGTCCTCTCCCCATTTAGATATCTACTGACTCTTTGTTAGTTATTATTATACTTCATTGCTTGTTTTTCTATTGAACATAAATGTGTTTAAGAATGTCAATTCAGAAGGCAAAATCTGCGTGTGTGTAAAATATATATTTAGCAAAGTCGGTGGTATTCCAACCATGTTTTTTCAGCTGTATCAGCTGATAAAATGTGTTGACCCAGTTTATTTCAGTACTAGCTGACTCGATGTTTGCGTGGTGATGATAAGAAAATGTCAGAAGTTGTATTACATTGATTTTTAGTAGAATATTTATTTTAATCTATTTATAGCAAACAATTGATATTACACGTATGGCCGTCATTCAGCACTACTTCTTGTTTTTAATTAATAAGACGTTATTAATAAATTTTAATTTATTAACAGATCTAACGTATGACAAATTTGGAATACTTTTGATGATAAAGATATGATTAAATGGAATCAGCTGACAAAACTCATAGACCAACGTTATTCTGACCAACGTCCAATGAAAAGAAAGGAAATATTCCCTAAATTTGTTACAGAAATCCTGTGGACGAGACACTACACAACCACAAGTAATAATAGTTTCAAGATCATAAATAGTAGTTTCAAATAATAGTTTAGAAATAATAGTTTCAAGATTTAAACACTTACTGTACTCTATATCCAGATGTAATCACAGTTTTGAAATTTCTCTAATTCTTACATGTTTAACGTTTCATATGATTACTACGTAGTTTTGTTACTAACTATATCTGAGCTGTTACGTTAAATTATGTAAATAAAGGTAACACTGTTGCACACCACTAGGGAAAAAATTTTCCCGTTAGCGCTTTCAAGCTTCACGGAAAAATTTTATTTCCGAATCCGATCGGATTTCCAATCTGATAATGCTGTAAAGCTTGAAAGCTCTAATAGGAAAATTATTTACTGTAGTAGTGTGCAACAGTGTTATTTCTGTTTGTGGTTACAACCACTAACTCAGCTTTATTAATTAAACTAGCTCTTACCCGCGGCTTCGCAAGCGAATATTTGACTTTTAATAAGTATTTTAATATAATTTTTATTGTCTGTGTCTACATGGCGTTCTGTCAGCTCGTATAACAATTTTGTACTCATCAGTCAAATTCTCTCCAAAGCTGTTTTCGACGCTTGTACTATTTTAACTTGTACTAAATTATTATGTTAATGCAACAGCCTTTGGAGATTTAAAAGTACCCGTTTAAAAAGCATTTGGAGACATTTATAAAGTACCTGTTAAACCAAAAACGCTAAATTCTTTATTTTAAGTGTTACTGTGTTAGAAGCATTGTATAAGACATTAAACGTTGTTTTTCTCAACCATGGCTTTTATTTATTTCAGCAGTAAACTAAAAACCAAAACCGTTGTCACCTAACCTCACAAATGAAAACAACACGTACTTTCGCTTTTTATTAAGTAACAGGACAATTTACAATTAGTACACTTCTTCTTTTCCACATCGTAATATATCGATACAATCGCATATTATATGAAACATCGAAAATGCACAGCAGGAATGGATAAATGTACAGTTCCGATGCCGCTAAATAGGTTTTGTTTATTTAGTTGTTACTATGGTAATTAATTCTGGTCCCCATGGTGGTGTAGTAGTATACATTTAATTAATTATTCATTGCATTATCAGAAATACGTATAAACATAAATTTTATAATCGTTTAAGAGAATTACAAAATATATAGAACTATCTGTATAAAAAATTCTAAATTTTTCGATAATATCGCATATTAAAAACATTAAAAACTCCAGGAACGGATAAATGTACAGTTCCGATGCCGCTAAGTATCGTTTGTTTATTTACTTGTTACTATGGTAATTAATTCTGGTCTCCATGGTGTTGATGACATCTTTATGCGCGTCAACGAAAAGGCATAATTAAAAGGGCCTAAACTGTGTGAACGGGACAGAATATCAAATTCCAAGTTAGACAGTATTTTGCGCCTTGGGGTGAAGGTTACCTGTGCAAACTTTGGTGGCAATCGGTGGTGTAACGGAGTGGCAATTCAGTACCCATAAATCCTCAGTCTTTGAGTTATATATATATATATATATATATATATATATATATATATATAGATTATGTAAAGAGTAAATGCTTCCCAACAAATCGACGAATTTTAGTGAACTGTACTACATTAAATTTATGATCAGGTTAATATAAAAGTAACGTCATGTTTATATTTAAATGAATATTATTGCCAAAGATATTTTTCCGTCTTAACTACAAAATTACATTTAGATATGTCAGTATAACGTGAGCTTAGCTCTCTGACCAGAGTGCATACTGTTACTGTTACTGCTTGTTGAAATAAATTACGTTTGGCCAACTGTTATAGAGATCATACGTTACAATTGACCTTAATTACTTAGATCTAATAGCTGGATTGGCTTTGTAAAAAAAAACAAAAAACCTGATTTGTTGTTGATTTTTTCTTATTTTCAGTAATGCTTTACGACCAACAATCACTTTAAAAACTTGTAAGGTAATTTTTTTAATCTGTTACATAACAGGCGACTTGTGTTCTTCAAGTACGTCAGAAACCCGGGTATAAACGCACTTACTTTAGTAAGGGTACAGTTACACGTGCGTTTTTTCCCCGGCCGTCTGCGTGCAGTTGGGAAACGCATTGAAATTAATACACAGGCGGCAATGAAATTGATCACACGGACGTGGAAAAAACACACGGGTCATCAACTCTGCTACGTTTTTAATGTCTCCCGCATCGAAACGCAATCTGCTGCGTTTTTAGAGCGTTTTAAACACGCACGAGGGTGGTCACAAGGACTGTTCAAAGATAGCGCTAAAATAGCATTTGTTTATTTACTTGTTACTATGGTAAGTAATTTTGGTCTCCATATTGTTGTTGACATCTTTATAAAAAAATTATGTAATGTAAAAAGTTTTCTCAATAAAGATTTATTTACAATTGATATCCAATGTCTTCTTAATCTAAACACGGACGTTTCTGTGCAGTTGGGTTTTAACCTTTATAGCCAGAGCTGTAGGGATGCGCGTCCGAGACGTCACAACGGTGCCGTCCGATTATAAACCGCCTGTGAGACTACACTTCCGTCCGTGCGCGTACGAGAAAAAACGCACCTGCGACCACTGTGCGTTTTTTCAAATTCCACGCGCGTGCACGGCCGGAAAAAAAACGCTCGAGTAACCGTATCCTATAAGTCATAGATCAATTCCGTTAATAACATTTCTCTATTTAACTGGAAAGTCGTTTCAAATTAGAGATTCAGAACGGAACAAGAAGTACGCGAGCGCCTATCTGTACACACATACATACAGTTTATATACGAAGGTTGCACTCAAAGTAATGCCTGTGAGCCAGTAAATCTGTAATACTGACTTTATATGTCTGAAATTCATATCTCTGCAACAGAATACTTTCTGCTTGACTGATAATTTTTTCTTTGTGTTCACATTAATCAACGTGAAGCGTAGACAGATGGCAGTCATAGGATTTTCGACTAATGATGTTTGTACACCTGCAGACATCTGTAAAAGGCTCAGAAACATGTATGGGAGGACAGCATTGGACAAAGCAATGTTCCAAGACGACCCAGTAAGTTTAAGGCAAGAGAAACCCTTGACGGCAAACCTCTTAGTTGAAGGGCAGTGACTGTAATGACTGATGACAACTTACAGCGAGTTGATGACACGATTCGTGCAGATTGGGGAATCACAGTAAGTGAATTTGTTGCAATTAAAATTTATCTAGGCAGTTAAACATATTTTAATCTATTGTTTCTGTTGGTCCTATTTATCATACTCACGGGTTGTGATGAGTAGTATTTTACCTCTGTAAATGAATGATCTGAGTACTGAAACGCATGATAATCTTCCCGTTAAAACCAAGTTCCTTTTTAACTTATTACCACACTAGGCCTATTAGAAAAGAAAATTTTGTCTTGATTTTTAAGAAAATCTTTCCTCTCAGAAAGTAAATGTGTGATCAACATAAGTTTTAATGTGTTACATTTTCAGCATTGAAACTTACGACCTAAGGATTCCGCTATTTAAGGCTACCGTAATAAGTGGTAATATGGAAATTAGGAGTTTTAACCAATTAGAATTGTTTACAATGGTTACGTACTTACGATAAGCACTTTGGTTGTATTCAAGAGTGCCCAATAATAATAATCCCGTCCCATAACAGGAATTACCTTTAGTAGGTCATTAAAGAGTGCAACCATTATTAAAACGACTACCCTATATATACAAGTGTACATAACCCTTGAGTATAAATATACGCTTGTCTCTGTGCACCTCATTATTTTTGGAAAAAAGTATGTGTGTGTCTGTGTGTGTGTTTGTGTGCGTGTGTAAACATAAAATAAAATAAAACCTGTGGAAATTACCAGGATATAATTTATTTGAGATTAACGGGTTTTTACTTTATCAATGAAGCGCGTTAAACACGAGATTTAAGAAGCACCACACACACACACACACACACGTTTACTTCAGTTTTGTCACTAGTGGTAATGTATTAAAAACCTACTGATACTGCTCCAGTGAAGTGTATGTGGGTTTAAGAGCACACAATAGAAAACAGAAACTAACGCAAAGGAAGTCACTGTTAAAATTTGCCATCATCATCATCACCACTCCAATGACTAGGCCTTAGACCTGTTCCGTCACCCATCTCCTCCTCGGTCTACCGACAACTCTCTTCCCAGTAAGGTGATAACCAAAGGCAGCCACAGGTAGACGCATATCAGGTATGAGATTCAAGTGTTCACACCATCTCCTTCTGTTGTCTTCAATCTTCTGGTGCAATGATACAGTGTTTAAATCGCGTCTAATTACCTCGTTCCTTCTCCGATCCAAGAGAGAAATTTCATATCGGCTGCCTGAATCCTCTGCACGCCTTTTTTACCAAGAATCTATGTCTCACTAGTACACAGGAATGTGGGGACAGCCACAGTTTTATAAAATTTCACTCGGGTATGATTCCGTGTTTTATTTTTCAAGTAGGCCCACCTGTGAATCGTTCCACAGATGCGTCTAAATTTTATTAAAGGTTGTAGTTCATGGAATTAGCAGATCACCATCACACTGTGTCGAAAATGGTTATTTATATTTAAGATTTCTTATTTTGATTTAAGAAGTAAGTTTTCTGTAAGTGTACAACAGTATAACCGACAATTCCAGTGAGTTTTAGTTTCATACCATTACAATAATTATTAGTATTGTCGAGGATACATGATGCGTCTCTAGCAGTTTTTATCAACAATTTGTCAAATTCACCATTCAATTTTTCTTGTCACAATTTCTACGTATGATACTAACTCCATATAATCATTATCTTTTTCCTCTTCCTTAGTTTTGTTTTTCTCAGCGCTCGCCTTATCTGCAATATTCGTGTTGTAATTACCGTTCTTCACAATTCATATATCTTTTTAAACCATATATCTTTTCTTTCTGTATCTTTTAAACACTTTCACGCCCTATAGCCGATTAAAATTGGTTTATGAAATATTTAAATAAACAGAAGAAAGTAAAAAAATGTAATTAATATAAAAATTAATTACGCAAATTATGACATCTATATATACATAAAACTCAAAGTCTGAAGATTTATGGGTACTGAATAAAAATCCACAACGTTACACCGACTGCCACCAAATTTTGCACAGGTAACCTTTGACACAAGGCGAAAAATACTGTCTAACTTAGAATTTGATATTTTGCCCCGTTTTCACGATTTAGGCCCTTTTAATTATACCTTATCGTTGACGCGTATAAAGATGTCATCAACACCATGGAGACCAGAATTAATTACCATAGTAACAAGTAAATAAACAAATGATATTTAGCGGCATCGGAACTGTACCTTTATCCGTTCCTGCAGTTTTAATGTTTTTAGTATGTGATTGTATCGATATGTTTTGTAATTTTGTATACAGATACGTGTATATATTTTGTAATTGTCTTAAATGATTATAAAATTTATGTTTATACGTATTTTTGATGATGCAATGAATAAGTAATGAAAAATATTAAATACTACTACTAAAGATGTCAAAAACACCATGGAGACCAGAATTAATTACCATAGTAACAAGTAAATAAACAAAACCTATTTAGCGGCATCGGAACTGTACATTTATCCATTCCTGCAGTGCATTTTCGATGTTTCACATAATATGCGATTGTATCGATATATTACGATGTGGAAAAGAAGAAGTATACTAATTGTAAATTGTCCTATACTTAATGCAAAACGAAAATACGGTTGTCTTCATTTGTGAGGTTAGGTGACAACGGTTTTGACATGATAATGTCTTATGGCTGGGGGTCATTTGAAAATTTCTGTAACGCATCACGCTGCATGACGTCATCATTTACCAGCCGGGAATCGTTAACTAAAACCGCGACCGCTAACGTGGTAACGTCCGTCGCAGATTAAAGACCTAACAAGCAAACAACACTGCATAGCTGTAGATAGGTATGTAACCAATCAGTCAGTCAGTAACCATAATAATGTTGCGTTTAGCTGGCGGCTGAAAGACATTATCATGCTCTTAAGCTTTTACCATTTGGTAAACGGTACTTTAAATTTTTTTGGTTTTTAGTTTACTGCTGAAATAAATATAAGCCATGGTTGAGGAAAACATAACGTTTAATGTGTGTGTTATACAAAGCTTCTAACACGGTAACACTTAAAATAAAGAATTTAGCGTTTTTGTTTTAACAGGTACTTTATAAATATCTCCAAAGGCTTTATAAACGTATACTTTTAAATCTCCAAAGGCTGTTCCACCAACACAATCCGCGGGTAACAACTAGTATTTTATAATATAAAAAGAAAACCAATAAAGTGGTAGGATTTAAAGGGTTATTTATAGAAAGGACGTACGTGCATAGTATATGAGAAAATTAAGGAAACGTATTGAAACTGTCGTTCACATACAGTATACATAATCCGAGTCAGCTGCACCGTTGTCCACGAATTTAAAAATGTACAAAAAAAACATGAAATTTGTACATTTATTTTTATGTAAATCACTATTTAATGAAAAATTTGTATTACAATGGAAAAACGTATTAATTTTCAAGAGACTACAGAGTATAAAACTACGCATTTTTATCAAATTGAGTTGTAATATCTAACAAAATCACAATAATACTCATATACTTTAAAAATTATTTAGGCAAAAATTAATACCCTAATTAAATTAAGCAAAAAACGTATACACCAACATGATCCAGGTATTTGAAATTAATTGAATGCAGTTTTACAGCTCGTAAGTAATGTAGAATAATCCAGAATGAATGAAAACACACAAATACAGAGTGATAAACTCCTATGTTGTAAAGACAAAAGTAGGTGAGAGACTGAAAACAACCTTATAGTTAACAACAAGCAGACAATTTTGTTGTTGTTAATTTTCGCCGTCTCCTACATACTGGCGATAAATCTGTTTACAAAAGGGACCTCACTTTTCAGAACAAAGTAAAAACAATTTTAAAATCTTTTAGTTTTTTCGTTGTTGCCTTGTAAATATGAATTATCAAGATATATCAAGTAACCGCTTCATAAACTTGGGAGAAGACCTAAACTATTACCATTTGCATAAAATTTAAGTTTTTACACACCTAGAAGTCATTAAGATATTTGGCAGCTAGAATCAACATTCTCTCACTTTTACAAAATTATATTTAAGTTAAAATCGCTGTTTCACAATTTTTTCTGGCTGACCGGTAAATCATTTATTGTGTTCTTTCAAATTCTTCATTCTTATGAATTCTTATGAATTGAAGTCAATAAAATAATTTATGAATTCTTAATTATACATTAATTAATAATTAACTAATAATTTATTAATAATAAAAGAATTATAAAAATAATGTATTAACAATTCCATTTATTTTAATAAAAAGAATTAATTTTAATTCTTTTTTAGTAAATTGTAAACAATGGTTTTACAGAATTTCTATTCTACTGAATTTAATGAGTTAACTTTAAAAGTAAAGAGTTATCATTGCTAACTTACATTTATCTGAAACCTATTTAAAGAAACTCTGTTTTTTCAACAAGGAAACGTTTTGTATTCCGTATGAGATCAGTCTTATCTATAAATAAACAAAATATACATTATAACGAAGTAAAAAAGTTACCATGTCGTGGTAGGTAATTAATGTGAAAAAACTGAAAAGTTTTCACTTGTTTAACATTGTGACGTAGGTTTACCGGAAACCAGCAGCGCGCCCTGTAGGCTAACAAGCGCACTATTTACTACGTCCGTACAGCAGTTTTAATCATTAATTATTTAATTAGTGTTAAACGCATTCGCGCGTGAATTATTTTACGAAATGCTTTCCTGTTTTCGTTACAGACGAACGATAAACTGACCCAATTAAAACTTTGCACATTTGTAGAGTGCATAATGTTACATGTTAAAATCACAGGTATGTTACACTTATCGTGCCGTTTGGCTATTCGCCTTACTCTTACGCAAGTCATTCCTATAAGCCAAACCAGATTTGAATAACGTTTACAAAAAAAACGAATTTTTATAGACGTTTCACCTTTTTATCTGTGCAATGCAACTTAAAATTGCTGAAAACTGGGGAGTCTAATTCACATCACCTTTTCAGAATTAAATTCTCCATAAAATTTATTGATGTATTAATAATTTAATGAAGTTATTGTGCACTAGAATTAAAATTTACATCGTTATCTATAAATTTCTGAACGTTTTAGCACGTTTTTAAAACCTACGAAATACATAATTCTGATAATCGTACTTTTGAAAATTTCAATTTAAAGTCTCGTAACGTGTAAGATATAAGTCGATATTTAATTTTTACATCGTCTGTTTTCTAGTCAGGTATTGTGCACCATGTTACAAAGTAAATTTATATAAATAGCATTTCTTGTTCTAAATATTTAAAGACGAAATTAAAATTCAAAAGGCTTTCTGAAAACCCTATTTTTGTATACTTCGAGTTACAATCTTTTAATATCTTAAATATACGTTGGTATTTAATTTTTACATCGTCTGTTTTCATGTCAAATATTGTGTACTTTTTTACAGAGTAAATTTATATAATACAATTTTTTATTCTAGTTATTTACAGACGAAATGAAAATACAAAATGCTTTAAATTATAAGATAGTTAAACATAAAAGCATGTTATAATGTATAAAGGTGGACCCAGCTGAAAGTGGAAAGAATGTAAACACAAAAATTATGTTTTCAGATCTACTAAGGTAAACCTTGGAGTGAGTGTACGGTGTGCACTCAGCGTCGTGAGGTAGAACTGAGTAGCTCCTGAGATAACAGTGGCGCCTCCTGGCTGCGAATACCGCAACTAGCGGCTGGCGACGCGTTGTACTAGCCATACACTAAACACAAAAGCCGCACGGTATGCCTTGGTCATTAACCAGACCTTTGAGCAGAGGTATATTTTATTATCACTTTTATAATTACTTAGGTACAATCAATCATAGGATGAATATAAATGAAAGACATTTAAACATTTTTATAAGAAAAATGTATTCTTTTCATACCCGTCTCTATTTTGTTCTTTAACTTTAGAAATAACGTTTTAGATTTTACAAAATTTGTAACTAAATGTCTTTGTGTTATTGAATACAAAAATCATTAGAACTACTTGCGTGAAACCCATGTCTGACGGTTTTGCATAGAGTTATAGGAAATGGAATAAACTACTCAATATTTCGTTTTTAATTTTTTTTCATAACAAAGTCACTTTGTTAAAGGCCATTGTTGAGAATTTTAACTAAGACACGACACGACAAGTCTACCAAACTGTGTAAATGTGAATTTTTCAAGAAACGAAATTTCCCTCTAGTAATTGTGATTTGTTCAAACCATCAACAAAACTACTCTTGAATTGAAACTAAATCCCGGGCAACAGCACGTTATATACTAAACATAGCGTTGGTCCAAGGTTTCCGATTAAACCAGACGTTTCGGCAGCACCACTGGCTTCCATCTTCAGTGGAAGAAACGAATCAATGCTAACGTGGATGTAGTACGTTTGGACCACAGTACTGTGGTTAAGGCTAAAGATGTCCCGTGACACTACTTCGTCTTATAAATTTTCCAAGTATCACGATCTGGTAATAACGCTACCAACAGCGAATCAGAAAAAAGGTGTATGAGAGGCTCGCCATAAAGTCCTTAAAGACAGGCTTCCGCCTCGCCGATTCGTAGTGATCGCACCATGCTTCTGAATCTGGACGGACTCCATATGGAGGCGAGGGAATTACACACTCACCGCCGACAATAGCTTAGTCTCATGGAAGAGGATTTGATGGTCGGCATTGGCGAGCTCGTGTTCAGCCACGGCAGACGTTTTCGGCTGTCTCGATCGACAGTAACGGCTGTGTTCACCCACGCGAGTGCGGACACTACGCTTCGTGGTTCCAATATGAAGATGGCAGCCAGTGCTGCTGCTGAAACGTCTGGTTTAATCGGGAACCTTGGACCACGGCCAAACAGCCCGGCAGTTAGTTCAATTCAAATGACACAGGTCGTGTAAATCTCCGTACAGCTATAAAACTACTGTTGTTCAATAATACCTTCTGGCTAAAGGTGCTACACTTTCTGCGCATGAAGTCCTTGGAGTTCATGAAAATGAGGTGTCTACCATGCACTCTTCTGTGGAATGATAACATGCATGTGGATATTAGTATTGTTTGTTTTTTAAAGTGTTGAACTCGTATGTTTCAGAAGCAGAAGTATTTGCACGCAACGGAAGTGGGTCGAGCTTAATTTATTTCTCATTCAAAAAAAAAGTGAACTATGTCTAACCATATAAATATAAACAATATTCTACTGAGCACATCAAATTTATTTGTAAGTAAAAACAAAAATACTACCATATACGAAACCAAACTATCTACGGATAAATATACGGGGACATCATATGATTTGAATCTTTATATTTCAAAGTAACCTGTATTGACATCTGGCTCTGAGTGCTGGGTACTCAAGAAAACTGACGAACAGAGGCTGGCTGTGTTTGAAAGGAAGATACTGAGAAAGATTTATGAGGCAATTCAACAGGACGGAGTCTGGAGAAAGAGAAATAATAATGAATCATATGCTAAGTACAATGATATTACAGTTGTCCGTTTCGCAAAAATTAATAGATTAAGATGGGTAGAGAATGGATGACGAACGTACGGCAAAAAGAATTATGAAACACAAGCCAATAGGAAAAAGGAAGATTGGAAGACCAAAGAAGAGATGGTTGGGTCAGGTCGGCAGTGATGATGCGAGGAAGCTGGGCGCAGTGAATTGGTGGCGGATGGCTGAGGACAGGAATAAGTGGAGGCAATTTCTTTTCGAGGCCAAGGCTCGATCTGGGCTGTAGAGCCAAGGATGTATGTATATATGTAAGTATGTATGTATGTATGTTTCAAAGTAAACGTATTTAAACTTAACACTACGCACATTTCTAAGTAACACATAATTTAAAATAACGCCTACTTTACGTTTCTAAGAATAATGAAATCTGCAATTGTATCAACCAAAAAAACAGTCGAATGTTAATGGGTAACCAGTTATGGGTAAAGATCTAAATTAATCACGAAAGTTTACAAATAATATTAAAAGAAATAAATAGAAGCGTCAATAAATTCTTTTTTATACTATAGCGTGTCTCTTTATTATGTAAATTCATCTAAATTTACTACAATCAAAACCTACACTAATAAATAAGATTAGCATATAAAAATTTAAATTGTATCAAAAACGTATTTTCATGATACAACTATTTTTTCTAATAAGTTGAATATATAACATTTTATGAAATTATAAAGTCTTCCATTAAGTTTTTCTTGTTATTGGGAAAATTTAATATTCAACAGTTAGTATGTCAAGTAGGGTATATTTTTAGCTGCTTATATGATTATATACAATATAATCAATGCCATATCTAGAACGGCATAAATTGCAATTTATTAACAATTGTTAGTCTTACCCTTCAGGTTCAACGTATAATGTGTACTCTGTATTATCTGTATTGTAATGTCTGTGTTATCTGTTCTGTAATATCTGAATCTTATGTGTTCATGTCAACGTTAAGTGTTAATGTCAGCCAGTTTATATGCCTTATAGGCCCAGTGTTTAACATTTTGAATTGATTGTATCATGCCAGCAGCAAGTGGAAGTGACTTTTGTCCATTTGTTTACATGTTTTTGCCATTTAGTCTTTGTTTGTATCTGTTTGTTTTGCCATCTAAAATTTGTGTATCTGTTTAATCTGTTAACAAAAACAAGAAGAGCTGTCGATGGTCAGCTCTTCATAATCGTGTATGTGTTTTGTCAGTCAATTTTCTCAATGTTCGCTTAGTCGAACAGATTACAAATCTGCAATAAATTGAAAGAAAATGCAATATCGGTAAAAACTAAATTACCCTTTACTTAGCCTTAGTAGGGATAGTCGCAGTGTACACAAGCAAAACAGCACGACTAGACAACGTTAGTTAGGCCTAATACGTCCACGTGTCGATTAGAGTTAAGTAGGCATAGAGTGCAGTTGGGCATTTAATACGTATACTGTAATGTACTTGAACCCAAGAAGCGATGCTCTGTGACAAAGACTGGGTTGAATGGACCCACGTTGATAACCTCTCTGAGACATTGATCATCATCATCATCTCCACTCCAAGGACTAGGCCTTAGACCTGTTCCGAAACCCATCTTCTCCTCGGTCCACCGACATCTCTCATCTCAGTAGGGTGATAATCCAAAGCAGCCACAGGTAGATATCAGGCATCCGACTCAAGTGTTCACACCATCTCCTTCTGTGGTCTTCAGTGCTGTGTTTAAATCGCGTCTAATATTGTCGTTCCTTCTACGACCCAAGAGTCACTCTTATAAATTTCATTTCGGGTGCCTGAATCCTCTGCACGTACCTTTTACCAAGAGTCCGTGTCTCACTAGCAAACAGGAATGTGGGGACAGCCACAGTTTTATAAAATTCCATTTGCGTATCCTTCCGTGTTCATTTTTCAGGTACCTATGAATCGTTCCACAGATGCGTCTAAATTTTATTAGCTTACCATTCCAATCAATATCAAATAATTGATCTCTATATCAATAGAGAAATTTATACAATTTCTATTAACTTAACAGGAAACTGCTTTCACTAAATATTTTACACATTCGTTATTTATTTCTAAACATGTTCAAAAACTTTCGTCTTGAACCCCTTATTGAATGCACGATTTGTAAAGGAATTGTATAGTGGTCTTCCAACAAATATTGGAGAATCTCTTTTCTTGTTACTTGCTGATAAAGAAACGTTTTCTCGCAATAGTCTACTCCGTGTGATAATCCCTAATCCCCTTGTAAAACCAATTCATTTCTTCGGTTCGCGTCTTCTTGAAAAAAGTGCTAATCAACAGCACAATGCTATCAGCAATAATGGATCCCTTGTGTACCACCGACGTTGTTTGGGAAAGACAGGACAAGCTACCTTGGTAAACCGTTCGGCACAGCACTACGCTCCAATCGCCAATTGTTATCAACCATATTATTACAGGAGCTCATTTCCACATGCTGAGTTGACTGAGGGGCAAAAACTATTCATAATACAGGAAACCTGAAAAAAATATTGTTGAGTTACGTACATAATAATTTTAACTGGGTAACGAGAAAATGTAAAGGAATGTATGGAAAAAACGAAGATTTCATCTTTTGTCTCTTGTTTAATAATACGAGCGTTTAACGTTTGTATGCAACACTGCAATTATATTTTCTCATAAATTGCTTTCTATCGTACTTTGTAAAACCTGTACAGTACTTTCATCAACGTGATTATAGCATAGACGCAGTTGTGTAATAATTAAAAAAAAATAATTGGAATGTGTAGTGGAAAATAGAAATGTTCAAAAGCGTGTGAAGATAAACAGTGTGCGCAAATTACATGACCTCTCGTTTGTGAGTATAAACGGTTGCGTTGTGTGCAACTGAATACTACATCGTCTGTCAGACACTGGCAGGTCTTTTTGGGTTTATAATTTTGTAACTCTTAACCATGGAAGACAAGCCTCCATGTCACCTGTGTGTTTCCTGAAGTTGCTGCAGAATTCGTCCTTCGGTCCTCCTGATGTTTCTTGAAGTTCAGTCGTTACCTTATCATACTGTGATGGTGAAGTTCTAGAAGTATGTGAAATCATTCATGGTGTGGTACATTCATCTCCGGCGACTGTAGTTATTCTTAGTAATTCTTGTAGTTAGAATACATAGATAGAAAGTTTGTTTCACTGTTATACACTTCACATGATGATAGATTAATTGACTATCACCTTCTAGGTTGTAATACTGTATTATTTACATAGTCCGTTAGTTTATAATATAGAGAGATGTCATCACCACACAAATTACTTATTTAAATAGTCATTGTATCAACCCTTTCACATTTTTATATATACACGTAGCGAAACAACGCTTTACGCTGCTTACGGCGTGAGCGCTCCATTACAAGTGGCAGAAAATAGTTAAGGGGAGCGTAGTAATCTCAAGACAATTACTAGGCAACATAAAAGTAGTTCCGTTTTTCTAATTTTAATTAAAGGACTACGGTTGATTAAATAATTAAATCGTGATATTCTTAGTTGCAGAAGTTATCAAAGTACGTAACAATGGTCCTAATTAATTATTTAAATAATAACAAATTTACAATAATACTTAGTTTATTTAGGGGTCAGAAAACAAGTTAATTCTGGTCAGTTCTTGTTTATGCAGGAATAAATTAATAAGCTTTACCCTTTCTGTACAATTCCATTCCCTTTTAATTTTATTATTAGACTTATATTAAATATTATTATTATTAAATGATTGCCATAAGATTTAGTTTACAATGTGAGATTTTATTAAGAATTTAAAATTTCTCCGCCTATATATTATCAACTTAATTACTTAACATATTTTTTATTAATGAAATCGTCACATACTCCGCCGCTTAAGCCAGAGACGCCGGTATAATTTTTTTTTTTATTTTACCGAGAGTATGTTTAGGGATTTCCGTGTGTAATTTCTCTCATCCTTTTCTCTCTGTATGTAATTATGAGTTACACACGTCAGTCTCGAATTGTTCATTCTTACTATCTACATATCATACTTTACAAACTAATTCTAATAGTACATAAAATTCACACATTATAAAACATATAGTTAACATTCTAAAGTTTCTTAACACTACTACTTATGACTACTACCGGGTTTTTCTTTAGTTGGGAGTTATTCTAGTGATAGAATTACTCATTAAGTAATTTGTTACTTAATTATTTCTCATATTTGCTGTCAGCTGACTTCTTACTTTGCTCTACTTTCGAAGAATAGGATTCAAGGGTGATCAGGCCTCGTACCTATCTATACCATTAGCTAGCTAAATATTACTCTGGTACTCCTTTGCAGCTGAGTACAAAACATATACCTTTCTTTTTTCTTTACATTTATTTAACTTGCACTCTACCATTACCTTCTTCGTGATAATGTTTTAGCTGAGAAATATGTGTCCTTCGTACATATTTTTGAGTAGAGGGTTCATACAGTGCTACGGTTACTGGAGTTAAATATTTGTGAATTTGATAAGGACCGCACCATCGGTATGATAGCTTGGAAGTGGTCTTATCGATTGCACTACTCGTAGGATGTGTTTTACACATAACTAAGTTACCGATTTGGTACTTTACTTCATTATTTTTATTTCGCTCGTGATATTTCCTTGATTTCGCTAAGTTTGTTCGTAAATTAGCGCGCGCTTCATTCCATATTTTCCTAATATTTTTATCCCTAATTTCAAGTGGTAACAATTCATGTATTTTCCACTTAGTGGATAATGGGTGGTTGGGTTTATACTTGAACTATATTTCGAATGGGGTAGACTTATGTCCTTCATGATATGCTGAATTAAAAGCGAATTGTATCCAGGATAAGTTCTGGTCCCAAGAAGTATGGTCGTTAGCATGGTAGGCAATTAAAGCAGATTTTAGGTTTCGCAAATACCTCTCAGCTATATTACCTTGCGGACGATACTCTGTAGTGGTAATATGGTTTATACCTAGTTTGAAACACATGTTCCTGAATTCCTTGGACTTAAACTGTGGTCCGTTATCCGACACTAGATGGACAGGAATACCGAATTCTTTAAATAATCTATACTGTAAAATATTTACTGTGGTTGTAGCTAAGGCTCGCCGCATGGGGTACATCCAGACGAATTTGCTAAAAGAGTCTACACAAATTAGTAACATCGTATTTCCTGATTTGGAACGCGGATAGGGTCCTGAAAAGTCTAAATAAATTTTGGAGAACGGGGTAGCAGGAATCTCTGAGATTAACTGACTTATTTGGCTGTTTCTAGCGGGTTTGCTGAGTGCACACAACTTACACTTTTTTACAAAATTGGCGATCTCACTGTTCATATTTTCCCAGTGATATTCTTTACGAATTCGGTGTATAGTTTTATTTATTCCCATATGTGCTCCAATGGTGGAAGAGTGATAATATTCCATCAGCATAGGTTTAATAATATCAGGGGCAATTATTCGTAGATATTTTCCGTTCGCTATTTTACAACATAATACTCTCCTACTTAATATGTATTTCTCTGACTTATTTCCTTTTTCAAGTTGTTCAATAATTGGACTCAAACGTGGGTCTTGTATTTGATACTGGGCTAAATCCGTAAATGCAAGAGGAAATTCGGTAATTAAAGTATTAATAATCGGCGTTTCTCTACTCTTGTTTTCGTAATTATTACTACTAGGCTGGAACATACGTGATAGTGTATCGGCAACTACGTTTTGGGTGCCTCTAATATGTTGTACATTGAATTTAAAACAATTTAATCTTAATACCCATCTTCCGATACGGCCTAATTGTTTTGGGTGATTTAGTAGCCAAGATAACGCTTGATTATCTGTTTCTAATAAAAACTCCTTATGTTCTAAAAATGGTTTGAACTTCTCAAAAGCGAAAACTATAGCTAAACATTCTAATTCGTATGCGGAGTATTTCTTTTCTTGCTCAGTTAGGGTGCGAGAAGCGTAACTAATAGGTAACCTTGAGTTATCTACTTCCTGATATATTACTGCACCTAGGGCGACACTAGAACTGTCTGTCTGCACTACAAATGGTTTTGTAAAGTCGGCTAATTGTAGTACGGGGGGTGATATTATGCTTTCTTTTAATTTCTCGAATGCGGTTTGGTGTTGCTCATTCCATTCAAATTTAATTCCCTTCTTTCTTAAGGTATTTAGCGGTGCTGCAATTTCGGCTAGATGTGGGATGTACTTATGGAAATAATTTATCATTCCTAAAAATCGGGCTATTCCTTTCGCATCCCGCGGCTGTAAAAATTCTCTTATGGCACGGGTTCGCTCTGGGTCTATGCTTACCTTTCCGTTGGCTTTTACGATGTGACCTAAAAATGAAAATTGTGTCACAGCAAAATTTACTTTACTGGGATTTACGGTTAATCCAGCTTTCTCCAATCGGGTTAGTACTTCACGTAGATGATTAAGATGTTGCTCAATTGACTCACTGTAGATAACAATGTCATCTAGGTAGTGGTACACATATTTAAACTTTATGTCATGAAATAATTTTTCTAATAATCTGCTACATACAGAACTACCTTGGGATATACCAAAAGGTACCCTTGTAAATTGGTACAGGTTGAAAGGGACGGCAAAGGCGGTAAGACGTTTTGATTCTTCCGAAAGAGGTATCTGATGAAATGCCTGATTTAAATCCATAATGGTAAAGATTTTTGCTTTAGTAAAATAATGAAATGCACTGTGGATGTCGGGAAGGGGTATAGATTCAAATTCTATCCGTTTATTTAGTTGTCTGTAGTCCACCACTAATCTATGTTTGTCGTTACTTTTGGGTACTAAAAACGCAGGTGATGAATAAGATGACGTAGAGGGTTCGATGAATCCTTGTTCTAACAATTTATTAATTTGGTTCCTCATCACTTCCATTTTTGGTGGTGATAATTTGTATGGGGCTAAACGAATTACTTTGTTGTCGCTCAAATTTATTTTGTACTCTATCAGATCCGTCAGTCCTAATTTTGGGGTGAGGACGTTGGAGAATTGTTTTATTAAAGTCTGTATGTTCCGTCTATCTTTACTTTTCAGATGACTTAATTCAGATTCGTGATGCTTTATATGTGTAGAAGTGGTGCTAGTACTTTCTCTGTTATTTGCATTATCATGCAAGTTATATTTCCGTGAACGATCGAATCCAAAGTAAAATATCTTCTCGTGAATGTCTAAAATTATTCCTGTTTTACTGATAAAATCAGCTCCCAATATTAATTCGGTTCCTAATTCGTCGCATACCAACATTGGAAAATACCACGTTAGATTTTTAATTTTTACTTTAAACGTGATGATAAGTTTTATCATTAAGTTTTGCTTATTAGCTGTAGCGCATCTAATATTTACTGATTGACTGCGTTTAACTAAATTGTGTTTAAATAATTGATTGGCTAGCTCTTGACTAATTAAACTTCGCGTGGATCCGGAATCAATTAATCCGAGGGTGGATGTAACACCAATGTCAACTTGTATATGCGGTAATTCACACGTATTGTAATCACACTTACTAATAGCGTTACATTTATCGATAAATTTCCTAACATAGGGGTCTAATTTTCTTTTGTTATTATTATTAGTATTTTGTTTAAACTTGTGGTTTCTCAGGGGTTTACCTGTTTTCACGATGCTGCGGAAGACACAGGGTTTCGGATCTCCCTGCCTTACATGTTTTTTGGATAATGAGTTTTCTGGTGATACTGTTTCCGTTTACAGTTTCTACTGAGGTGTCCAGGTTTTCCGCAGTTATAGCATATATATTCTTTACGCGGGGTCTCACTGGTTTCGTGTCTAGGTGGTGGCTCTTTGGACTTACCGTGGCAATGAACATAGGTTGGTCGCCGAAATGGGCGTCGTTCTCGTAGACTTCTTGTATCTGAGGATAGGGCTTGCGTTTCCTTTCTATGTGGTGTTGTGGATACAGGTGCATGTCGATGCTGATCTGCATACCACACATTTGAAGAGTGCACACTACATTGTTCAAGGTCAGCGAAAGTGAGGGGTCTACTTATTAGAGCTAAACGGGAGCGTTCTTCAGGAGATAAGCCTACCAATATAGTATCGACTAATTGTTTTTCAGTCCAGTCGACTTGCAGTAGACGTGAAGATTCTCTGATGTCTGCGATATAGTGGGCCAGTCTTTCTTGAGCTCTTTGTACTCGAAGTACGGTATTCCTTTTTATCTCCTCATATATTCCAGTGGGAATAAAATATTTGATTATATTTGTATGAAGTTCTTCTACCGAAAGATTCGAGTTTAATGATTCGAGCACGCGATCTCGTAAAGGTGGTTTACATTTGGGTAAGATGACCTGCAGTATTTGCCAATCGCTCAATTGTTGTAGATCTTTTATTTGCAGTAGATATCTGATAAAAGTCAATAGAGTCGTAATGCTTAAGCCATCGGTGTAAGGAATATCATTAATTATTTTCTCTACTGGGTGGGAAATCTTTCCGTAGAGGTCTACATTAAAATATACGTTAGGTATACTTTTCGAAGGATTGGTGTTTGCACTATGATTTGTAATCGCATATTTACTAGTGCGAGTATGTTGAACATTTGGCGGTGGGGGTTCTGACATAGTGCGGGTATTTAATTCTCTACTAGGTAATTGTTCATGACTCTGTGGAATCTTCGATACGGTGGGTGATTCGGGGTTCGAGGTGGAGAGAGGGTGTTCTAAAGTAGGAGATTGAACTGGGGAGATATATAATTTTTGTAAGTAGTGCTCAATTTCCTCCATTCTCGATGAGTCTGATTTTCGTCGTAAGTCGTTGATAATTATGGGTAATTGGCTTAATGCCTCCTCCGCAAATTTCTGCACATCGGGGGGGGGGGGGTTACGGTGACGTCGGGCCAGCTTAACAAATTATTTAACCGGCGGGTTAAATGTTCTATACGTTGCGTAACGCGCAAAAATTCCGTAGGTGATTTCTTGTCCTCAAGGTTCTGAGATAATACTATCAGTTCCCTATATTTCGCATAACAGGTTTCTCGTTCGCCGTCATAATCGAGTTCACGCAATCTATCTAACTGCGAGGGTGTATCTGATCCGGTTTGGCGTAATGATTTTCGTAACTCCGACACGGTTACATTTACGTGTTTTAGACCTCGTAAAAGTGCCTCGTAGCATAGCTCATCTTTTAATAACAGATCAGGATTAAATTCAGCCATTTTTGTAACGTGAGCGGCTATAACTAATTATTCTACTATTTGCATTAATTGTTATACAACGCTTCCTTTTTTTTTACACAAAAATATAAAACTATAAATCAATCGTGTTCTTACTCCTTTTTCTTTTTTTTTTTACAAATAAACACATAAAATGTTATGACAACCTTTATCGTTTTACTTTGAGAGAGAGAGAGAAATTTCACACATGCATGAATATGCGTACGACAAAAGATTCCCCCTTCGGTTACTAACACATGAACAGACACGCTTCTTATAACAATAGACCACACAAGGAGGGTGACTTATTTTCAACTCAACTAAACAATGACAATTTTAAACAAACGGCAGCAGGAAACTACCCGTCCGAGATTGTCGGGAATGTGGCACATTTATGAATGGGACTTTTAACAAGTACCGACATGGTTTGTTTACATTGGAGTATATGCTAATATTACGTTACACATATTATATTTACTAATAAAGTTATTTATACTATATTACTATAATATTAATTATTATTTTTTTTTTTTATTTCAAACTCTGACACATATTGAAATACATGAGTGTATAGATCAACAGCTTTTGTGCGTGGGATATCGGGACGCAATTACTTCTTTCTTTTCTCTTACGCAAAATTAGCAAATTCGCAAAATAGCAGCAGAATAGCAAAAACAACAGCACAACAGCACAACAACACAACAGCAGAGTCGAGCAAATTATTACCTCATCTCTTGAGTTATAACCTAGGGAACCAGTAATAATTGGAAGTGCCAATTATACCGGCTGCCTTCGTTGTGAAGCACTGAAAATAATCACAACAAATAAACAATTTATATAGCAGGATATTAGGAAGGGAAGACTGTTGATTTATGCACTCATTTTACTCGGTACTTAGATGACATCTCTTTATTACATTTGGTGATTATGTTCTCTATTGAAAGTTCTCAAACAATATAGTTTACTATATGATTAAATATATAAATTACTACTTTACAAAGGGGCCTCAAAATATGATGTACATCTTATAGATTAATTCCACGGATCCGGGATTAAATATATTAAATGAATTATGGTCACCTTGCCATGTACAATATTGAAACTCTAACCATTTGAAGAATGGTTTTTTATTAATCTTCTAAAACAACAAAACTTTTAGTTTAAACTTTACCTTTTTGCTATAACTAGCGTTATTAGATTTTATACTACATGTTACCTAAAATGTCAGGTTTCTAAAGTCTTTAATGTTATTACATTTAAACATAAGTTTTCAAGTCTTTAATATGATAATTTAAATTGTCTTTTTGGGTTTATAATTTTGTAACTCTTAACCATGGAAGACAAGCCTCCATGTCACCTGTGTGTTTCCTGAAGTTGCTGCAGAATTCGTCCTTCGGTCCTCCTGATGTTTCTTGAAGTTCAGTCGTTACCTTATCATACTGTGATGGTGAAGTTCTAGAAGTATGTGAAATCATTCATGGTGTGGTACATTCATCTCCGGCGACTGTAGTTATTCTTAGTAATTCTTGTAGTTAGAATACATAGATAGAAAGTTTGTTTCACTGTTATACACTTCACATGATGATAGATTAATTGACTATCACCTTCTAGGTTGTAATACTGTATTATTTACATAGTCCGTTAGTTTATAATATAGAGAGATGTCATCACCACACAAATTACTTATTTAAATAGTCATTGTATCAACCCTTTCACATTTTTATATATACACGTAGCGAAACAACGCTTTACGCTGCTTACGGCGTGAGCGCTCCATTACAAGTGGCAGAAAATAGTTAAGGGGAGCGTAGTAATCTCAAGACAATTACTAGGCAACATAAAAGTAGTTCCGTTTTTCTAATTTTAATTAAAGGACTACGGTTGATTAAATAATTAAATCGTGATATTCTTAGTTGCAGAAGTTATCAAAGTACGTAACAATGGTCCTAATTAATTATTTAAATAATAACAAATTTACAATAATACTTAGTTTATTTAGGGGTCAGAAAACAAGTTAATTCTGGTCAGTTCTTGTTTATGCAGGAATAAATTAATAAGCTTTACCCTTTCTGTACAATTCCATTCCCTTTTAATTTTATTATTAGACTTATATTAAATATTATTATTATTAAATGATTGCCATAAGATTTAGTTTACAATGTGAGATTTTATTAAGAATTTAAAATTTCTCCGCCTATATATTATCAACTTAATTACTTAACATATTTTTTATTAATGAAATCGTCACAGTGTATTACTTTGACGTAAAGTTTGCACCCTTGTGTTCCACCGTGACGGCTGTATCAAAGCGTCTCAGTCAACGGCAGTCAACATTCATATATCTCAGATAAAGGGAGCTGACGTTAGAGGCTGTTTCATACTTTCGGAAAGAAGTGCAGAATTCTCAATGTTATTTTACTTTGAGACTGTTTCACTTTCTAGTTAATAGTTGAAAGTCGTATTGCAGTCAATCTTTTATTTCATGTTTACACGATGCAAACCGTAGCGAACGTAGAATACAAGCGACTGTAGAAATACTCTGCACTAAAATATTCACTAAAATAATTATTGTGATAAACCTAAAATGTCATCATCACCACTCCAAGGTTTGGACCTGCTCCGGAACCCATCTCCTCCTCGGTTTACCGACATCTCTCTTCCCAGTAGGGTAATAACCCAAGGCAGCCGCAGGTAGACGGATATCAGGTATGCGATTCAAGTGTTCACGCCATCTCCTTGTGTGGTCTTCAGTCCCTGGTGCAATGGTATAACGTTTAATTCGTGTCCAATATCCTCATTCCTTTTCCGACCCAGGAGAGAACAAACTTACGTCCCTCTTAGAAATTCCATTTCAACGGCCTGAATCCTCTGCACGTCCCTTTTACCAAGAGTCCATAAGCCACTAGCATACATTACTGTGGGGACAGCCACAGTTTTATAAAATTTCATTCGGGTATCCTGCCGTGTTTTATTTTTCAGCTACCTATGAATCGTTCCACAGATGCGTCTAAATTTTGTTGGCTTACTATCCCAATCAATGTCAGTGCCATATGAGTTATTACAACCCAGGTAATTAAAATGACTAACCTGATCCAAAATCTGATTATTCACGACTATCTTAGTCTTACAGGATACCTGCCCTTAAATGCCATAGTTTTAGATTTTGTAGCAGAGATCTGTAGCCCATAGTCTTGTATGATGCTTTTGCACGTAAATATCGCCCGCTGTAACTGGTTTTCTGTTTTCTGTATCATTACCTTGTCACTGCATAAAGCAACGCATTGACATATATATTTCGCAGAAGTAACAATCCCGAGTCAAGTTTAGCTGTCCATCTCCGAAATATGTCGTCCATATAGATATTAAAAAGTGTCGGTGAAACAGGGCACCCTTGTCTCAACCTAAGATGTTCAAAACCTATTTTTATTTGTCAACAAACTATAATATAGTTACAATTATATGTAGGCTATTGCGCCTGTTATGGTGTTACATCAGACAGTTCAGACAGTTAATTTATATAAGGCACGTTGTGTGTGTGTGTGTGTGTGTGTGTGTGTGTGTGTGTGTGTGTGTGTGTGTGTGTGTGTGTGTGTGTGTGTGTGTGTGTGTGTGTGTGTGTGTGTGTGTGTGTGTGTGTGTGTGTGTGTGTGTGTGTGTGTGTGTGTGTTCATATAGGTTGCGTATCTAGCATTTGTCTTGGGGGGGGGGGTCCGGTCGAGTCGACCACATACAAATAAAATCAACTAAGACTAATCAACATTACAATCATTAATGTGGTTGAAAAAGTGTGATAAGATCCTGAAATCTAGCCTACGAACGTAAACGATAATAACACAATAAAACTTACGCGTTATTGAAACTTATTTAAGATACTTATTGGATGCATTGATTTTCCTGTATGCATATTTCAAACGCTACGCTAAAGCTGTGCAATAAGCCTGTTTGTATACTTAAAAAACAGTTATTATTATATTAGCGTACGCAGCCAAAAAAGGAATAAAATATCCTAAAAATTAAGAGATTAAAAACTTCCTCGTCAACTTTTTTCGACCTTCTGAAGCGGATGTATGAATACATCCCTAATTCATACTCACTAACATAGTTCTTGATTAGACAGCCGCCTACAGCTAATCGTAACAACGCTACATCAGAATACATAAACAACATTTTTCTAACTTACAAACTACGTCACCAAACACACGAGGGTGGTTTTCGGTGCCTTTAAAAATCTAAAAAAAATCCACACGCCCAGAGACGTGAGTTTAAAAACTCTTCAGTAAAATTATTGTCTGGGATGTTGGTCCGTGGCCAACTCATTGTAAATCCAAAGGTTTTGACCCCGGCTACGTCAGTCACCTTCAGTGGGTCATCTGTTCTGCACCTCTACCGACAAAGGACGTTCTCACGTCCCCAGAAGAACAGAACAGAGACCTACTAAAAATGACTGCCGCAGCTGCAGTCAAAACTTTTGGATTTAGAACAAGAGGACCACGGACATTACCATCGCCTTTAAAAGTAAATATCAAGTGAGGACTAAGATAAACAACAGCACTTTGGAACTAGTGAGCCGTTTCAAATATCTCGTTTGTACAGAAAGCTATGAGTCTAAATATGATATAAGAGAGAAGATAAATAAATTTAGGAATATTTGTGGTACAATTCATAGAAATCTACCACGAAATGATTTATGTGAATGATGCGTGGGTCATTACAGGAAATGAATGCCCCAACATTCAGAGTGCTGAAATGCAGTTTCTTCGAAATACTTTAAATTATACATTGCAAGATAGAGTAAGGAATGAAGATATCATGAAATTATTTCAATTTACAGAAGACGATGGTAGGATCATCCGCAAAGGATGACAGAGGATCGATTGCTGAAAGCGGCACTAAACTATAAAGCCACTGATAGAAGGGACGTGGGTCGTCCGAGAATGAGATGGGTGCCGGAACAGGTTTATATAACCTAAACCTTGAAGAAGAGAAGAGCAGGAAGAAGAAGGACCACGGACCAATAACTTTACTGAAGACGACTCCGGCTGTGAATTCTCCACACTAAAGTCGGGGAAAGTATAAATGGAAAAATAAGATTAATCATACCTTAAGCGAGTATAACTAAACAGGTCCAGCAGACTTTGTACAGAAGAAATTACTACCCTGTCTTTAATTTACGCGATTGTTCTTTTGCTACAATGCTGCTTTTGTTGCTCACAGCACTTGAGTGAGTCACTACATTTAGGGCAGAATCGACTGTATGTATACAAGGCTCGTGTTCAGTATTGCTCTACTGTCAACATACTGATTCACTTCAAACCTCTGCTGTCTCTGTTCTTGCTGCAATCCAATTAAAACACGATTACTGTGTAGTGAGGTATATAAAGACACGGTTTGAGTCAACACACACTTTGAAGTACTATCAAGCGGTATTGATACAGTGCTTGTTGCAGTACGCCGTATATTGAATGGACTTTAACAGTATACACAGATCCTTGTCCCCCCCCCACAGTTTCTAAACTATTCAAACATTATGATAGCATGGAAAGATAGTGTGTTAGTAAGAAAGTTACTAAGTAGTATTTCTGAACAGGGCCGCAGCTACCATATGTCCGAAATATGCTCCGCACACGGGCGGCCGTAGACTACCAAATTCATCAGGATATATTGCAAAATAAATTAAAACAATTAATACCGACTAGTTCCAGGTACATGACATTAACGTTTATTGAGTTGTTCTTGATATTTGTTTTGTTAGGATTGCCTCAGTTTACTGGCATCAGCCTTTGTTTTGACTGCCAAGAAATCATACGTATTGTTGCGCGACATTTATATCTGAGTTATAGCTATGGTCTCTTTGTGGTTTTGTAAACATGCGCGTGCATGTCGACGCTGGCAAACTATGAAGTACCTACTCGATAAGATAAGAAATTATTTATGTTTTGTTTTGACGAACGGGCGCCTTTAGGACTGTCAACTTGTATTCGAAACAACAGCAATCTGTAACCAGTAACATAAATTTGTTAGTTATGCTTAAGGCGTTTTCAAGTACGGTCTTGTTTTTGGTCATGGTCTGGCGGTGTAATTCTGAGACGTGTCGTATTCGTATATTTTGTCAATTTTACTATTTATGTGTGTATTAATTTTTAATTAAAATAATGTTAAATAGTGTGGTACAGTAGGGATATGAAAATTATATTCAGTAGGGCGGAAAAGGTAAAACTGCACACGGGCGGCAAGCACCCTAGCGGCAGCCCTGTTTCTGAAAACAATTACACATCCCTAATTTAATATCTAATAAAAGATTCGTACAAACGAGTGAAATGAGAAATGAAGTTCTTGAGAAAAACTAAAGGTTGCACCTTTAGAGATCAAATACGAAACGAAGATGTAAGGACCGAGTTAAATGTAAACTCTAGGATTTAGAAAAACACAATACGTCCAGTAATATCCTATGCATCAGAGACCAAGCCAGATACAGTAACAACTCAAAGAAAACGACAAATTATATAAATTACTATAATTACGCAGGGTACTAGGAAAGACAAGGTACGATTGGTTGCCAAACGATAGTATAAGAGAACGTGTAATGTAACAGATATTAATTCTTAGATTGAGGAAAGAAGAACGATACGGAATGAACACGTATCAAGAATGAATTACACAAAGCTAGTGAAAAAGGCAATAGATAGCCAACCAAACACGAAGAGGAGCATTGGTCGGCCAAGGAAGTGGTTGACTGATAGCACGTAAGACCGTTAAAGAACAAGAAGAAGAATTAAATATATATATATATATATATATATACTATGGGTAGCAGAATAAGGGAAGGACAAAATTAAATGGAGGCAGCAAATTGAGAGAATGGGCGATATGAGACTACTTAAACAAGTATAAGGTACAGACTTCAAGGAAGACAAGGTATAGATTGACCAAGGAAGAGATGGCTTCAGTGAAGGCGGAACGGACTGTAAGCCTATATCTTGGCTTGGAGAAGAAGAAGAAGGGTGTAAAACATTAGTTAACAGGACGTATAAAAGCTCAAGCTCATGAAATACACCCTCGTGATATTGCTAGAAAAGCCAAGAGCACTCTACCGTGCCCACGAGAAGAGTTTGGAAGGATTTCTCTAGTAAGAGTATTATGTCGTTGTATATTTCTTTAGTGTACATTGACAAGTGAAGTTAAAACATTAGTTGCGTATTGTGCTACGTAGACTTACACGGCCGGAGTCAGTTTGGTTAAAATTACTTCCCGTGCTGTTTGGCCGTGGTCCAAAGTTTACTTCAAACCCAGACGTTTCGGCAGTGTCATCGACTGCTTCAGTGAAATCGTCACGTACTGCCATCGTCAGTACTGTGGTCACTAACATATACCACCTCACGTTATCGTTTCTCCATTTCACTGAAGATGGCAGTCGATAGCACTGGCGAAACGTCTGGTTTTGAAGTAAATTTTGGACCACGGCCAAACAGCCCGAGAAGTAATTTTAATCAAATTAGTTGCGTCTGTTTTTGAGTAGTTTATTCTATTGAATTCTGAAAGTGTGGTGTTGAATGTTGAAAAGTACGCATGAACGATTGCCACTTTCGGAGATACGTTCCTCTACCAGCTTCAACCGATCACTCATAAGGCACAGTCTTATTTTCTAGAACACATCGCTCGTTTCTCCCGCTCTTCTTCCGAACTCTAGGAATCATCCTAATATCTTTTTTGCAAAAATGTCTCCACAGTCACTCACCCCTTAGCGTTACATAAACCAATCATGTCGATTCTATTAGGTCCACGTTCCGTCGTTCTGCATCCGTTTAATCTTTTCTTGCACCCTTTACGAAAGTTAATAATGCCAATCTTCAGAAGTTTATTTTTCATGTCTTGTTGTCGGGATTTTGTTGGCTGACGACTTCTTCTGTCGGGTGAATCTTGTGATTTCAAATGCAGGCCAGTAAAACTATTTCTACTTCCTACGCCCACCATGCTGCTATAGTCGCGATAACTAAAGATTATTTAAAAAAGTAGTTACCAAATATTCTACGTTTGCTACGTTTTGCATCGTGTAAACATGAAACAAAAGATTGCCAGCAATAATAGTAACTAAATAGTGAAACACTCTCAAAGTAAAATAGCATTGAGCATTCTGTACTTTTTTTCCAAAAGTATGAAACAGCCTCTAACGTATGAGCTCCCTTTTGCTAAGATATATGAATGTCTGCCTTTAACTGAGGTGCTTTGATACAGCAGTCACAGTGAAACACAAGGCTGCAAACGTTTCGTCAAAGTAATACACCTGCCAACGCCTGACAAACGATGTAGTATTCAGTCGCACACAACACAACCGTTTGCACTCACAAACGAGAGCTCGTGTAATTTAGACACACTGTTTATCTTCACACGTTTTTAAATGTTTCTATTTTTTAATACTCATTCCTATTAATTGTTTTTAATTATTACCAACTGCGTCTACGCTATAATCACGTTGATGAAAGTACACGTTTCACAAAGTAAGATAGAAAGCAATTTACGATAAAAAGTAATTACAGTCTCGCATACAAACGTTAAACGCTCGTATTATTATACAAAAGACTAAAGATGAAATCTTCAACTTTTCCATACGTTTCATTATATTTTCTCGTTACCCAGTTAAAATTAATACGTACGTAGCTGTACAATATTTATATATTTGCCTTCTTCAGCATATAACGTTGACCAATTCACGGTTCACCCGCCTTTAGGAATAGCTACCTACCACTAGAACAAGATCGTGCTTTAAGTCTTTACCCGCTCCTTCGCTCTTAAAGACCTCCTTCGCCTGGCATAGACTAAAGCGGTACTCCATTTACCAGCAGGCACTCGGTGGTCGCCAGAGTCTCCACTCATTAACACAGTACACGTTGAGATCGAAACAGAGGGGTTAATTACCCTTCTCCGATTTTCTGTATCTAAATAGCTAAGCTAAATAAATTAATTAATATTATTACGACGGTGTCACGGATCGGTCGTATTGTACAATTGAAACAAAATACACACACCAATTAAATCACTAATAATCACTAATAACAACTTCAAATCAACAAGGTACTCATGATCATCATCATCACCACTCCGAAGACTAGGACTTGGGCCTGTTCCGGAAACTATTTCCTCCTCGGTCTACCGTCATCTCTCTTCCCAGTAGGGTGATAACCCAAGGCAGCCACAGGTAGACGGATATCAGATATGCGGTTCAAGTGTTTACACCATCTCCTTCTGTGGTCTTCAATCTTCTGGTGCAATGATACAATGTTTAAATCCCGTCTAATGTCCTCGTTCCTTCTCCGATCCAAGAGAGAACAACCTTGCGTCCCTCTTAAAAATTTCATTTCGGCTGCCTGAATCTTCTGCACGTCCCTTTTACCAAGAGCTCATGTCTCACTAGCATACAGGAATGTGGGGACAACCACAGTTTTATAAAACTTCATTAGGGTATCCTTCCATGTTTTATTTTTCAGGTTCATTCCTCAGATGCCTCTAAATTTTGTTAGCTTACTATCCCAATCAATAACAAAGTACTCTCATACAATAATTCTACTTAAATTTTTCCACAATAACAACGTCAACTATTATAGAGTTCGCACAAATTATAACACAATAATCACTTCCCACTAATCCGTAGCAACCACTTGATCTGCAGTGAAGAAATCGCCCACTGTAACTAAACTAACTAAGCCTGCTGCTGTTGCTTATATAGGTTTACCCGCTGCATATATAAGTCCCGCAAGTGTTGCAGAATAATTTTCTATTCTTTTGGCGGCGTGTCAGCATAGTTATCAGTGCTCTCGGGCAGTCTGGAATGCTACTAGAGTGGCCTTGACACAGACGCCACACGCCGGGCTAGTAGAGAAGCGTACAGAACGACACTCTCGTATTTTCGAGAAGGTTCCGTAATGTTCGTAGCAATATTAAGGTTTCAAAAATTGGTAACATCTACAGAAGGCACAAACTTTTACCAATTTGTGTCCAACATTTATGTATTATGATGACAAAAAGCGTTTCCGGCGGCACGACATACTATCGTAGTTAATTATAAACAATTTAGACGCTGTTTAAGAAGATGCAACTGAATTGGTACATTTCTCGTCCTTAATGGTCCGTGTAGTCCATACTTAAATAAAATACCAACAAACGTGTAATATTAACTACAAGAATATTACAACGGTCTCACTGATTGTCGTGTGGTACAGTGGAAGCCAAAAACAAGACACCTATGAAGTCACTAATAAATCAGATTTAATTATCGCAATTAATAATTTGTAATCAACTCGTTCAATAATATCAGTTTACTTTGTCCACACGCAATAATAATGTCGACTATAAAGAATTCCGCACTAATTATAGCACAACAACACTTCGCTACAATACTTCTACAAACATTCGATCCGCGCTAAGGAAAATCGTTCACTGTCAACTGACTGACAAGTCGCTTGTTATGGGTTTTTAAAGGTCGCGCACGCGTTCTAGAAATGTTCCATCCTCAATGTGGTGTGTCAGCTACTGCGTATTTCAAGTGTGCACTTTAAGAATCTGGAACGTGACCTTGACTGAGGCAACACCTCCACACAAGTTGGGGGGTCGAGTGGAGGACGGCTATTCTATGCGGTTCCACTCGTTTCAATATTGTTACGACGGTCTACTTGATCGTCGTGGAAAACAAAATAAGTGCAAGACAACAATTAAGTCACTAATCACCAGCTTTAATTTTCACAGTTAACAAGTTCGTAATTAACAACACAGTCTCTTATAACAAATCAAATAAAAATTGTTCACACGCAAATTTTATGTCAACTAATATTAAACACAATTGTTATTACAATTACACCACCCGATTATAAAACGCAACACTTCACTAATAACCACTTGAACGTACACAGTAATAACTCGAACGGCACTGTAAATATATCGCCACTAATACTGAAAACTAAGGCCGCTGCCGCCATGTATTTATACCTGCGCTCAGAGACCAGAACGTTCCAAACTGCGTCTTAGCGCCAGTGTACAACGTAATTAATTGCGGCCTTGACACAGCCCGCGCGGCTGGCGGCTTTCAGAAAAATCTCGGGAATGCGTCAATAAGCACGTACACCACCGCATTACATTCTGGATCCCTCTGGAACATTCGATAAACACGTAGATTGTTCTGCGTTGTCGTAATACAGCCCCCTCCTTAAGGCCTGTTCTTCCCGAACTGGCAAACCGTCTCTGAAGTAGTACTTAGCCAGGCGATCTAGGTCGACGGCCTTGAACTTTCGCTGCCCTTCCTGTTGAATCCGATAAACAACACCGTTGATTCTTTTTTTTCACAGTGTAGGGTCCTTCCCAGTTAGGCTGAAGCTTAGGTGAGCGACCACGACGGCGCTATGGGTTGAACAACCAGACCTGATCTCCTTCTTGGAAACCCACACTATTGCTGCGAATGTCATACCGAGTTTCCATTTTATCGCTGGCAATCTTCAGCGTCCTCTTACCAAGCGATTCATTTCTCGCAGTTGGTTTACTAATTGCGAGGAATAGTTCTGTGGCTCTTGGGACTGAGTCTCAGGTGATACGAACATTAAGTCCCCAGGAAGACGAATCTCCCGCCCAAATACCAATTTTTCTGTAGTCATGCCGGTTGTGTCGTGTACTGATGATCTATACGCCATGAGGAATAGTGGTATACGTTGGTCCCAGTCTGTTTGGTTCTCGTCAACAACCTTCGAAAGATGCTGCTCAAGTGTCCTATTGAATCTCGCAACCATCCCATCCGATTGAGGGTGCAGAGGCGTTGTCCTGGTCTTTTGAATTCCGAGTAGACGGCATAATTCTTTAAACACTCCTGATTCGAAATTTCTCCCTTGATTAGTATGGATTTCCATATGGGCTCCATAACGGCAACAGAAGTTGTAAACTAACTATTTCTTTTATGAATTTGCTAACTGCTATAATTTTTTTTTTTATTTTTTGACTAAGCTTTTCGTCATTACTGACATCTTCAGGTCTTAAACAACGTCTATCAACTGTACGTTGTAAGCTTTTATACTTTAGGCCCCTCCCCTTATGTCATCGCCCCTACTATTGGTTCAGCTGCTACCGCTCTTCACGGGAACTTTGTCTACCTTTTTCCGTTAGGCATTTTTCTAACGTCCGTCAAATTGTTTTAAGAATCTCCCGTTAATTTCTTCATTCTTGACTTATAATTTTTTTGTAACCTTTTACATTTCGTCATTTTTTTAGTGTGTTATTCTTATTATTTTAATTTATTTTTGTTTATTGTTTAATATATAATAAAATATTTCTTCATTTGTAAAATCTACTTTTATATTCATTAATTTATTTTTATCTTCTTTTTTAACTTTAAGTATTTCTAGTTCTTCTATTAATTTTCTTTTTTGTGGATTGTTTTCTATTTTAATTATTTCCATATTTTCATTGGGATTTATGAATTTATGGCCTGATTCGTTGAAATGTCTTGCATATAGTGAGTTCGTTACTCTAACCCCTTCTCCTTTTGCGTGTTCATTCATTCTAATTTTAAATTTTCTTCCAGTTTCTCCCAGATATATCTTATTACATTCCCCACATTTTAATTTGTATACGCCGCTTTTTTCTGTTAATGGAATTTCTTCTGTTTTATCATTTTTTATATATTCGAATACATTTTTCGTTTTCTTTATTCCTATCTGTATTTCATATTTTTCGAAACATTTTTGTAACATTTTTGTTTGATATCCTATGTATGTTATTGCTCCTTTATATTTCTTTTCTTCATTTGTTTTTTCTTTTTTGTTATTTTCTATTTCTTTATTTTCCTCTATTTTCTTAACTATTCTATTAATTATTTTAGGGTTGTAATTATTATTTTTTGCTATTTGTTGTATTTTCTTTAATTCTTTTTGTTTGAGTTCTTCATTTTCTAGATAATTTATAGCTCTATAGCAAAATGAATTTAATGCTGCCATTTTATAATTGACTGGATGATATGATTCTTGTGGAATTATTAAATCTGAGTATGTTTCTTTCCTATATATATCGAATTTAAGTTTGTTATCTTCAATTTTTATATTGATATCCAGGAAATTAATTTCTAATCCTCCAATTTCTTCTTGAAATTTTATTGTTTTTTCTATGTTATTTAGTTGTTCCGTAAATTTTTTAAATTCATTTACTTCACTTTCCCAAACTATTAGTATGTCATCTACATACCTGATCCATTTTTTAATTCTTCTTTCTTTATCTATATCTTTAAAATTTTTTTTTTTTTTTTTTTTTTTTTTTTAATTTTGATTTCAAAGCTAAAGAAGCTTTGAAAGAAGAATATTGTTTAACTCCAAGATGGCCTCCAGATGTTCCATCATGCATCTCCTTCAAAACAGACTGCACTTTACTTCGGGGAACTATCAACTGCATGACCACATCTCGTCCATCTGCATTTTCCCATGCCCTTTTCAGCAATCCGTTTTCTAAGGTGAGAGATTCTCATTGTGCCCAGTAGCCCTTCAGTACTTCCGAACCATGGCAGATATCTTGACAATCCGGGCGGCGACCTTCCTCTTTTGCTGTCAAGATCGGTCCAATGTCTTCAACAGTCATCTGTTCTTGTCGAGAGTCTTGTGTTGTCCAGTCGTCTGCCAGGAAATCTACAGTGATGGCTTGAACATGTTCGCTTGAGTTTTCTTCTTCCTTTCTGTGGCAATGTCGGTAGTCTTCCGGGTACGGTCTTCGTGATAAGTCATCTGCATTACCATGCAGACACCCCCGTCGATGTTGTACCTTGAATTTGAACTCTTGCAGACGTTCAAGCCACCTTGTTGACTGTCCTTCCGGATTTTTAAATCTCAAGAGCCATGCAAGCGCGCGGCATGGTTAGTACGTAGTGAAAACTCTCTTCCATAGAGGTATTTATGGAAGTGCTCCAACGCTCGGACGATTGCCAGCAACTCTCTTCTTGTAACACAATAATTTCTCTCCGGTTTAGAAAGCGTCTTGCTGCAATACGCTATTACTCGTTCTTCACCGTTTTGCACTTGAGACAAAACTGCTCCTAGACCAGTATTGTTGCGTCTGTATCCACAATGTACTTCCCTTCGGAATCTGGGAAAGCAAGAATTGGCTGCGAACATAATGTAATTTTCAAAGTTCTAAATGCTTGATCACACTCCCTCGACCACTGGAAATTTCGTTTATTTTTCGTTAGCTGATGTAGTGGTTTAGCAATAGTAGTGAAGCCTTTCACAAAACGTCTGTAATATGAGCATACCCCAGGAAACTCCGAACTTCGTGTTTACTCTTCGGCAATGGCTAATCTCTTACGGTGTATACTTTATTAGGATCCATGCTAACACCCGCTGCCGAAACCAGATGGCTCAGATACTGTACTTCCTTCTGTAATAGAGAACATTTCTTCGGGCTCAACTTCAGTTGGGCACCGTGAATTCTAGTTAGAACCTCCTTAAGGTTTTCCAAATAGTCTTTGAAAGTCTTCCCGATCACTATGACATCGTCTAAATAAACAAGGCAAGTTTTCCATGTCAGGCCTCGGAGTACCAGTTCCATCAATCTTTCAAATGTTGCCGGTGCATTACAGAGTCCAAATGGCATGATGTTAAATTGGAATAAGCCACTTGGAGTCGAGAAAGCGGTCTTTTCCTTGTCTTCTTGATAAAGATACACTAGCCAATATCCATTGTTCAGGTCCGATGTGGAAAATCGGAAAATCACTGTGCTCCGGACAACGTGTCGAGTGTATCGTCAACGCGAGGTAATGGATAGCAGTCTTTCTTTGTAACGTCATTTAACCTCCGGTAGTCTAAGCAGAAACGCAATCCACCATCCTTCTTCGCTACCAGCACTACAGGAGAAGACCAAGCTGAATTCTAACCCGACAATCTCGTTTTAGATTTCCAGGTTCCCACATCTATAACACTTCGGTCTTCCATGCTTCCTTACATTATTCTGTGGCGCCAACCGCCGAGTCTCTGTTCCTTGTTCTTCTTCCTCATCGACTGTGCCGTCGCGATCTTTTAGCGCGTGCGCACCTTATGACTTGTCCAACCAGACGCTGATTTGGCGGCCTCAAATTGCAAACCATGTACCAGTGCGTCCGCACTGTTCTGGTGTCGTGCCTTTCGTATCACTTGCTGTAGTTCGTTACCTCGGACACCGGCAGTAAATGTCTGCATCGCAAAACTCGTTCGAAAATCTTCTGGCGCTTCAGGATAGGCCAGTCTAATTTGTCTGTCGATACTTGCTTCAAACTCTTGAAGGCTCTCTCCGGAATGCTGTCGCCTTGCTCTCAACTGGGTGCAGTACACATATCGCAAATGTTTATCACCATACCGTAATTCCAGACCTTTTATCAATTCGGCATAGGTGTTTTGGCTGTCAGGTGGCACTTTCTGGAGTAGTTCTGCCGCGTATCCTTTTAATGCGAGAACGAGTGAGACTGTCTTGTCTTTCTCTGTCCAATTATCTTGCGCATGCAGCAGCTTCAAATTGGCGGAGGTACGTTGCCCAGTGACTGCTTCCGTCAAAGTTTGGAGCTTTGACATGAACTGTCCCTACTGCAGGCAAAGTGACTTTCTCTATTAACTTATTTTCTGTGTCTTTTTCTGTCTTTATCATTGGTACAGTCTGTTCACAAAGTTGTTTTGGTTGTAACTTCAGGCACTGCTCGACTTCATTTTTAATCTTCTCATTTATATTTGTAATCGAGTCTTCTATTTTTGTTGACATAGTTTTTCCACACTCGTGTCTGATTTTTCTACTTCAGCTATTTTATTAGATATCGATTCTTCAACACTCGAGACAGATTTTTCTACTTCAGCTATTTTTAATGTCATTTATTTTTGTACCTCTGATATTTTAGTAACTTGTTTATTAAGCTCACCTCGTAGGAGACTCAGTTCTGCGGTACTATGTTCTTGAATCTGTTTCTGCTCCTGTATTAATGCTTTGATGTCTTCTGTTTCATTCTTACGTTCCTCTGCCTCCTGTCGGCGTCGTTCCTCTGTCTCTTCTCTTTCCTACCTGCGTTTTTCATCCCGTCGTTTTTCTGCTTCTTTCGCTTCCTGTCTGCGTTTCTCATCCTGTCGCTTTTCTACTTCTTCTCTTTCTTGTCTTCGTTCTTCTTTTTGTCCTCTTTCTGCTTCCTCTGCGTCCTGTCCCCGTCGTTCCTCTGTCTGCAACAGCAGCGCCTGGAAACTTTCCATCATCTGACTGGCATCCATTGTTTCCGGTTAATCACGAATTACACGCGTCTTGTACAAAGTGTCCACTGTTTCCACTGATAACCGTTCTATCCCACTTCTGACACCACTGTTACGACGGTCTACTTGATCGTCGTAGGTACAGTGGAAAACAAAATAAGTACAAGACACCAATTAAGGCACTAATCACCAGCTTTAATTTTCGCAGTTAAACAGTTCGTAATTAACAACACAGACTCTTGTAACAAATCAAATTAAATTTGTTCACACGCAAATTTTATGTCAACTAATATTAAACACAATTGTTATTACAATTATACCGCCCGATTATAAAACGCAACACTTCACTAATAACCACTTGAACGTACACAGTAATGACTCGAACCGCACTGTAAATATATCGCCACTAGTACTGAAAACTAAGGCCTCTGCCCCCATGTATTTATACCTGCGCTCACATACCAGATCGTTCCAAACTGCATCTTAGCGCCATTGTACGACGTAATTAATTGCGGCCTTGACACAGTCCGCGCGGCTGCTCAGTAAGCACGTACACCACTGCATTACATTCTGGATCTCTCTGGAACGTTCGATATACACGTAGATTGTTCTGTGATGTCGTAACAATATGTTTCATAAAATAGAAACAGAATTTGTAACAGAGTAGAAAAGTGTAATATTTTTCAACATTACGTTAAAAACTGAAGTTTCAAGACAAATCTACTTTAGATAAGTTATTAAACTTTTTTTAAATCTGCAAGGAAATGTAGTAAGATTTTCTTGTCTAAAGCCGTTTATCTATTGCTTTCTACTTTTAAAATTATTCAAGACTTTGTAGGAAATGTATGGTAACAAATTTACACTATTACATAGCGCTCCGCAAAGCGGTACAATAAGAACGTTTATATTGTTATGAGGAACTGACCTAGTTTCGCTAAACAAATTTGTTTTCTATAGTCCTCTCATTTCCATAAAATTTCATTTTATTTCATAGTGAAAAACTGAATCACAAGATCAGCTAAAACCCAAGGTTTATAGTGTATAGTATACACTTTTACATGAATGCATTAAATTTACATACATAACGCATCTTTGCAGAAAACATAGTTTAATGTGATTCAAACTCAGTCTCGTGAATAGAAAACACACGTGGATTCATGGCAAACAAATTTGGAAATCGTAGCCGCTTTTATCCAGCCCGCTAAATAAAGATACAGTATAATGAGAGGGGGTAGGAGGACACTGACTGATGAGTAAGGCCGCTATGCCACACATATTTCAGAAAAGTATACGGAATCTCGTTATTAACATATTAGCAAAATGATGTCAATTAGAAGTATCATGTTTCACAGTATCTGTTGTGTGACTTGTTTACTGAACATGCTTCAGTCTAACTACTGTTCTTATACATTAGAGAATACAACTGGAGGACGTGTGTTTGCGACATATTCTTCATTGATTCAAGTGCGACCACAATCTGCTTCATGTAGTGTAAACGAAGTCTTCCTGTATGACTCCTCCCTTCTATTTTTCATTCAATTATTCTCTTTACTTGACGGCCCATGACGTGAGGGTTTATCAGGAGATGCACGGCGGGGATCCTTCGCCGGATCCACGTGAGAGGGGAATATTTTCACCCCCTAAATGGTCAATTGAAACGAAATTTTTTCGTCGTCTTGTGAATGTAGAATGGCTTAGTGGCTTAGTCATGGCGAATGTGATACAAAATTCATATCATGTTATGTAGGTTCATGGTTTACACTAAAATTACTTTAAATTGTAACTGTAACTTACAACCACGTTAATTTTTCTTTGATACACAACTTAAATGAATAATTTGTATTTTAAACCGTAAATAAGTATTTTTAACAGAACAACGAGCTGACTAAACCCTATATGATTTTAATAATTATACGTGTTCAAAACATCTGCATATATCAACAAATATGTATTTTTCATAGTGTAACAATTTGGCATTAATGAAGAAATTTGTGTTAGTGGTTGAAATCACAATCAGAATGATCACTGTTGCACACCACTATATATCGGGATAATTTTTATATAGTGGTGTGCAACAGTGATCATTCTGAATTTGGCATTAGGTCGTACCACGTTATTATAAATGTAGGTCTACATCCTCTTTATCCTCTTTACTGTTCGCCTGCCGCAGCGTTAACGGTATGGCGTTAGATTTTCCTTAGATTTTATAATTTTTTATATAGACTTAGAACAGTTTTATAATGTAACTTTGAAACGGACACAGTACAGACTATGTGTATCAAAAGACTTCAGGAACAGCTAGTATACAATTTTAAAGCTAACAATAACCGCACTAGAAGCTAATAATCAGTTTACGAAAGCAGCTTTGCAAAATCGCATATAGTCAGACCAGACATCAAAATCAAGTGAAACGGTAATTTATATACCTAGTACGATTCTTCCGTATCGGAAGAAACGGAAAAAATTTTTTAAAATAATTTTTGTCATTACAATTTTTTACAAATCTGCGCAAAAAATAAATCTTCAGAAAGCGAGCACAACATGAAATAAAAGAAAACCTGGGTACAGGAAAACTGTGTAAATTTCAAATAACTCAAAATTTAACTGCAACAATTCAAAATGTATATATATGGATATTTATTTACGGACAATTTGCATTTAAGAGTGGCAAATTTCAGGCTAAAATATTAAATAGAACGGTAATAGAATTAACCCCTTGTAGTAGAAAATCGAGCACTTGCTTACCCGTATTATATTTATCGTACAGGAAAATATTATTCTTGTAGGTCTTTTTATATACTTAAAGAATATTAAGATAGAAGTCACCAAAACGTTATCTAAAACTCAAGTTGTTACGTCCTTTTTTAATTGCGTATGTAGGTTTGTAAATTTGATTCGAGTGAGGCCTACATAAGCTTCTCTTCGGAAATATAAGATGCTGCTTAGTAGTATGTATGATTGTAAGTCATTTAAAACAAGGTGTAAATGTATGTATGTGAATGTACGTAGGAGATAGAAGTGCTATTGCAGCATGAGGAGATTGCAAGATCGTAAAGGCTCAAGGAATACGATGGCTCGGTCAAGTAGAGCGGGTGGATGATTACCGTATGCCAAAGAAAATCCTGAGGGCGCTAGTCTATAGACACAGAAAGACTGGTCGACCTAGGATAAGATGATTGGATGATGTGCTGGAAGATCTAAGAAGAATAGATGAGAGGTGTTACGCTGAGATGGCTTTGGATAGGAGAAATTGGAGAAGATTGTTTTTGGAAGCCAAGGCTCATGTTGAACTGTAGTGCTGAAGGAGAAGGAAAAGAAGAAGAAGAAAAAGAAGAAGAAGAAGAAGAAGAAGAAGAAGAAAAAGAAGAAGAAGAAGAAGAAGAAGAAGAAGAAGAAGAAGAAGAAGAAGAAGAAGAAGAGAAAGAGAAGGAGAAGGAGGAGGAGGAGGAGGAGGAGGAGGAGGAGGAGGAGGAGAAGCAGAAGAAGCAGAAGAAGAAGAAGAAGAAGAAGAAGAAGAAGAAGAAGAAGAAGAAGAAGAAGAAGAAGAAGAAGAAGAAGAAGAAGAAGAAGAAGAAGAAGAAGAAGAAGAAGAAGAAGAAGAAGAAGTGTGTGTTTGTGTGACATATAAGGGACTTCAAATTAAGATACTCACTCAATAAGTTGCATATTTTTATAAAGAAATGCTAATGTGCTTGCTTCGCTCGAGTCAATCAAGTATACGCAAAAGAAGAGGTAAAAAATTTATTTTTAAATAACGTTTTATTTTCTATCTGAACCATCTTAAAGAATATCAAAAGTCGTACGTTGATCTGATCATGTGATCTGAATTTCACGTGACAGTTTCACGAGAGAGAGAGAGAAAAACAGACAGACATTCAGGCATTCAGACAGGCAGACAGAGAGTCTACAATCCTATACTCTCATTATATTTTATCCTTAATTTCGTACTGACCGACAATTAATAAATTTTAACGATGAAGGGTTTGCGAGGATCGCTCAAAGACGTATAACACAAATTTTAAATTATTTCTGTCGACACTTCAACAATAACTATTTATTGTCATCATGAGGACCTGTGTACAGAAACAAGAGAAAATATCAAACACAACAAATAAATTAGTTGAGTGAATGTGTTTGTGTATGTGAGTGTGTACTTAAAAACAGTATATACTTATATTTATACTTTATACTGATATAAAGTATAAATATTATATATTTATACTGATATTTTGTACTTATAAATATCAGTATAAATTACTGATATTTATGGTTTATGAAACTGATATTTATCAGTAATTAATATTGTAATATTGTATAAATTATGTTCTCGGGTGTTAACAATTTTCTCGATGTATTTAACGAAAACAATATGTAATAATGCAATTGTTTTGATGATGTAAAAAAACTATTTCAACTCCTTTACACATACGCGCGCACACTCACATACACAAACACGTTCACTTAACTAATTTATCCTTTGTGTTTAATACTTTCTCTTGTATCCGTACAGAGCTCCTGATGATGACAATAAATATTGTCGAAATAATTTAAAATTTGTGTCTATACTTCTTCGACCGATCCTCGTAAACCTTTCATCGTTAAAATCATACTTTACGTGCATCACAGACATATCTGTCACAGGTATTGTACAGAGTATTGTACAGACAATAAATATTGTCGAAATAATTTAAAATTTGTGTCTATACTTCTTCGACCGATCCTCGCAAACCTTTCATCGTTAAAATCGTACTTTACGTGCATCACAGACATATCTGTCACAGGTATTATAACAGAAACAACATAATATGTAGTAGGTAATAAAACAAAACTGCATAAAAGAATATTAGTGATACGGACAATATGTTCAGGTTGGTAAAGAAGTATCAGCAATCTGCAGTTGTGCATAAACCAAAAATACATACAAAAAAAAATAATCCAAATCATGCGATTCTTACCATTAATACATACAGGATTATTTCAGGAGAAGGAAATGAAATATGCGTGTATGCACACATACACATGAGAGACTCGCAGTAAGCAAACGAGAATATGAAGCAAACAACTCAACTTCAAGTTGAGCAAACACTGTTGGCTGCTGCTGGCAGTGCAGTCGACTAAGTTATGTCTGTAGCAAGCAATTTTCTTTCGTACAAGATCTTGCTTAAACACAACCTGACTAAGGAATTCGTTTTAGGGAATAGCTTGACATTCGAAAAGCATGGAACTGTGATATGAAGATAGGCCATCTTTCTAAAACTTGTAAATATTTTCAACAAGTATCCGTTAGCTCAAAACGTTAGGTTTTTTATTTTTTAAGTGTTACGGTGTTATAAGCATTGTACGAGGGCTATTGGTTTTTAACCTCCGATAGACCAATAAACAGACACATGAATGACATCAATAATTTTATTATATACAAAAGTTTCATATATATGTAAACTACTTTTCTACATAGTTACAACCATTGTTGAGACACTTATCATAGCGAGGCACCAACTTTTCTATGCCCATGTTGTAGAATGTTCGCTCCTGAGTAGTCAGCCAATCTGCCACACTGGATCACACTTAACTCATCATTGAAGTCGAACCGCTGCTCACCTAACCACTTTTTCAAGTCAGTGAACAAATGGTAGTCACTTGGTGCCAAGTCTGGGCTATAAGGTGGGTGATCAAGGACTTCCCAACCAAATTCATGAAGCAGGTTTTGTGTGAGTGCAGCAGGGAACCCACCGAGCACAGAGTTTCCTATACCCAAGCTTCTGAGTAAGAATATCATAAAGAGCAGAGCTATAAATTTCAGGAAATTCAGCAGAAAGTTCAGTAATTGTGAAACGATGGTGCTCTCGAACCATCCTGTCTACCCTTTCAACAACAACATCAGTAGCCACGGACTTTCTTCCTTGCCCTCCTTCATCATGAACATCAATTCGCCCTTCTTTAAATTTTCGACACCATTCCTGAACTGAACCATCACTCGTCACATTTTCTCCATACACATTACACAACCTTCGATGAATTTCTGCAGCACTATGACCTTCAGCTTGAAGAACTCTAATAACAGACCGAATCTCACACTTGGAGGCAATTTCAGTTGTAGTTGCAATAATTAAACTGTTGTCACCACTGTAATAGACAAAATAACTATAAAACCAGTGGTTATAGGTTAGAACAAAGCCTCAAAAACATTAATCAACAATCAGATTGTTGCTATGACAACAGAACCAGGTTTGTCAACTTACCGGAGGTTGAAAAAAAAAAATAGCCCTTATATATACAGTACACATAAATGTTATGTTTTCCTTAACCATGGCTTTTATTTATTTCAGCAGTAAACTAAAAACCAAAAACCTTTGTCACCTAACCTCACAAGTGAAAACACCACGTATTTTCGCTTTGCATTAAGAGATATGACAATTTACAATTAGTACACATCTTCTTTTCCACATCGTAATACTGTATATCTATACAATCGCATATTAAAAACATCGAAAATGTACTGCAGAAACGGATAAAGGTACAGTTCCGATGCCGCTAAATAGCATTTGTTTATTTATTGTTACAATGATAATTAATATAATAATTCTGATCTCCATGGTGTTGTTGACATCTTTATACGCGTCAACAAAAGAGCCTAAATAAAGGGCTTAAATCGTGCGAACGGGAAAGAATATCAAATTCCAAGTTAGGCAGCGTTTTTTGCCTTGTGTCAAAGGTTACTTGTGCAAAATGTGGTGGCAATCAGTGTAATGGTGTGGATTTGTATTGAATACAAAGAAACAAATCCTCAGACTTTGAGTTTTATATAACAGATGTATAATTGTAAATTAATAAAAAAAACTCGTAAATTAAATATATAAGTAGAATTAATGAACAGTTAAGAGAAGTAATGTCTACAAAATTATGTAAAGTAGCGAAAATCGCACGCTTAAAAACATGGAGTGATAGATTTATGCAAATTAAAGTAACTCGCTTGACACTGAGAGCAAGAATAAAAGGGTCTCTTTTATAACAATACACACGTAATCAATTACTGATGGTAGTAAGATATTAATAATTAATGTATGAATCGTAGAATTTTAAGTCTTAAATATGTGACTGTCAAACTAGGTTTATACAGATTTTTGATCACATATATTGTTTTATATTAATTGCCTTCTACCAGTTCTATATTTTCAAGTTTTCTTTTCATATTCTCATACTAAGATTTTAGAGTCCGTAGAAAGTAAAAGTATTGTTAAAACAGAATCATATTCGGTATCCATTGTCACTAAAGTTTTTACTTTCAAGTACGGCCTCATCAACTTGTATTGTCATCAAATTATTTCGAAATAACGATAACAAAAACGTTGGGTGACTAAAAAATAATCCAATTTGTTCCAGTGTTAAAAACTGAAACCTAACAAATTGTTTACTTAAATTTGTTTACATATTCTTACGACGGTCTCACGGATCGTCGTACGGTACAGCGGAAACAAAATACAGACACCAATGAAATCACTAATTACCAGCTTTAATGAGTCACAAATAACATTTGAAATCAACAAGGTACTCTAATACATTAATTCAAGTGAAATTTGTTCACAGGCAATAATAGTGTCAACTATTAAGAGTTCCGCACTAATTATAACACAATAATTACTTTTCATAACAACCGTTGATCCGCACTGAAGAAATCGCTGTAACTGACTAATAAGCCAGCCGCTGATGCTTACATACGTTCCGCAGGTGTTCCAGAATAATTTTCCAAACATAATTTGCGTAGTTAGCAAACAATCGAACAGTCTAGTGAGTACTTATCTCTGCGGCCTTGACCAAGACCCTGTACCTGCTCGGCTAGCCGAGAAACGGGTGGAAGGACGCTCTTGACTCTTTGAGAGTGTTCCGTGATTGTCGTAACAATATTTTACTAAAGAATATCGATATTTTATAACGAAAACAGTATCAGGATGATGTTTGTAGAGCGTTGAATCAACAGCGGTTTACAATTTCTTAAAAGTTTAGACCAGTTTTTTTTCCAGCTGACGGCCTGCGACACATTTACATGCGGTCTGCGACCTTATCTTGGGATACCAAATAATAATTACTCTACTTATTTTAATAAGTAAATGAATAATAAAATATTACTTTAACTGAGAATAGTCTTGTAGGAGAAACCTATTAGAATATCGGTATGGAGAACCATACGTGACTTCCATCTTCTAAGATTTATATTTAAAATCATTTACTTGAATTCTGTTCGATAATTTCTAAAAAATATCCCCCACCTTCATACTGTTTTCACTATTTATAGATATTTTTGTTATTATGGGGTAGTCGTTGAATAAATGTTATTTTCGAGTCACTTTTCTATAAAAATTAGGTACTTTATTCTTATAAAAAACTGAACCACGCAAGTAATCATTCCTCGTCCTCAACCGATCCCCACCATTAATGATATTTATACTTTCATAGGGTAACAGTTTTATCATATGTAATTTCTAAGGTATCTTATCCTTCAAAATTAAATATTCGTACTTTACTTGATTTCAGCACAGAAATTTTCAAAAATTCACCCCCTCCCCATCAACTACCCACTCCATTTATAATTATTCCATTTACCATTTTATAGTGGATTACTATGACTCTATTTTCGGGACACTTATTTATTAAAATTAAGTACTTTACTCTTGTTAAAACACAAAGCAATGAAGGTAAGCCGAACAACCCTCCTATCCTCGTAACCCCCTCCTAACCGAACAACCTGGTTGGCTGGCAACAAAATTATTTTATTTTTAACAATTACCATCGTTTGAAAAGCCTTTTGCAGACCAGTCAAGAAAAGATATTGGATTTCTTTAAGCCGCTACTTGATGAAGAATTTACAAATCTTTAAAACCTTCGACAGGAAATGTCAAAATGTTGTCGATATTTTGAAGTACATTGAAAGCGTGTTCTTCACATTGAAATTAATCGAAAACTACAGCAGAAGTCGTTTCACTGATTCTTTTCTACTTCGCCTACTAAAATTAACAACTTACCTTGATGTGAGTTGCTCCAGCAAATCGACCTCAGAATCTTTGTAACGTAGGCACTGCATACAAATGGTTAACAAAATTTTAATAGAGACAAATTAATATTTCAGAAGTCAAGAATTTTCTCCATGAATATCTCTATATTATAATTGCCTTTATGTTTAAAGCAAGGATTAAGTAACCAAACCTTTTAAACTTTAACTCTACATAATTCTAGTAAATGTCGTATGTTTCAATTTTATTCAGTACAGTTTATAAGGTTATTATTAAGGAATTAATATCTTTAATTAGAATTAATAAGTATGATTAGGTGTACGATGGAACCCTCTCAAAAAGGTGAAAGCCTTCTTCCACCCGTTTTCCCCTGGCCGAGCAGGTGTAGCGTCTCACTCTAAGCCGCACTCAAGTAGCTTCGAGACTGTTCTGGAGAGCACTTGAAATACGCATTATCCTGGCATGCCGCAGTAAGGATGGAAAGTTATTCTGGAACTTCAGCGCGACCTGTACAAGTAAGAGCGCCCGGCTTTGTCAGTTCAGTTACGTTTAGCGATTGCATTAGTGCAGATCGACTGATTGAGGAAGATTAGAGGAAAGCGTTTACTCTGTTATAATTAGTGCGTAACTCTATTACTTTAAATTATTATTGCGTGCAAACAAATTTAAATTGAATAATTGTACGAGAACTTTTGTAATTGTTCCTTATTGATTACAAACTGTTATTTGTGATTAATTAAAGCTGGTAATTAGTGGCTTTACTGGTGTCTGTATTTTTCTTTCCACTGTACCATACGACGATGACGATCAGTGAGACAGTCCTAACAATATGATCAGATCATAGATGTTGCAATCTTATTGCATTCTGTCCCCCAGAGACAGATCGTATTACTCAGACATTTTTTAAGGTTGCGATAATCAGAGATCACAACCATTATAAGTAACAGTGATGTTAGAGGAAGGTTTTATCTGTGACAATCTGACTTAGTAAGTCTCGTGTCAACAAAGATACAACTCCGCTTCACTCTGTCAGCGCCAGCTGCTGTTCCTGTAATAATTCAGATCGAGATGAGCTATCTTAATTCTATCCTTTAATTCTAGACCTTTAATTCTACATTAGCAAACAATCGTGTTGCAACTGTCAACAAAACGTTCCTTAATAAGGCGTGCAATAATTTAAGCTTCATCATTTTATAATAATGGCCATCTGTACTGTGATATTACTTTGTTTCAGTTGTATGCAAAAAAATATATAAACACAAGAATAATGATTAGTAATCAAATTTTTTAACAGGTGAGTCAGTTTAATGTTTTGAGAAATGAAATTGGCTATGATAGAAATTATGATATTGACGTTAAGTTAGGTAAATTCCAGATGAGATCTGTGGAACAATCGGCCGTATTTTCAGAAACAAGGTATGTTGAGATACAAAATTAAAGTTAAAGTTATAGCTGTTATAACTGTACTGTCCTATGTGTGTGAATTATGGACAACAACCAAAAACTAGACAGTAAAATACAGCCTCGGAAATGGCGTTCTTAAGATAAGCAAAAAGGTGTTCTAAACTTGACCGTATAAGAAATGAGAATATAGGAGAAGAGTTACAAGTTTTTAACTTGAATGAAAAATTGAAAGATTACAAACAACGGTGGAAACAATACTTAGAAAGAATGTCAGATTCCAGTCTGGAAATACAAACCTACAGGACACAGGCGTGTGAGTAGACGCAGGACGAGATGACTGGAAGAGTTTTGAAGGCGGAACAGGCAACACCTTGCTTAAGCGGTATTGTGAAAATGATAATAATGATGAAATAAACAAACATGAATATTCTTAAAAATTATAGCAGTTTTGTGTTCAACTATTGTTCACACCGCAACTGTGGAAAATTATTTGTTACGTTTAGAACAACTTTCAAAGATTAAATTGCTTCTGGTGCTGCTCTGCACCTGCTTGCCCGATACGGTATATTGCGACTGCCCGGTTATTAATATCCAGTCGTAATATCTGTGTCCTACGTAAGTTGTGGGAAAATAAAGTGGTGTATTTGTGTTCAGAGAAGAGGCACCGAGTCTGTAAGCTTAAGCAGTTATACGAAAAACTAATTTTACAAAATACATCATACGACTACAAGAAATGTTGTATGAGAGTGCCATACAAACCAAAGTAACCAAGGTGCTTCTTATCCTTATTATAATTAACATGAAAGTTTAACTAAGTTCTGATAAAAAGATTAAATTTTGTTAATTTCGTAAAAGGATGTCACTACTTCTCTTAAACCCTGACAATTAAATGAAGGTCGTTACATTACTGACATAATAATTAATTAATTAATTAAAACACTGAATGATAATCTTTAGTATGAAAAGTAGTAGGATCTTCATTCCTGTCTTTATCCCTTTTGGATATTTCTTAATTTGGTCACAAATAATGTATGATGCATGTTGGTTCTTGGTATCCAAGTCACATAGGAATAGTAGATTATAGATAAATAAATCACCTTGTATCCGTCGTGTGACTTCGTTGTACGTCGATTAAAATGACGCGTTTCGGAACATATGTTCCATCATCGGATTAAATCACTCCATTGAAGTCGTTAACAGTTAAAATCACATGTTACACATAATTGTCAACTAATGTAACTCACTCGCTTTCTAAATGGTGCGCACCACAGCGAAGCCGATCGGACACTGAATTATTATCTGAGTGATTACGCCTAAGCAGGTTCAATGCTGTATCGTAGAGCGGGTCGGATTTAAAATTTAAATGGTCATTCAATATGAAGTCTCGGCTGTTTATGTTATTATATGCTTTGTATATTTCGAACTCTTCTATTGCGTCCATGTAACAGCCTTTGTTGCACACATGTAGGGGTATCAAATTAGATTTGAAATCGGTATAATTATGATTGTGTAAGATTAAGTGGCGGGCAAAGTTGGACTTGATATTATTTAACAGAGTGAGTTTATTTAGGTGACGTTTTGGTGTGTGCTCTTTAAATCGTTTGAGGAAACCTCTCCCCGTTTGACCAATGTAAAAACTGTTGCAGTCGTTACATAATAATTTAAAAATACTTCGTCACAGAAATCCCATACCTTTAGAAAAGAAATCCGGCATATATAAATTATCATGTAACGACTGCAACAGTTTTTACATTGGTCAAACGGGGAGAGGTTTCCTCAAACGATTTAAAGAGCACACACCAAAACGTCACCTAAATAATCTCACTCTGTTAAATAATATCAAGTCCAACTTTTCCCGCCACTTAATCTTACACAATCATAATTATACCGATTTCAAATCTAATTTGATACCCCTACATGTGTGCAACAAAGGCTGTTACATGGACGCAATAGAAGAGTTCGAAATATACAAAGCATATAATAACATAAACAGCCGAGACTTCATATTGAATGACCATTTAAATTTTAAATCCAACCCGCTCTACGATACAGTATTGAACCTGCTTAGGCGTAATCACTCAGATAATAATTCAGTGTCCGATCGGCTTCGCTGTGGTGCGCACCATTTAGAAAGCGAGTGAGTTACATTAGTTGAAAATTATGTGTAACATGTGATTTTAACTGTTAACGACCTCAATAGAGTGATTTAATCTGATGATGGAACATATGTTCCGAAACGCGTCATTTTAATCGACGTACAACGAAGTCACACGACGGATACAAGGTGATTTATTTATCTATAATCTAAAATAATGTATAGTATATTAAACTTTATCTGAAACTAAAATATGTAAAACCATTGTTAGAAGTGCCATGACTTACGGCTCAGAAGTTTGAACTACTAACAAACACACAAGAACCAAACTAATAACAGCAGAGATGGTCTTTTGGAGACGTTCGGCAAGAGTATCCAGACGTGAGAAAATTAGAAATGAAGTCATTAATGACAGAATGAATGTGAAAAATTCGATTGTTGATTTCATCGAAACAAAAAATTTCAATGGTATAGACACACGAAAAGAATGGCACAGGAAAGATTGGATTGGCAAGGAGAGTTATGAAATTGACCCCACCAGGAAGAAGGGAAAGAGGAAGACCACCTATCTCCTGGATAGAAGAAATACAGACTATATTGTGGGAACGAGAAATTGAAGAAGATCTTTTGATGGAAAAGCAGCAGTAAAAGATGAGAATTCAATCTCTTCAGTAATCTTTGGTTCCGGAAAATGTGTAAACATTGTACAGCCGGAAGAATAAATATTAGACTTTATAAAAATGAATTTAAAATGTACATATTTCATCTAGTGTGATATCAATTTAATAAACCTAAACTTTACCAGCCACTTGTAGTTAGAAGAATGCTTTAAATCATATAGATGTTCTCTACAATTTTAAACTCTACTGGGTGTAATGTGTTGTAGTTAAAACACGCCAAAGAAAGAGAGATTAAAGAAACTACGATACGTTAAGAACTTAACCCCCCCCCACATTTTGTGCTTAATTAAATTACCATTAAAAATACTTAATATTATTAATAATAAAAAACTTTTAACGAGAATACATTTTATTTTGTAAATTACATACGTTTTGATATTAATCCAACTATCATCATCAGTTATAATTTAAGAAATTCAAAAATTTTTAAATAAATTGTTCAAAACAGCTGTTTTATATGTAGACTAAATTTAATGTTTTATATGAGCATAAAAATCATGTTATATAATTAATTGTAAAATATAATATAAATATTTATTATTTTACTAAATTAGTAATTTTGATAATATTATCATTTTTTTGTATTAGTCTAAATTTGTTCTCGTATTAATTTATTACTTGTTAATATTTCTAAATTTTCCCATAAGGTCATTTTTGGACCTTTGGAAATGTGTTTTAATAAACAGATATTATTTAAATTTGAAATTGTGTGTTTGTTTTTTATTGAGTGTGTAGCTAAATTAGATTTATATATATCTTGTTTTAAATATAAATTACGGTGCTCTATATATATTTCTTTTAAACTTTTTTTTTAGTTCGGCCAAAATAAAATTTGTTACAGTCAGGGCATTCAATTTTATATACTCCATTTAAATTATGAATTACTGTAATTTATGTCTTTTTGGTTTGATTCATCATAATCTGTTTTATTACTGTTATAGGTAATTTTCATATTTAGGTTTTTAAAAATTTTGAAATTTTATAATTAATATTGCCTATGTATTTGAAGTTAATGTATAAAAAAAACTTAACATTCCATATAGTCGTCAAAATTGTATTCAGTTATATATGTATACACACGAGCGTCTTTATACAAGGAGTTTTAAGCGGAGTTAATGAACCTCTAAGCGCCCGTAATTCTCATTTACAATAAATTTGCTTAAAACAGACACCCCATAATTTACTGTGAAGGTAATTATACGATTACTCGTTTCTCTTGGGAAACCAATCGAAGCACAGCACATCCTGCTGAAGGTCCCAGTGTGGTAAACCTCACGCAACTGGGGGGGGGGGGGTCGTTTTCGTGTTATTGGTTTAAATTGAAAGAGAAACAAACCCGAACTTAGTTTGTATATTATATACTGCGATGTATAGTTGCCGCATAGAATAAGTAATTGAGATAGATGTTATTGAAATGAAGTTGAATTATTAATGGCACTATTATTTTCACTGATATTGTTTGGGATAGTAAACTAGCAAAATTTATACGCATCTGTGGAACGATTCATAGGCACCTGAAAAATAAAACACGGAAGGATACCCGAATGAAATTTGGAACTGAATTAATGTGATTATTATTTGGAACTGACATTAAGCCTAAACTGAAACCGACTTAATGTGACAAAACGTATTTGTTTAATTTCCACAAACTGAAGTCCGCAAGTGTAGTAATGTAAAACAAAGATTCTGTACGAAAGTAGAATTTGAAAGATGTGGGACTAAAAGCCCTTAGGCCAATATAGAAGCCTGAAAAACAAACCATACAACAGTATTGTTATAACGGTCTCAAGAATCGTCGTGTTGTACATTGGGAACAAAATACAAACATCAATTGAAGTCACTAATTACCAGCTTTAATTAGTCACAAATAACAGTTTGTAATCAACAACAAGGTACTCTCGTACAATAATTCCAGTTAAATTTGTCCACACCCAATAACAATATCAACTGTTAGAGTGTAGTTATAACACAATTATCATTGTTTTGATAGTTCATCTTATTTTTTCACAGTACTAAATTAATATAGAATATTGAACTTTCACTTGTGAAACTTACTTGTTTTCTCCCGTACGCGTTTCGGCGTGGTGTGCGCCTTCATCAGCGGTTTGAGATAGACTGCGAGTAACTCGTAACGGTTTTATTTGGTAGGTTGAGTGGTGGTGGTGTGTGGTGGAAGGGGATTGGCGCGGGGTGATCCGAATTATTGTTTGTTTTATGTATAATTGTGTCAAAAAGTGTGTGTGATTTATAGTGTAATTGGTCGTTAAGTATGCTCTTTGGTTGTGTTGTGTAGTGTTTGTATATTTCATACAAATACAACACAGCAGAACAATACGAAATATACAAACACTACACAACACAACCATACAGCGTACTTAACGACCAATTACACTATAAATCACACACACTTTTTGACACAATTATACATAAAACAAACAATAATTCGGATCACCCCGCGCCAATCCCCTTCCACCACACACCACCCCCACTCAACCTACCAAATAAAACCGTTACGCGTTACTGGCAGTCTGTCTCACACCGCTGATGAAGGCACACACCACGCCGAAACGCGTACGGGAGAAAACAAGTAAGTTTCACAAGTGAAAGTTCTATATTCTATATTAATACAATTATCATTTTCCACTAATCCGCAACAATTACTTGATTCGCGCTCTACAAAAACGCCAGGTGTAACTAATTAACTAAGACCCGATGTTGCTTATATAGATCCCGCAGATATTCCAGAATAACTTTCCATTCTTTTGGCTGCGTGCCGGCACAATTTGCGTAGTTAAGAGTGCTCGAACAGTCTCGAAGCTACTTGAGTGCACGGCCTTGACAGAGACACTGCACCTGCTTGGCTAGCCGAGAAACGTGTACAACGATTACGTAACTGCAGATGCCGACTTCTCAAAAGCGTTACGTGATTGCTTTAGCAGTGTGGTCATGCGCAGAAGAATGAAATTAAAAAGCATAATAGTCTTGTTGACTACTCTAATGGTGACCAGATAAAATAAGAAATAGAGGGGCAGCAGCGTTATCAAACACTAAAGCTTTATAAAGAACAAGAATCTAAAGGTAAAGACTAAATCAATAAAAAGCTGTAATCAATAGACAAAGCAGTCCTTAAACCGGTATGGACTTACGGTATTCAACTTTGGGGTACTGCTAGTACGAGTATCGTTGATATTATACAGCGCTTTCAGTCCAAAACATTAAGACCAATGGTCGACGCTCCATGGTTTGTCTCCAACGACTCTATACACCGCGACCTCAAAGTTCCAACTATGAGAGAAGAAATCGTGCGCCTCTGCATGAAACACGTCTCTAAATTAAAAAAGCATCCCAACTATGTAGCAATTAATTTCTTAGATAATAGCAGACTTTTACAGACTAAAAAGGCATAAATTGTTAGTCTTACACTTCAGGTTCAACGAATAATGTGTACTCTGTATTATCTGTATTGTAATGTCTGTGTTGTATGTTCTGCAATATCTGTATTTTTTTTGTTCCTGTCAACATTAAGTGTTTTAGTGTCAACCAGTATATCTGCCTCATAGGCCCAGTGTTCAACATTTTGAACTTATTGTAACATGCCAGCAGCAAGTGGAAGTGACTTTCGTTCATTTGTTTACATGTTTTTGTCATTTAGTCTTGTAATTTATGTATCTGTTTAATATGTTAAGAAAAACAAGAAAAGCTGTCAATGGTCAGCTCTTCATAATCATGTAAGAGTTTTTTCAGTTAATTTGTTCAATGTTCGCTTAGTCGAACAGATTACAAATTTGCAATAAATTGAAAAAAAAAGAAAACCTAAAGCAATACAATGAAATCGAAGACGAATAGCAAGAAAAAGAAGTAGGGACTCCTGTCAACTCTAAAACAATACCCAATAGGCCTACAATAGAAGAGTTGATATAGAGAAATAGGAAGAGAGTTACCGATTAGCCCGAGCAGCAATAAAATAGATTCAGTACTGGTTTCCCACTTGCCATGTAGGTAGTAATGAAACTCACACTGTAGTTAAACATGTAAATTAAATTAAGTAACTTAGAGGTAATAAGCGTAATTTGCATAATTACACTCGTCGACAATTGCAATAAATTTTAATTGAAACAGCAATTTTTAATTAAAATATTTCCATTTGACAAGTAATATTGGTATTAATGAATGGTGTTTTGTGGAGAAAACGTAATGGAACTTATGCTAAAATATAAAGATATTGTCTGCAGTCCACGGTAATTTTTCAATGCATAATGCAAAATTTGAACTTTCAAGTCGTAGGCAGTATTTTAAAAATTTAAAACCAAAATGAATTCACATCAAAAATTATTAAATTTTAATTTTTATGTTTTCCAGTGTATCTTTAATTCTAAGATAAATAGAATAAACTTGGATTAAAATAATTAGAAATTTTTAAAAACACATTAAACAAATTTGACCTTATTTGGCTAACGAACCATAACGAACCTTAGAAGATCTTCCGTAAAATAAGAATATTTCAAGATTATTTTCTTCTCTGTCACGCTCTTTGCATCTAGAGTCGGTTGCAGCACGACGGCCTTCGAGTGACCACGTATTAACATACTTGTCAAGGTTAAAAGTCATAAAAGGAGGTCAAAAGGTTCTAATAAAAACAAGATTCAATTAGTAGGGATGATCTCTGTGGAATTTTAGTCAAGTTCAGTTGTGAAAAACCACAGAGTGAAACACATACACTGTAGACGTCTGATTTTCCTCTGAATCTGAACTACAGGCTGCAAGAAATCACTAAATGCGCGGATGGTTTCCCTTTTACTTAGTCTGAACTTCTGAAATAAGAAGAGGATTTATTCCTTCAGGAACAGGATGTTATTCTTAGCAATTTCTTCTTGTCCAATACGTGAGCGTATCTTGACTGGTTCCCATTTTCTGTTGAGAGAAACCGTTGCTCTCAGATTGCTGAAGATTGTTGTAGAACGTATTTAGAGATATTGGTAGATCTCCTGTCTTGAGTGTCTGTTTAGTAAAACACCGTAAAATTTCAGGTTTTGTACTGCCTGTTGACTCTGTTATAAGAAGTACAAGTGATTTCTTTCATTTTTCCAAAAATGTAACTAGGCTTTCTTTTACATGACTTTTTTTTTGACATGACTGTGTTCAAGCCTATAAATGTTTAGTATCTTACGCAAATAAACCAAACTAAGTAGTAAAGAAGTCAATAGAGTACAATTTTCTATGGCGGTTTTCTGTATTGCGTAAAAAAGAAATATTTTAACAATTCATTAGACTTTTGTTAGTATATTTCGTTATGTTTTTGACAGTATTTAGATTTTATTGTTCAAAAGTATCTGGATTAGAATGATCCTTTATTACAGTCTTTGCTGAATATATCATGTTTACTGTTCATATCTTTGTCTATTCATGTTTTCTGAACGAGAAAATAACCATGAATGGAAGAAAGGCGTTCACTGCTTTTCACGGTAGCATGAACAAAGATAAACAGTGCGCTTGTACTTATAGTAGTGAATGAATTATTAAACAGTAATAATTAGGGACAACAAAACGCAAAGTAAAGTTACAAAGTAAATGATTTCTTGCCTGAAGACAAGAAGTATTTTAGAAAAATTCATTATTTGATGCAAGGAAGAAATGAGAATGGAACATCAAAGTAGAAATTTAATGAGTAACCTAATTACCGTGGTAATTTAAGCAATTAGTCTTACATTTGCAACTTTCAGTATAATTGCAATAAATAAATTATGTTTCAACTATAAAAGGACGTTCATGATTGCTAAATAGTAGTTAGTTAATTTAATTTCTGGTTAAATTTTAATTGTTAATCCTTTCACGTTTCAATAACGTTATGCTATTAGCAAATGATTAACTTTTAAGTATAGTTGTGTCTTTAATTTTTGTTACGAAGAAGCAGTTGATCCATATGGTAAACGTCATCATCACTTAGCTTCGTAGCATTTCCGCTAGATTGTGTTGAAATATGAAATCAAACGTTAAGTAGCCGGGTATAATGAAAATTAACTGAAAAAGAATAAATTAAAAAAAAATTGAATGAATAAAGCAGTTAATTAAATCATACAATTTAGGAACACTTTTTAACCTGTAACAATAACTTAATATTCTGCAATATTTTTTAGTGAAAAATCTAAAATGGTACACATTGATGGCGGTAAACTATTATAAATTTTTTCATTCTTCTGCAACTAAATGTGTGACCTTTTGTGATGAAATCGAGATTTGAAGAGTTAAGTTTATCTCCTCACATTTAAGGCCAACCAAAGCCGCGGGTGTTCAGGCCCAAAATGGTAGTTCTCCGGCAGTGGAAGGCCGTCCTCCTGAACGGGAGGCCGACCCGTGGTTGGTTGGGGATCGTATTAGGAGTTTGCTCCTGGCCTGTCCAAATCAACTCCTTGGGAGCCGGGGAGCGCCGCAAGCGGGGTACGCCCTGGCCGGCATTAGGCGGTGGACACGAGGTTACTCGGGTTCATATCCGATGTATTGGGTTGGACTCGAGGTTGATACGTTGTTTCAGCAGTGGGACGACGCCTCCGGTCGGAGTTGGATGCTTTCTCTGCTGGTGAATCCTTGGTAATAGATCTTCCGGAACCCGCGGAGGGTAGAACTGCAAGTCTCTTACCCAAAGGTACTGACCATAACATCGTCAGACGCCTGGACAGCGTTCAGAACAATCGACTTCCCGCTCGATGCAGAGCCGGGGATGGTATAAGCTACTAGCTGTGAACATCTCCGTTATCATTTGAGTAAAGCAACGTTGGACAAACTGGGGAGCCTAGTAGTATTTTGCATAATTTCGAGGAATGTAAACATTTTTAAAGTTGTTTTATACAATATTATACATGTCATATATTTGACTTCACTACACCATGTTTAGAATATTCATTTTCCAAATTGATTTCTCAGAAAAAAATATTATATGAAAGAAGTCATATCTTCCCGTTTTATCCAACCGGTATGAAAAAAACGGGGATTCAATTTCTGAGTAAAAATTAATTATCAAATATAAGTAAGTCACTAAATTTTTAGTGTGAATTAGTTATAACAAGTTCATTAACTGTAGCTGTAAGCAAGCAAAATTTAAATTAAAAAAATTATATTATGAACTCTGAGACGGTATTAACAATTAAGTATTTCTGTTTCATAATATTTTAATTTCGACTAAGCACAAATTACAGATTTACCCAAAAATATATCATATAACACATGTTTAGAAACATTTAACCTAAATTTCATGAGAACAGAACAAACCTACAACTAATAAACTTATTAAAGAACTGAATTTAGCAATCAGTTAAAAAATGTTAAATTTTACTGTAAGGCAGAAATAAAAATTACCACAGTTTAATTTTAATTTCAAATGTAACATTTAAAATCAATTAAATGTAACAAATTTTAAAAATAAAATAACTAAGGCACAATATTCAGATACAACAAAACCATCATTTTCCTCAGTTCTACTGCAAAGTTCATGTGTCCAGGTTTTGTACTGTACAAAAATAAAATTCAATTTTAACTGAATGCGTATTTCCAAAAAATATATTTTTACAATATAATAAAAATAAATAGACGTGGTAAATAATTGAAATATTAACTAAATTTTCAGTTTTAGGTACATAAAACAGGAAGGTTGGACAAAATGGGGATCCCCATTTTGTCAGACTGCAGGCCATCCCCTTTTTATAAAACCTCGCCATGTTGAAAGATTCTAAATGGTATTCAGTCACCAGTTACTTAAATGTTGTTAACATTTTAATCATTTTACTGATAAATAAACGTAGTTTCTACGGCAATATTTACATTTTCGTTTAAAGTAGCACAGAAGACACAGTTAAGCGTTAAAACGAGTAAAAAGTCGATAACGTCCGACATAATTCACAATTCTGAAAAACGAACTGAATTTACTGACACACGTGAGACGCTGAGCGCAATTCAACTAAATACACATTCTGTTTGGCCACACTAGCATGTAGTTTGCTATTTATCCGGTAGATTTTGAATCTAGTTTCCTCAGACATGTACACTCCCCGTATTGTCAAACTTCCTCCTAAGTGTCTCCTCACATTCTGAGTTCCATATTATTGTCTATATTAATTGAATTATCTTGTAAAATATTACTATAATTATACCTCCCACGCAGTTTAGAGCTAGAAAAAGGTATGTGTAATTCGCTAGTACTAAGCTCTCAACTCTGCTTGATGGCGACTCTTAAAATTATCTCAGGGTATCAAGAAAATTATTACTAACACAATTAACTTGAATGACTCCTAATTTTAATGAACATCTTCATTAACATATTACAAATTACATACAATCTTAATGATTTACAATATTGAAATTATTCTTCTCATCAATTATCATTGGAAAGTAGGTTCATAGACAGATTGAATTGCCAATAGTAATAGAGTTATAAAAGATACATGAATTAATATGAGTTTAAATGTTCAAATTGGGTTACTTGTTGGTTGAATTCCGTTTGTTGGTGATTCCTTCTCTCGGAGTCTGTGATCCTGGAGATTGCGTTTGTCGGCGATTCGGACGATCCTGTCGTTGACACTAACACTTTAATTACTTCGGTTTCACCTTCACTACACTGTTCACACCTACTTACTGATTCAGCATGTAACTAGTGTATACTACTATTTATTTTTGACACCTTAGTAAATATGTTATTAAGCTGAGTGCTCGCAATATCAGTAATTCATCCCGAATACACTCCAACGTTCCGTAACTTCCGGATGCACGTGTTAGATTATCGATAATATGAAGTTCGATAGTTTATCACCAAGTTATATTATATTTATTCTAATGATTACTTTGATTTTAGTATATTTCTTTCACTGCAATACCGGTTTTAATACTATTAACGCACGACACGAATACGGTACTTATACTAATTTTCGCAAGTTTTAGTTATAAATTCGTAATACGCGATAACGAGTCTGATAGTTGTAATGCTCTCCGTCGACTCCCGACAATTTTCCCAACTACGTTTTTTATACACACGCAAACGTTACCCACACTCAATATTTACAAAATCGCGTTCCCATTGGTTTCAAGTACCGCGATATTTGATTTCCTCCAACCCAACTAGCTAATTTCACCCGCTCAAAAAGTGACGCTTTCTTTCATTCGCCAAAAAACAGCGCGTACCAAACTTATACAGCTAAGGGGGGAGGGACGCCACCTAAGGTTCTCTCGCTCTAACCTCTCACTCTAAATTCTAACGGACTGTATTGTCTGAACACCCAGCTTTCTCTCGATTTCACTTAACTTTATTGCTTTTTTTAATACAATACATTTTATGATTTTTCACCCTGTACGTGACTTGTTGTATCGTTTGTTCCCCGTCAGACAGGCGCATCGACAAGGGTGTGTTTCTTTGAAAAACACCGCTAGGCTCGGTCCTAACAGTACTTCAACTCAACATTACTTGCATGGCTTAGTCTAATAAACAATTAATAATCATGATTCTATATAAAACCTGCGTAAAATTTAGTAGCATTCAAATTTTACGTCATAATTAATATTTTAATAATATTCATCCTTAGGAACAGCATGCCGTTTCTCTCCTCCACTATACCTACTTAATACCAACAAAACGAGTATCAGACACCAGATGGCATATCTCAGCCTGAGTAAGTTCAGATAATACTTTAGATTGTTAGAGTTCCTGTGTCACTCACGTATTCCATTAAATACCACATGGCTTGTAAAGTTATAAACGTTTTTGAGGTTGCTCGATAGTTAGCGAACTATTGATCTCAAGTTTGTAGTCTGCAAATAGTTGGCACCTCGGTAAATAATAGAGCAGGTAATCTTCATTAACAAAGTTTGAATATTCTTGGTCAGTTCAAACCAATCACAAAACACGTTAAGACGATCAGTTGCATAAATATCAAATACTACTGATAGTGCGTGAGAGTTGAAGTATTCTCCGTTTGTAACATAATTCATATTTCAACCGTTTGGCAAACTAATTGTCAGCTAGAATGACTCTGTTAATATAACTTTAAATGTAACTAGATTTTATGCTCTGTATGACGGATGGTTGGCGTGTGGACCCTTAGCCTACCTGCTGCCTCTTCCCCATTGTAATACTCCCGCCCGGGCTCGACAGCAGCTAATTGCCGCGTGAGTCACCTCACTGTGCGTCCAGTATGAAACAATTTTTTTTGCCTCGCCCAATACTGGTAAAATTTTGTTATATTTGAAATCAGCGAAATAATACGATGAAAATGACACCAAACACGACTAAAAAATATTAAATTTTAAGGTGTTCAAGGTAAAAGCTCTACAACTACTTTAATACACATCTTCAGTGCATAGTGCTTTATAACGCCCAATTTTTAATATTCCTTAGTCGTGTTTGGTATCATTTTCATCGTATTATTTCGCTGATTTCAAATATAACAAAATTTTACCAGTATTGGGGGAGGAAAAAATAAATTGATTCATACTGGACGCACAGTGAGGTGACTCTCGCGGCAATTAGCTGCTGTCGAGCCCGGGCGGAAGTATTACAATGGGGAAGAGGCAGCAGGTAGGCTAAGGGTCCACACGCCAACCATCATCATACAGAGCATAAATGTGCCTATATTTAAACAATTTTACACAACTTTTTTTAAATACAGTCTTTTGTATGGTACTAAATTCAATGAATGCTACCTTCTGTGTGTATGTGTGTGTGTGTTTGCGCGCGCCCACGTTACGTACGCCCACATATAGTAGGAAACCTGATCTTGTTACAACGGTCTCACGGATCGTGGTGTTGTACAGTGGAAACAAAATACAGGCACCAATGAAATATCTAATTACCTTCAATTAATCACAAACAACAATTTCAAATGAACAAGGTTCTCTCATACAATAATTCAAGTTAAATTGGACAACACGCAATAATAATGTCAACTATTAGGGTTCCGCACTACTTATAACACAACACTCAGTTTCCACTAATCCGCAACAATCACTTGATCCGCAAACTACAAAAACGCCATGTGTAACTAACTAAGTAAACCGCCCGCTATTGTTTATATAGATACGCTGCAGGAGTTCCAGAATAATTTTCTATTCTTTTGGCGGCGTGCCAGCATAATTTATATAGTTACAAGTACTCGAACAGTCTGGAGTGCTACGTTAGTGGACGGCCTTGACAGAGACACCACACCTGCTCGGCTCCATGAGATAATGTAGAACTTACGCTTTTAGGTAACTGCACCTGAATATTTTTAGAGAGTGTTATTAGCGTCGTGTTATTTTGTCGTATTAGTGGTATCGGTATTTATTTACAACGAATGCAAAGCAAAACTTGTTCATTTCAAAAAATACTTTTTTATTAATTTTAATTTTATTTATCAACGCTTAACGATGCAGTGTCAGATGTGTGTTAAGAAGATTGTGTAAAAAAGAAATGTGAGTAGAGTACACGTTACAATATATAAAACTGAAACATAAGCTACAAAAAACTACTTGGTGTTTAACCTAAAGTTCTTCTATATCTAGTGAAGATAAAAATCTTCTAAGTTAATAATTATTAGTAGTTATCAGTTTCATAATATTTTTGCCATATTATTTTCTGTCATTATAATGACAAAACACGTGTGACGCAAAATTTGTATCGCAATTTGTTAAAAAAAAAATTGTATGTGATTAAACACGATTTAGTTCTAAACGACGACGATTTTTACAACGTCGTAAAATCACTGTCCAATGATAATGGTGATGGTAACAATCCTTAAGTTGATGTTCATGATAATGTCGGTTATAAATCATACTTAACATGTCTTCCCTTATTTAACTTTTTATGTCACGTTCATAATAGGTGATTATTTATCCCTCATTCTGTCATACATTTATTGATTTTTAAAATAATTCTACATTTATATTCAAGGGTAGGGTGAAACGTTCCGGGCCTGAATAAGCAAACAACACTTTACTGGAATAACTTGCAGTTACTTCTCAGCATAATCTCTGTTTAGCACTGTACACTTTTTCCAACAATGTTCTAAAACGGTTATGCCAGAATGATGAGCCGATTTGTCGAAGTACTCAAAGTAGTCACTTACAGCATCACTGACTTGATTGTCGTCAGTGAATCTTTTTCCAGCGAGCCATTTTTTGAGATTAGCAAAGAGGCAGAAGTCACTCGGGGCTAAATAGAGCGAACGCGACACACGTCTAGCGCCCAGCTTTGTTATACACAGATGTTCGTGTAAGATATTGCCCACACGGTCCGTTGATGTGCCAACAATCTCAGTCACTTTTATTCTACGGTCTACCAAAACGATTTATGTGGTTTTCTTCAATAGGGTTGGCGTAGTCACCCGTCCAACACGTATGTTGTCAGTTGTGACCATCGATGTATACTATATGGATCGCGTGCTGCCAGGCAAAGTGGACGGCAGAAAACGGTCCGAAGCACGTATAGCTTCCCACACAATGGTTGGCAATAAAGCGTTTGGCGCTAAGTTAACACGTGTATTAAACGAGTCATTCAGTCAGTAATGTACTTGTTTTAACAGTTTACAATTATTACATTTGGGACAGTTCTACTGACAATTTGTGCTCCTGAAGATTTTATTATTATAACAGTTTGTTTTTACTTTTGCCTAACTGATAACAGATGACAATAACTTAAGCGTTCACACTCATTTTACTGATTTTGTATCAAGCGGAAAATTAATTAGAGCTTCATTAGACGTTTTAAAGATTGTAAAATATATGTATAATTTATTGATTATATCTGACAGTAAACTTAATACCAAAAAATGATTAGATCCTATATCAGCTTGCAAAAACTTTGCCGGCACAGTGTTTAGAAAACATATTTTAAACAATGATTTTTCTGAAGACAGCCATGAAGTGAAACTTATCAAATTAATAGTGACATTATTTTATACAATCTTGTGCTATAATACTGCTAAGGAAAGAACCGCTGCAGCTACCTTCTCTAAGCTTGGTGTCTGCTAAAAGTTAAATAAATTTGTATTATTTAGTAATGTTTAATGTAAACAATTTTTATACAGTTAATACGTAGCTAATTAAATAAAATAAAATAAATTAATGTAAATTAGCATTGCTTATTGAACACTTTAACGACCATGGCGAGCGTATACGCCAGCTTCTTTTACGCAATAAACATTTTAAAGTTTACGGCTCACGTCTTTTATTCTATGTTTCCCTTATTCTTATTTTTATTCGTCTGGCTTCAATAATAAATGTTCATAAATAAGGACGCAACAGAACTGTTTATGAACGCAACAGAACTTAGCGATAAACTTAAACAATGTGTCAGAATACTGAAATCTTACAGTGAAACATATTAGTTTATTTTGGAAAAGAACTTATTAAAAACCTCCCACTTTGGAGTCATTAATTGTTAAAATGACACAGCTATACCATTTAACGCAAAATATAATCCGCTAAAGCAACAAAAGCTATAACAAAGCAGAAATGTCAGACTATGTACAGGTACAGTATATAGCATACAGTGTTCTTGCCAACCACTGATGCAGCGGTCGGACCGAATTCAGTGAATGCAGCACGCGATCCATATAGTATACATCGATGGTTGTGCTAGTCCGACCCGTTTTAAACTCAACAACCCAGCGCTTAAGCGTTGTATTCCATGGAGGAGAGTCCCTCAACCTTGAATCCAGCTCCTCCGTTATATCGGTTTCAGTTAAGTCTGACAAAAAAAAAAATAATCACAGCACAAATTTCCAGTGTTTCCACTGATGCCCGCGGCTCTTACAGCGGAGGATTGTGTCACTAATAGTAAGCAACTCGTTGACTCAAAATCATCGAAACTAAGCCTATAAAGGATGAAATAGCACAATACGGTCAAACTAATGAACACAGTAGCGCTATCTCTATGTCAGGACCGGAACTTTTCACCCTATACTCGTAGTCTGTACTTTTGCCTGGTAAATAACAATTACATTCGCCGATTACGTAAGATTTAATAATTTAAATCATTGCCATTTACCTTCCAAGTAACGCACTTGACAAATCGCTTCGTAAAACAAGAAACAGACGTTTAAAATTTCTTATTCATCTTCATTTCCATTCACAAGTTTCTTGTATTATCCATCGTAAAAAATTCATAAAGTATACTTTCTTATGAACATTTTTTTTTTCTTTAATTTTAGTGCCACGTTACATAATCTTTATAATGAATCATTTGTATGTTCCACAAAACATGAACCGTGGATTTAAAATGTCAGTAAATGTATGCATGAAGTTGTGGTGTTTAAAAAAAATAATTTTTTAAAAACTAATTTGTTCACTTTTACAACCTGTGAGGTTGCCTCATGCATGCTATACAAGACACTTTCAGAATTCAATAAACAAAAATCTGTCCTTATGCAAGCAGACATTTCAATTAAGAAAACCCATTGTGTTCTTTAGGTCAGTAATCTTGATATCAGTTGATCTCTAGTTTGTTCTCTTAGGCGATAACATAAAAAGCACTTTAAGGGCTACTAATTTTTGGCGGATGTGAACAGTTTCTTGCTCACATTGAGTTGGAATAATGGTTATTTCACAGTTTTAGCCAGGGCGTTTCTGTTGTTAAACGTAACTTGGACTTGCGAAATAATACAAGCTGTGATTTAAAGTAATGATACTGTATACGTAAAATTAATTATTAACACATTAAAACAATTTTATACAATTTATAAATATTTACATACGAAATACATAAATCAAATATATTTAATTCTATTTATCACACACAAAAAATTACAATTTTAAATTGAATATTTTGCTTTTACCCAACGCAAAACACGTGTAGAAACCTCAAACGTAGGTAATTAAATATTCTCAAAGAAGCCTTCTTTTTGATCCTCACTCAGGACCCTCTTCAGTAACGCTCAGACGGGAAACACGGGAAGATATCTCATAGAACGTAGAACGTATCTACTACCTAATTCATAGACCATAGACCTCGGCTAGAGATCTTGAGCCAAGACCTCTGGTGAGATCATCTTTTTCTACAAAAACGTACTAGAATTGGAAACTCTTCAGATCTGGAAACGCAATTACAGATCATGTGATCCTCAACATAACATACAATAAATCAACACAAGATTCGAAAAACTGACACACAACCGAGAAAATTTCCTGACACTACAAGACAAACAAACTAAGAAAACTCATTTATTTCGGTAGGATATTACATTTTTAATGCAAATCGACTTAATATTGTTACAGCGATCTACTGATCGTCGTATAGTACAGTGGAAAACAAAATACAAGACACTAAAAACCAGCTTTAATTATCATAATTAACACTTTGTAATCAACAAGTTATTCAACAAGATTATACTTGTACAATAATTCAATTTAAATTTGTCCACATGCAATAATAATGTCAACTAATAATAATGCCCCTCACAGTAATCTCTTTACACTATTAGCCACTTGAAACGCACTGAGTAATCGCCCGAAGTAAACTGACTGTCCGTCGCTGGATGCTTATATTTATACCCAGCAGAAATGCCAGAACAATCGGTCACTTTCTGGATGACGTGTCGAGCAAACTGCGTATTACAGGCGCTCTAGAATCTACTAAAAACCGTGCAACAGTCTGGCCTTGAACGCAGTGCGCCGACCGGTATGGTCTGGAATAGCCTCGATTGTTGACGCATGATAAGTGTCAGGTAATTGTCTTTCATCTCAAAGTAGCAGCAATACGTACGCGCACACACGTTACATCTGGGCTCTGCTGGGATAGCCGAGATACTTGTAGAAATCTCCGTATTGCGTAACAATATCTAAAGCTCTAATAACACTTTACATTCAGAACGAGTTAAATTGTTGACTGTATTTACACTCACGACGTCTGCAACACATGTATCTACAGCTACAACCCAGTGAAACAGTTTGGTGACGGAAAAAACAAATTAACCTGTATAAGTGTCAAGGGGAGGTTAGCTGTAAAGATGTTACTATCAGTAATAGATAAATTAACGTAAAGACCCCCAGGTGTAACTTTATCACAACACTGACCTAGCAATTAGGGCTGAGCCATTAATGTCAAATGCCGTTAAGGCCATTATGCTTCTAGCGTAATTTGTCAACCTCGATTTATTCAGCAGGCGATAAAATTTTAGTCCGCAGGAAATCCTTCAATTACTTTAGCGGAAACTATATTGTACAGAATATATAAAAACTATTTCCAAGCAAGTTATACAAAGTAAACGATACAATAAAAAGTACTCACGCAGTTATAAATGTAGCGGCATTGTTAATTAAAAGGTTATTTATTACCAGCTGTTTTATCCGGCTTCGTTCCAATGGTAATGAAGTAGGGAAAAAAATTTGTATTTTTCCTTGCGTTGCAATTATAAATACACCGTGTTTTGGCGTTTCTCAATAAATACTAATTTCTGAGTTTTCGGTAAATTTACATACAATAATAATTATTATTATCGGTTCATAATACAATTTTAGTATGTTTGCTTTTATTTTTGTAATACTTCATTTTTGTTTGATTATTTCTCCTACTCTAAAGTCTTTTGTAAACAACATTTTTGTTGTTTTGTTAACAGCAAGGATATATACATTTCTGTTAATACCTACAAACAGCCGGACGTTGTCAGGATAATCAATATATAAGTTACAGGCTAAGGTGGGTTGGACATATAGAAAGAATGGAGGAAGGGCAGCCTACGAAACATATTTTCTACCAGAAACCAATGGGTAGTAGACAAATGGGAAGACCTCGAAGTAGATTCAAAGACCAGGTAGAGGAGGATCTCAAAAAAACTGAACATAAGAAACTGGAAAGCAGCGCACGCAATAGGGAAGAGTGCAATCGACTCTAGGAGCAGGCCGAAACCCACCAAGGGTTGTAGAGCCACGGCTGATGATGATGTTATTACCTACTCCTAAGCATGGTACATAAAAGCGTTACGCTAAGTTGACCAAAGGAGAATCAACGTTGACGTAAATTTCTAAATTAATTTTTGAAAATTTAAAATTTTCCTTGTTTTTATTTATAGTCATTGAAAATACAGGCCTTAGGAGAAGATTGTATTGTTAATTTCAAATAATGTGTCAGCGGGTCGGAAAAAATAATAAAGACATCTGCACCAGTCAAAATTGTTACTTCTACTCCATTAAGCAACAACTCTTTTGATCGTATATTTAGCTCTAATATAGTAGATTAGAATTTCGTAATAACATAACGGGTAATTATTTTTAAAGAAAAAATTTTGAGATGGTATTTGAGATGGTCCATTAAAATTATTTGGTTCCAATAAATGTAAGAACTCAGAACAGTAAAACACTGTCCTGTTTTCTAACTGTGCCGATAGATGTATAATTCGTTACGACTTTGGAAATTCCATCTTTTTAACTGATACTAATTTATTAAGATCACAATTTTTAGGAATTACAGTTGATTTTAGGACGTGCAGAGAATTCAGGCAGCCAAAATGAAATTTCTAAGACGTATGCAAGGTTATTCTCGCTTGGATCGGAGAAAGAAGGAGGATATTAGACGCGATTAAAATATTGTATCGTTGCACCAGAAGATCGAAGACCACAGAAGGAGATGGTCCATTAAAATTATTTGGTTCCAATAAATGTAAGAACTCAGAACAGTAAAACACTGTCCTGTTTTCTAACTGTGCCGATAGATGTATAATTCGTTACGACTTTGGAAATTCCATCTTTTTAACTGATACTAATTTATTAAGATCACAATTTTTAGGAATTACAGTTGATTTTAGGACGTGCAGAGAATTCAGGCAGCCAAAATGAAATTTCTAAGACGTATGCAAGGTTATTCTCGCTTGGATCGGAGAAAGAAGGAGGATATTAGACGCGATTAAAATATTGTATCGTTGCACCAGAAGATCGAAGACCACAGAAGGAGATGGTGTGAACACTTGAATCGCATGCCTGATATCCGTCTACCTGTGGCTGGCTTGGGTCATCAGCCTACTGTAAAGAGAGATGTCAGTTGACCCAGGAGGAGATGGGTTCCGGAACAGGTCTAAGGCCTAGTCCTTGGAGTGGTGATGATGATGAATTTTTAGGTGTTACAGCTGCTTGCTAATGAATCCAGTCAAGCCCTTTAAAGTTGCTTCCACGTTTGAGGGAACTTTCTTTACGAACTCTTCAAACTAATATACCAGTGTGCAAAAATCTAATAGACAAGAAATCCTATATTCTTTTTCAGTGTCAAATTTAACTTATTATTTCCATCTTTAAATTTCTATGCATGAATACCATCACACGTATCAATAAATATATATCTGTAGTAAAAAAAACATTGTGATGTACTCCAAGGTTGAATACTTTTAGACACCATTTAGTTCATCTTCAGGAGCTGACCGTACCTGTATAACTGACAATGTAAAAGAAAAATAACCTTCTAGTATTTGACTATAACTCACATTAATTGGCCATTACTCCTAATATCTTATAAAGTTCTGTGAGGAATCTCATGAGCTTTTCAATGAGCTATAACAAACTCATCCAAAACAACAAACTCGTATATTTTGAGAATTTGAAAATGTACAGAAATAATTGTTAATGTTAAAAATTGGTATTTCTCGAATTTTTACAAAGTTATGACGGTCCCTGTACTGTCCCATGGGTGTGAATTATGGACAACAGCCAAGAAACAAGAATGTAAGGTACAGGCCTCAGAAATGGCGTTTCAATGAGGAATTAAAAGGTGTTCTAAACTTGACCGTACAAATAATGAGGCCGTAAGAGAAGAATTAAAAGCTTTTAACTTGAATGAAAGACTAAATGAATATAACAACCGGTGGAAAGAACACTTAGAAAGAATGACAGATTAAAAACTGCCCAAACAAATCAGGAAATATAAACCTGTGGGAATAGGTGTGTGGGTAATCCCAGGAAGAGTTGGCTGGAGGATCTTTGAATGCGAAACAGCCAGCACCTGGCCTATTCCGTGATGATGATGATGATGGTGGTGATGATGGCGGTGGTGGTGATGTATGATGATGATGATGATGATGATGATGATGATGATGATGATGATGATGATGATGATGATGATGACGACGACGACGACGACGACGCCGACGCCGATGACGAAGATGACGAAGATGAAATTCCGTAAAATACAACGGAACACAATCAAATATTCCCCGGATTACATATAACGTGATATTTTTCACGAATCTGAAAGAGAAAAATATGCGTACAACTTAAAGAAAGTAATAAGGTAGGATTTTTCTTATTCTTCATTCAGGTTCAAACTCACAGTGGGAAAGTTGTAAGTAAAGGAATAAACTCTGTTGTTTGTTTCCAGAACTTTTTGATACGGGCGCTTGTTTGTCCATAACAATGAGGTGATTACGAAGTGAAAATAATTCAAACCATTGTCTTGTGTCTTACAGTCGCAGGTGTTCAACTGACAGAGACTGTTTGATAACACTAAAGTTAATTTACCTTATGCGAATAAAAAAAGAGGCTTAGTTCGCTGTTATGTATTATGTTGTTTACATTTTCCTTTGGTGTTTTGATCACTTCAATTGGTTTTAATCACCCTAACGCTTGATTACGCATAAAAGTTTATTAAACATTCACTTGTTCGGTATTAATTTTGGGTTTTTGCTTGTTTTTCAATCGGAATAGTTAATTAAATTTTATGATAAAATCAAAATATGTACTCCACCAGTTTGCGATCACATTGCGTGTCATCACTACAGTTCCTCCTCACACCACACATAGAGGTACTATGACATTTTAAAATATTACAGTGGCCTCTCTCTTAACCGACGATCTCTTAACCGACCACTCCATTAACCGACTGTTTCACTAGAGAGGGTGAAAAAAAATTAACTATACATACGTACACTAATAATACGTTATTAATCCTAAAGTAATAAGGATCATGAAAGTGAGAATGAATCCGACCAGGATCAAGAAAGGAAAACTTCTCACGCGGCTAGGAATGACGCTCTTCGATATTGCAACGAATCACAGGATCATGATAGGCGGGGCAAGGTCACATATATTACACAGACAATGGACATTCATGTTATATTGATAGATGGTTAAGTTTAGTTATGTTATCAATTGTATTTAGTAAGGATAAGGGTTTAATTTAGTAAAACTGTGCATTATTTATTTATTGCTATTCATGTACTGTGTTTGTGGCAATGTGCGCGCGTGCGCGAGTGGTAAACGTTTCCCGGGCGGTGCGTGAAGTATTTATCGTTGTGTTGACTTTAACTGAACTTAGACATATGTATTGCTACATTCCCTATACATTTCTGACTATTGTTTACGTTCATGTATGATATTAGTATGTAGGCAGTTATGCATGAGATACGGGTAGTCTGATTACCGCTATGCATGCTGTTACAAAGCAAATGCACTCTACTGCATGAAAAGTGCATTGTCACGATGTACTAACCATGTGACTTCCTTCCACCAATAGAATGCTGACTGGTGGTTGGAAATTTTCTTAAGCCTGTCGTTACACAGGTAGTTCTTCTACGCCATCTACCGCGAACGGGACGTGCACCCTTGTACAAGAATTTTACCGCTTGCAAGGTGTGTAAAAACTATTCGTCGTTAGTGAAACGGGAAGACTCAGAACTGTGTGTGTAGTACATCTGCACACATTATTGTTTTAACGCATTGTGCGTAAAATTACATGCAGTTCTTCACTGCTGCTACCGCGAACGGTACATACAATTCCTTGTACAAGATTCTACCGCTTGCAAGGATCTGTTAAGACTTTTCGGGGATAGTAACGCGTGTGACGCATAACAGTTGATATTATCTATTTACACACGGTAGTAGTAATATTTTAGTACTACGTGTGTACTAAGTGAGTGTAACTGTACCACTGTGCGAGATTTTCCGCAGTGACAGTATCATTAATTGTTACGCAATAGTGGTTGTGCCATCAAGACGTTTCCGTGCTAGTGCAAGATTTCCTCATAGGGTGGTCTGCCGATCGCGGTAGACCTTGGTATTCGCGAGAACACTTGAAGAAGTCGGAGAGGTATAAGCTCAATATACCGTTATTAGATTAAACTCACTGTCACCTGAGATATTACTTGGTCTTAAACTCTATATAAGTTTTGCGAGTAATAAATCCGTAGTACCGTTGTGTGTGCGAAGTGTCGGATTCATCGTGGGAATTTAGGACATCAGCCCAGCTGTTACAGGACATCAGCCCAGCTGTTATAGGACATCAGCCCAGCTGTTATAGGACATCAGCCCAGCGGTTATAGGACATCAGCCCAGCTGTTATAGGACCAGCCCAGCTGTTACAGGACATCAGCCAAGCTGTTACAGGACGCCAGCCCAGCTGTAAACGTTTCTGGGAAACGTCTGTCATTTGTAAGCCACACCTGACGACCCAACTACACCGCAAAGACCGGCCCTTCTCTTCAACAACATCATCGTGGGAGTCTTCTTATGTAACGTATCACGTCTTGCGTATGAACATTATTTAACATTTTAAAAGAAAGACTCTATATCAAACATTACATTCTGTACATTTCAAATATGCCATATAAACTATAACTTGTGTTTGTACAATAAATAATCTTAAACCCTCTAATATAGACTTGTAATTTGAAATACACATACTATCATATCCTATGCGCCAATAGTTTAGTAATTTGTGTTGTCGCAATATGTTGAACAACATGTACTAAATCTGAAAAAGTGGGGAGACTGTGCAGCTGACAGACGTCAGAGTAACATAAAACAAAAGAAAATTACCGACTTTTTCTCATAAATTCGAGGGTTTTAGACTTTTTAAGTGTACAGTGTGCATTAAACTGTTTGATTTTACATAGGTTGATTGTACAGTACAATATACGTAACACGTTTTCGAGTTACAACTTTAATTTTCTGCCTACACAGTTTACTTAACACCCAAAGTCTTCGTTTCTTTATGAACTAGAACCGACATGAGCCAAAAGAAAGCAGTCCATTATTTCTTTCTTGTTTTCATAATTAAGGTAAGTCATTCATGTACACTACCGTATATATTTTATTTACTGCTCTATTTAGTGTACTCGCAGATAATTAAAGAAATTATAATTTACACATTTATCCATTTTTATCGTACGCACTTCATTTATAGATACAGTGCAAAGTGTATCGTACGAACATGTAGTTCAAATGTAGGCTATTCAATTCTTTGTTCTCGACGGTCGGAAATGAGCTGCAACCGTTCTGTTAATCGACTTTTCCATTATCCGACCGTTACCCAGTCCCATCCAAGTCGGATAAGAGAGAGGTCACTGTACCTCCTATTCTCTAGAAAAGCAAAACTTGCGTGTATAAGCAATGCACCTTTTGGAACAAATAATAATACTACTCGTAAGGGGATTTCAACACAAAGAAGAAGACAAGAGCATGATAACGTGCACAGAAGTATACTTCCTAATACAATAAAGTAAGCGAGGAGTGAGAAACGGCGTTGACAAAACGACATGTGGAGCACAGGCGTTTGGCTTTCAACGTCGATGTGCAAAGCTACTCCCCTTGCTGTTAGTGATTTTAAACAGCTTTGTCTGTTGTGCACCTCAAAACAACGTAAGGATAAATTCAAAATGTCTGGGACTTACCACTGTTGAGATGGAAGTTAATATAAATTATTCAGAATTTGTCACAGTGCTTTACAGCTAGAGACTGAGTGGCGAAAGCTCGTACAAGATTATGTAAATTGTTGTGTACAAAACACGTTCAAATAAGGAGAGAAAATACATTTTTTAAAAGAAACATCAACCGCCTTCTTATAGACTACTGCTAGTTTCTCGTTAAGTGCTCGATTTTGTGAGAGGGCTTTGAAATCCCTGCTCCTTGTCCCAGAGTTTCATTCTCTGAAGTTTAGAAACTTAGAATATATAATACTTTAAAGCTACGTTTTTTTTCTAAAAACCATTCTCCTGTTCTAAATGTTACCTTGGATATAACAATAAAATAAAAAACTGTTGAACAGTAGATATCATTCGTTGTTTTTAGATATACACTGACGTCTCAACAATGTAAACAATACGTGACTATTTCATCCACTTCGTTCACTGTCACTTGCCTGTCGGTTCTAACAATTCGTTCAGTTGTACCCACAATCTCAGGAGTAGTCACACTTTGAGACCGGCCAGAGCGAGCTGAATCGGTCACACTTGTTATACCAAATTTAAATTTCCTGTACCACTCATACACTTTCCTCGTACTGCTGTTGCATTCTTCGATGACTGGGTACCACACATATCCTGCTAAAAAACGTTTAACTGTATTCTGCTCGTCTTTAGAGCAAGTAGGAAGCAGAGACGCTATCTTGACGCTACTGCTTTCTCTTTAGAGGTGGGCCGATGTACCTATAACAGGTATTTTGAAACGATATTTTTGTGGAACGGATATAACAGTGTCTGAAAAGTTGAAATACCTGTTCCGATTTAACAACAACTGAAAGCTGAAAAGTCGAAATACCCGTTCCGATTACTCGCCGCCACGCGGTTCCGAGTCGCGTTCCCCCCTACGCAACTAACGAATAAACAAGTAAACGAGTACTACGAGTATTACAAGAACACAAGTACAAAGCCACTTTTTGGTGGTGAATAATTCATTCTGCGCATGTGCCTATTGCCATACAAGTACGAAACGAAGCAAAACAGCGAGGTCCAGAATATCTCTATGCCAAAGAGACGAAGCTGTTTAATAAATGAAAAAATGCATACTGATGTTAGATTTGTTCTCGTGTGTTATTCAGATATATAATAAAGATTATAATAACAAATTATGTGTTATACTACATACTTTCGTAAATTTTGAAAATGCGAATTTTATTGTGTTATAACCTACACAGTGGTTGATAGGCCATACAGTACTTTTTGTTAGTGTGATTTCGGAGGTGCACTTCACTGCACATCTCACGTAAATTTTTTTGACATTCATTGTTGCACTATATTCTTTGTTTTGAGTGCTATTACGTGCACTGTAAATTTCATTGCCTGAGTTTCGTAACTGATTTTTCTAACCAAAATGGAAGCAATAATTTAATATTAAATCTATGTCAGTTTGTTTACTCCTAGAGAAAACTTAAATTAGTATCCCCAAAAGAAGATAGGCCTATACATTCTCTTGTTTCTTTTCTCTTTTAAACAGTAACAGCTTAATAATGTCACAGTGTACAGTAACTCTGTTAATACTTTTAGTTTCAATTTATTTTGTTATAACAAATTATATAATACAGTTATATGCATAATAGCAGAACTATTATATAGGTAGTCGTAGGCCTATATAATAACAGGCATTTATACGTGTTATTTTTTTGGAACGGTTTCGTTCGTACCTGTTATTTTCAAATACTAGTTTAGCACACCTCTAGACCAAACTGAAAAGTTTTCACTTGTTTAACATTATGTGACGTGTTATGCGACGTAGATGTACAGGAAACCAGAGTTTCTGCAGCAGCGCGCTCTGTAGGCTAACAAACAACACTATTTACTACGTCCATACAGCAGTTTTAATAATTAATTTAATTAGTGTTAAACGCGTTTGCGCGTGCGTTATTTTACGAAATGCATTTCTGGGTTCGTTATAGAGGAAGGATAAACTGACCCGATTAAAACTTTGCACACTTATAGAGTGCATAATGCTACGCGTACATGTTACACTCACAATTACAATTACGTTACACTTATCTTGCCGGTTGGCTACTCGCCTAACTCTTACGCAAGTCGTTCACATACGGCAAAACAGGTTTGAATAACGTTTAAAAAAAACTGAATTGTTTTGTATATGTTTTACCTTTTTTATGTGTGAAACAACATATATTTGCTGAAAATTAGGTAATCTAATTTACAAACCTTTTCAGAATTAAATTCTCTAGAAATTTTATTAAAATCTATTATTTTTATTAGTATCGTAATATAACGAAATAGTAGTAGTAAGTAGTAGTAGCCCTAGTAGTAGTAGTAGTAGTAGTAGTAGTAGTAGCAGCAGCAGCAGCAGCAGCAGCAGCAGCAGTAGTAGTAGTAGTAGTAGTAGTAGTAGTAGTAGTAGTAGTAGTAGCAGCAGCAGCAGCAGCAGCAGCAGCAGTAGTAGTAGTAGTAGTAGTAGTAGTAGTAGTAGTAGTAGTAGTAGTAATAGTAGCAGCAGCAGTAGCAGTAGTAGTAGTTATTTTCAAATACTATTTTAGCACACCTCTACTTCTCTTTGTAAGACGCTCTAGCTTTGTGCTGCACCTGTCGGCCACACTTCAAACTATAAGTATCAGTGGTACCAACTTACGGGACAAACGCGCGAAGTTTTTAGCTTTTAAAGCACTTTAAAGTTACTTTTTGATCCTCCCTCGTATAAATTTAACGTAATGTTACCACGTAAGGTAAACAAGTTAGGTCACATTACACTTAAGGTAAGAAAAATATAAAACTTGTATACGGACAGACATAAAAAATTAGTTCGTGTATCATTACACATAAATGGACATTACGATATGTATTTAAATTGAAGATATCGTAACCAAATTGATAAAGTACAGTAGTGAGTCTGCCAAATCACCACTTTTTAGGAGGGCGAAAACACACTTCGAACCTTTACTAAAAATTTAATTTCAACACCCTGTTTATAAGACATTTTTAATGTGTTTTTTTTTAGTAGGAAGGAAATCTTGTATAATCTTCATGTGATACTGCAGAGACATTACTCTACGCGTTAGTATGTCAACAGCAGCAGGAACAGAAGACCCCACGTGGACAGTGTATAACATAACAAACTGACATGCAAATACAACTACAATTTAATGTACACGTGTACCCTACACATTTGTTTGTTACTATGCGCTGATAAAGTTTTTTTTTATATAAACACTTTTATGTCTACTTATTCCTCAGTCTTAAATGCTTTGTACGATTTTTCTTCGAGTTGTTTGATGCTTGTCCGACTAGACAAGTCTTGTACTGTTTTGGGGACTAGCCCCCTCAGCCGGTTTGTAATTTGGTTTTCGGGAGATGCATTTCAGTCGCAGGCCGATCGCTGTGAAGATGGAGCCACCAAGTACAAGTCAGTGAAGTTCATGTGTGGTTGTCTGTGTGATTGTAACAGACTTTTTCAGTATGACGATGATTGTTAGAGTGCGTGCCAAACTAGAATACTTTAACAACAGGCCAAGCGGCACTGGACGATAAAAATGGAGGGTAGCGTCAAAATGGCGTCCAGGAATAGGCGAGTTGCTCATTTAGAAGGGGCATGGGGTTGGGTGTGTGGTTACGGGGTATTATTGCATTAAGGAATCGATGCAGATTGGTTTTACAGTTGGCATTAATAAACTGTAATCAGCAAGATAGTTTCTTACAACAATTCAACTAAAATTTGTCCACACGCAATAATAATGTCAACTAATAGAGTCCCGCACAATTATAACACAATAACACTTCGCCACAATACTTCGAACCTTACTTGAATAAATCGTCACTTAAACGCACTGAGTAACCGTCTGACGTACAACAGTAAAACTAAGCGGCAGGTGTGGTCTACTTATAGCCTGCAGGGTTCCATAGTATGCGTCCTTAACAAGCAATCGAAAATTCTAGAGGATACTTGCGCGGCCTCGGCAGAAACACACATCGGCTGGACTAGTTGAGAAGCTTTTAGAATGACACTATTGAATGTACGAGAATGTTCCATATTACGTAAGAGTGTAACGCCCCCCTTAGTCCCAGAATTTTTCTTAACACCCTTTTTCTAACCTCCAAAAAAAAATTTTTTTTTTCCTCTGGGAAGGCGTCACTTAATATTTAAGACTAGGCACGTGGCCTAGATGGAAATAAAATGTGCTGAGCCCATAGTGACAGGTCTTGCAAGAAAACACTTGATCAACAATAACAAGATTTTATTTATGCAGCTTGAATTTTAAACAATTGCTTTTACAATCATCTTTGGTTTGAGTTTTCCTTAATTCTTAACATCAATTCAAATATCTCTTTAAAGCCACATGGTGGTTTAATTACAACAAGAATATTTCAAAGTATCTCCAACAATTAAATACTGACATGCCAACCTACTGAATTTATTATATTTATTATAAACTTGTATTTCTGTATTTTACTTTCAAAAGAATTGTTTTTATTGCATTAGTAATGCATGAACCATTCATTAACATACGATAATTATAAGTATCTGGAGCTGACAATCCATGATCATTAGATAATACGATAATAATTAAATTCAAAGAAAACTAATTACTTAAGTGTGTTGCAGTACTTTCATCTACCTGTTCCCCAGCACTAGGATTAATCGCATTAAAATCGAAACCAGTGATCACAGTAAACCGAGGTTGAAGTTTGTTAATTAAATATTAAAATATGTCGCTTCATTTTTTTTTAAGTTAGTTAAATATAAGAATATTATAGTACTATTATAACTTGAATAGTCAAGCAGAACCGAATAATAAATAACTAAATCAACAGGAGTTTTAAATTTAGAATATAAGAAACAAAAATTGGAACGTGCAGGATCACAAGTCATATGACAGGCAAATGCAAGTACTCTCCGGGTATTACATTTTCTTAAGGTCTGGATTTTGTCAATAAATGAATTTTAAATTTGGTTTTCTCTTTTGCAGTAATAGAATTAAATATTTATATTATACAATGGTAACCCTTGACTTTATGCAGATTCAATACCCAAACACTTATAAGTTATTCATAACACAGTCATCACTGTCCACACTTTAGCATGTCTTCACAAAACATGTTCAGTAATGTTAACTCTGAAGCATGAGTCTAATTTCTAGAAATAGGTTTCTGCGTGTGTGTTACCCGATAACCTGCGGAGTATTTCGTGTGTGAAGTTTATAAAATATAAGGAAAGTTCCCACCTGATCTATCGGATTGCACTAAGAATATTCCTGCATTTTCGGTGGGGTGTGAAGAGCGATGTCGGATGGCGTGACGGCGTTGGGGCTTCTTACGCAGGCTCTGCGGATGGGCGAAGATGTAGAGTGCCCATCTCGTCGACCCCTTTCCCCCCGACTAAAGCGGGGAAACCTGAAGCTCTTTATCGAATTATCTAGTCATAGTGGTATCACACGTTACACCGTCACAATCCAAGCCGCACCAAGTTGAAAGAGAAAAGAGGCAGATGAAGACGCTGCGCGAACTTATAAAAACTAAAACGTTGCTGTCTAAATCTCGTTGTCAAGCAGACGCCACTGCCAGCCAAATGACGTCACCAATCAAGGTCGCAGCGGCCGACTGATTCTCAATATCGAAAGCGGCCATCGTAACATGCAGCGATAATGCACCGAACGCACGGAAAATACAATTAAACTGGCCGTGGTGTTTACCTTTCAATATAACCACGGTACAAGAGTATATTACGTTTTGTTCAATCACAAATTTTTCTTTTAACACGTATTAAGAAATAAAATAATTTTCTAATTGCAAAAACAATAGTAAGTTTAAGAGCAACAACGATGTGTTAAAAATAAACTGAGCTACACCTCAGACATGTCTAAACTGATTGAAGTGGACGTACAATTCCTTGAACAGATTCGCTGCGGCATGAACCACAAAGGTGTAGGTAGATTGTAGCATCGTTATTATAGTAAGTGATGCTATGAAGTCTCTAAATATCTGCTGGGTTTACTTAAACGTGGCTGAAGGCAAACGCATTACTTACATTAATGCATTGTCTATGTTGTGTTATACTGATTGATAACCAGCTAGTTTTTGTTGTGTTATATTTCCTGTTGCGTTTGAGTCACTTACTTTTACGACAGTCTGTAACGAGCAAAAATTTTAAAAATTTTTAAATTTTCACCTCGACGGAGTACGTTCACACGAGGCTGTGTCAACGACTTATAGTTGGCGCAATAAATAAAGCGTAATGAGAAGATGTCAGTACAGCGTCGCTAGCTTGACAATAGAAAGACATTAAGTACGATACAACTATAGAAATTGGTGGCACAAGATGACAGGGAAAGTGTAGTCCAGAATTATTGCTCAATACAGCTGTAACAAAGTAAGCAAGGACATTCACACTTGTACCGAGAAGTGTGGCAGATGTTTGACCATGTTACGTCAGTATACGATAAACGACAAAAACGAGTGAAACTACATATTACAATGGTACGGATGCACTGCACCTTAAGAAACAATACAGTAGGATAGATCTGACAAAAACTCAAGTCATGTTACGCAGCTGGAGTTATCGTCTAAGTGACAGACAGGATTTACGAGTGGAAAGTTGGGGTGACTTCACCAGCCAGCAGATGTTCAAAATTACTAATAGCCACAAAAAAGGGGGTATAACATAGAACAATACGCCAGGAAGACCGAAGGTACAGATAATGGCAATCTAGAGAAACACAGAGTTTACTTCAGACAATAGGTTGATAGACAAGTGTCTAATAGCCGTAGTTTCTACGAAAAGGGTCAACGTTCGTCAGAGCAAAATCGGGGGACGTTTAAGAACCTATCAAATGCCTTCAGCCAGGGAGAAAATTGGTGGTGAGGAGTGTTTCCATAGCAACCGAAACGGAAGACCTATCGGAAGAACCATGACGTAGGATCTCGACATGGTGGGACAGAAGATTCCAAGAAAATTCAAAACTGACCAATCTCAAAATGAAGTAGGCGTGAACTGCGCCAGAGACAAAATTTTGAGTAGGGACGAATTAATAAAACTATCTGTCCAAGACGGAGGAGACAGTCTATACTCAATTTTTGAGACAGTCTATACTCAATTTTTGAAACAGTTTTTACTCAAATCTTCAGACAGTTTTATACTCAAATTTTTCAGTTAGTACGGAACAGTTGATACTCAGATTTCAAACAGTTTATTCTAATTGTTCGGAGTTAGTTTTATTCTAAGTTCACAAGAGTACATTAATCGTGCGGAGAATTAACTCGAGTACGGGACTTAGTACGTTAACCTGTAACTTAAAAGACTTAGTAATATCTTCACGTCACGATAGTAAGTCTTAGTAAACTTTTAAAGAGTGTATTTCGAAGTGTGTCGTAACGGACTTAGATAAGAATTATATAAAGTGAACAATCAGACCGTTACACGAACAGATATCACCACATAAACGATATACTAAACAGTTGAACTTAATATAGTAATGAACATGAAATATTAAACTAATTAACAAATTATACGAATATTTAAAGAAGCAGCGATAAGTGAAACCAGACATGTACATTAACGTCAAAACGAACACACAACATACACCGTAAGATGGAACATTTGATTGAACACTAAACTTCAATTATTCACATAATCAAACGCCAACGCGAAGTACCGGAAAAGTGAGTGTTAAGTGATTGTGATAAAACAGCATCCGACGAAATGTGTCAACGAGCCATCTTCATCACCGGAACTAGACTTCGTCAACAACTAATGGATATTCAATAATCAAGTAACCATTATTTTAATCATTTCTAAGTAGTTACTTCTACTGACCTGATTCTTTCAAAGAATTCATCCCTGAGAAAATTATTAAGAAACGCAATGAATAAATCTGAATAAAAGTAATTAATGAATGTTTTAACAAAAGCCTATTTGGGATTTAATGAACGCATTAAATAAGTAGAATATGAATTGTTATATTATTTGATTTATATATGTATGTATGTTTTTCTTTGTTTTCAGCATATATTGAAACATGAATTTGTTCTTATAAAATCTGTATGTATTTCAGGTACAGCGACGTATCATATGTACAATTTTAATTTATTGTGAAGTATAAATAAACTAGTAATTTTAGTTGATCATATATATGCGTTCATTATTACCAATTACATCCCAGATATTAACTTAAATTTTGGAGAAAGATAAAATAGATTTTCAAGATTTTCATATGTTCAAATAAAATAAATGAATTGATAACGCTAACCTACTAAATGATATCAAGTATCTGTTAATGAGAATCAGAATAGTTATACATAGTATTAAATGGTCGTATAACACACGGCATGAAAGTACTCAATTAAAGCAAGTAAATACATATTATCTATCGCAAATCAATATAATAAAATATCATTATATTGAGAACGCCCAAAGTACGTAAGACGTTACAAATCAATTTTAACGATTTGACATCACTTTATTATATAATTATTTATTATATAAATGGCGTCCAACTTCGGGGCTAGATACATGTGAGAGATCGATAAATTTACATATTTAATAAATAACCCATTTATGCGATTAATACGCATATATTTATTATAAGTCACTGATCGGTTAGTAGGGCCGTTTGACACCACACATGCTGATTACGTGACCGATTAACCGGCAGTATTCTGAAATGTAATTGATGCAACAGGAAGAAAATTTTGAACGAAATCCCGACGAGTTTTAACTCTACATCTACCTTCATCAGTATCTTCTTCTGTAATATTGTCTCCAGTTCAGTAAGCCTGCTTAAATAGCTTTAGGAAGATTAACTCTTTGGACATGGACGCCCAAGTCTGAATTAATCCTGTTTAACTAGATCGGGAGGAAACCTACATTTCGCAGTAGGTTTAAGTTTAAAAATAAATACGTAATCTTATGACGGTCTCTGGTATCGTCATGTTTTAGAGTAGAAACAAAATAACAGACACCAATAAAATTACCAATTGTAACTTTAACTAGACACGAACAACAGTTAGAAGTCAACAAAGGCACTCGTATACAATAACTGAAATTAAATTTGTCCAACACACAACAATAAATGTCACCTTGTTACAGTTCGTGCCAAGTTCTACAGTAATTACCTTCCGCCAGTCACAATAACAAACACTCCGAACCTCACTCTAATATCCCTGGTCTAACTCTGAACTGAACCGGTCGAAATCCGGTATGCATACTTCGCTGTCTTCCATTGTAGCGACATAGCTGGTAGAGTAGCCGTGTAACATCCTGAAGGGACAGCCTCGAATAGTCCAGAACGTTAAGTAACTGTGCCGCGCAGAATGATCTCCAAAGGACTGGAACAGCCTCGTGTGTCCCCGGCAAGCCAAGTATGACGTAGGACTTCAGCGATGTGGCACTATTTATTTACACAGTGTAGCCCTGTCCCCTCCTTAAGCCTTTTTATCCCGAACTGGCAGACCGTCTCTCCAGTTATACTTGCCAAGGCGGTCTAGGTGGACGACCTGAAAAGTCAACTACTACTTATTCCCACCACCCCAATTTTAACTGCATACCATGCTGTTGCCTTATTTTTTATATGTGTCTCGGGGGACAACTTCTTATTGCACCCCTTGGCAGTGTAAAGTCTATTAATGTTTAAAGTGTAAAGCTACTTTAATGTTTCAATAAAAAAAATATATTAATACCTATGCGTTCTATCCGAACGATAAACTACCGAAACAACTAATTTACTTTTATACAAAAATCACCCTCCTGTGGCGTTCAACGTTTGTGTAAGTATTTAATTTGTTATTTAGCCGCGTATTGAATTACTGTGAATGCATCGGCCATGTGTTTTGTTTTTTAGTGTAATATTAAATTATATTTTTAGACGTAATGAATTTTAAGGTGGAGGTATGATACTTGTTACAATACTAACGGTAAAATTACAATATTAACGTACTTTTGTACTGCTTTGTGAACTTAATTGCAATGACTTTCATCGCGTCGTGTGCGTGTGCATGCATACTTATGTTCGATTTAATTAATAAAAGTTTTGTTAGTAGTCATAATGACAAACAGAATTAACACTGTTGCACACCACTATAGAAAAATTTCGTCTCAGATCAGAAATAACAATAATGGAACTATACAACTTCTTTATATCCCCACTTGCTCTACAGCGCGTACACATTTTCGTAAACAAGCTTTAAGTTAAACTGCCTTTCTGACTATTAGTAACTAGCGAGTTCAGTAATCCGTGTCTATAGTTTTACATTCCTTTCTAGTACATTCTGTGTGTGTGGTTGTTTTGTTGTACATCCTTTTCAAACCTTTTAAACCTCTCTTTCATGAATACTTTTAACTGTAAGTTCCTTTTCGGCACAGTTTTAGAATGCGATATATTACCAAAACCTTCTCTCTTTCTTTCAATAATCCTACTAAAACAACAATGCGATAAGCTGCAAAGCTTGCAAGCGCTAATCGGAATAATTTTTCTATTGTGGTGTGCCACAGTGTTAATTCTGTGTTGTTTGTTTGTGCAACAGTGTTATGTTTAATTGTGATGCTTTACAAGAATGTCGACTTTACCAACTGTATTTTATCATGTTCGTAAAAGTACTATGTTTAATCTTTGACTCTGAAACAACATATTAATGATTACATGTTAACAGCAGATAACTGTTAGTAAATAAATTTTAATATACATAATACATATATACTCCACCAGTACGCGACCACATTCCATCTCATCATGAGCCGTCTTCCTCTCTCTCTCTCTCTCTCTCTCTCTCTCTCTCTCTCTCTCTCTCTCTCGCTCTCTCTCTCTCGCTCTCTTTATCTCTTTGTCTCTCTGTCTCTTAAACACACACGCGCGCGCGCGCACACACACACACAGACGAAGTGTAACACTTTAAAATAGTATGCCTCCTATTCTATAGGAAAGCAAACTCGCATGTACAAGCAATGCACCTTTTGGAACAAATAATACTACTCGTAAGAGGAGTTCAACACAAAGAAAAAGACAAGAGCATGATAACGTGCACAGAAGTATACAGCCTAATACAATAAAGTAAGCGAGGGGTGAGAAACGACGTTGACAAAACGACAAATGGAGAACAGGCGTTTGGCTTTCAACGTCGATGTGCAAAGCTACTCCCCTTGCCTTTAGTGATTTTAAACAGCTTTGTCCGTTGTGTACCTCAAAACAACGTAAGGATAAATTCAAAATGTCTGGGAGTTAACGCTGTTGAGATGGAAGTGAATATAAATTATTCAGAATTTGTTACTCTGAAGCACAGTGCTTTATAGCTTGCGACAGAATGAAGAAAGATTGGGAATGTACGGCATTATGTAAACTGCGGTAAACGCAAAACACGTGGAAATAACATGGCACAGTATACTTTTTAAGGAAAATTTATTCGCCTACTTATAGGCTACTGCTATTCTTGGATAAAGTGCTTGATTTTGTGTGAAGTCTCTGAATGCTCTGCTTGTTGTCTCCCAAATTTTATTCTCTGAAATTTATGAACTTAGAATAGGCCTATATGACTTTTAACTCTCTCTACAAACCATACTCCTGACTCAAATGTAACCTTATATATAACAATGAAATAACATTGCGCCTTGAATAGTAGAATTATGAATTTTTTTTCGGTATATACTGACACCATATTCCAGCAACACTATGAAAAACATGTGTCATTGTGATATTTCCGGTCAGGTAACATTATATTTTCGGTAGGAAAAAAACTTTATATTACTGATTCATCGCGACAGACGTAAATCACATGCTATAAATATTTTTATTCACAAATGTCTTAGACATGAACAATACAGTAATTTATTAAACCATATCCCTGTCCTTTGTTAAAATTCTGTGTTACAGAAAAAACGGTGCAAAAATATTAAATGAAAGCATAAGAATTTTATATTTTATTGGAAAGATACGCTAATGACTTCGTAATTTAATTTTTATTGGAACGTAATTACCTTAAATTTAATATTAATACAGTGTGCCATTCATTCGTAATGGAAGTAATATTAACGGGAACCCGAGCAATGAGTAATACAGTGTGCCATTCATTCGTAATGGAAGTAATATTAACGGGAACCCGAGCAACGAGTAATACAGTGCGCCATTCATTCGTAATGGAAATAATATTAACGGGAACCCGAGGAACGAGTAATACAGTGTGCCATTCATTCGTAATGGAAGTAATATTAACGAGAACCCGAGCAATGATTAATTTAATTTTGAACACGTAAAACGCCTTTCATGTCAGAATTCTACAGAAATAAAATAAATATATGTGCTGATAGAGTAGATGTCGTATGTTTGGCGTGACCATAATTTTCAATACTGACTACAATTAAAGTAGCACTCTTGTAACGTAACGAAACATCTTACTTGGTTTTTATTACAACAATCTTGGAAGTATTGTGTTGTTTCCTGTAGTTTACTCTACCGCCATTTTATAATTTAAACAACACAAACATTTATAGGGTGTTCCAAACCGGATGGCACCGAAGAGATTAGAAGACTCTTACTCTCGCACGCGCACCCACAACCGGCGCGGCGCGGCGCGGCCAAGCACGACCCGGGCGGTTCAGTTGTACGGTCCAATTCAGATATAAAATCTTTAATTTAGCTTATAACCCAACTTAAACTATTATTTTTGTAATCTCCGTGAAATTGTGAGAAACATGAGTCCAAGCAACACATAATTGTTGTTATTATGTAAAGTAGTGTTGTTATTGTTGTTTAGTACTTTAAAGCAAACACAGAATTGGAGTACTTCATAAGGATAGACTTAGTTGTACATCTAAAATACGTCACAACCACGTCGGGTTTGGTGTCATTTTCTTTAAAATTTTATGGAGATTACAAATAATACGCTAAGCTAGTTTGTTAAAAAATTCATATTATAAAAGTTGCAGTTATGTGGTTGTAGTTTTCAAAGTCGTAGTTATGAAAGTTGCGTAGTTATGAAACGCATAATTTGTAGTTAAATAATGTAAACGCAGAAGAAGCAATTGAAAGAGAAGTTTTTCTAGCAAAAGTGTTAAAAAAGGGAGAAGTCCAGGGTAGGAGAGAGAAAAAACGCAGGTTCAAATTGGACTAAAGACAGGAAGAAGAGACGTAGTGAAAAGATGAAAGAATATTGGAGAAAAAGAAAAGAACAAGGAATAAAGAATTGAAATTGGCATGTGGTCCTCGGATGACCGATGCAAATAGAAAAGTTGCAGGTACGTAGCGAACGCCTCAGTAGATGATTCATATACAAAGCGTTCGGGCCAGCTGTGTGTGTGTGTGCTTGTGTGTGTGTGTGTGTGTGTGTGTGTGTGTGTGAGGGTCTCTTAATCGCCCAGGTGCCATGCGACTTGGAACGCCGTAAAACATTTTGATACAACAGAGATAAAAAACTGGTAATTTAGCAATACTCTTTGTTCACTACAAAGACAAACTTTTGTCACCAACACCTTATTATAGCAGTTGCCGTATAGTTTGTGCTTGATTTCAAGGTCACCTAAGCTTAAATTTAAACAATATTAAATGTGCCTATGGGAAAATCGAAAGATTATGGGAAAAAAACTAATTGTGGATTCATTTTTAAAGCGTAATTTGACTGCCATATAAAACAGACTTTCTAATGACTTACTAGGAAAGGAGGTGACGATTCTGTGTCTGACACAGCGGAACGACAACTGTGAGTTTTAGCATTTATAAGCATCGTTAGGCCTAAGTATATTGGGAAAACGTTTTCGTAAATTCCATTGGTGGAGTTATTTGTACTTGTTTTTGTGATGGTAAATATTTTTGTAACTGTAATTCCGTGGCTATATTTTTGTAATTGTAATTTTAGTTGGAAGTTGGCTTTATAATCTCGTCAATAGATGACCTCCCAAATAATTACATATTTCATAGGATATCCGTTTCAAACTAAAATATACAGGTAAATATATTAAGTCACACACACGCAGTCAAATTTAACGAGGCACGTGTAAAATGCTAAAATACATATTGAAATGTTCTGGAATCAGTACTCAAAAACCAAACAAGGGATAGATGTTTTCACTACATTGCGCTTTGCAGATTATTTTTCTTTTAATCTGTTAATTTTTTGAAGCATGAATATTAATCAATATCGTTTGTAAATTAAGCGTATACGAGGGGGGACCCAAAAGTAACGAGAATTTTTCTCTGGCAGTTGGTAGAACGCTAATTCCGACTTCCCCCGCTAGGTGCCTTTACTAGACACCATTTTGTATCAGTTGCCCTAGCGGCATTGTTGTGGAAACATTAGCGCGGTCAGTGTGACTATTTTTTGTAAGCGCTGTTTCACGTTTTCGGCGATTTGTCAATAGCAGACATTAAATACCAACGTGCTAACATCAGGTTATGTTTCCTGTTAGGGAAATCAGCAGCAGAAACTGTCGCAATGCTTCGGACGGCTTATGGGGAGGAAGCTTTGAGCCAGGCAAGGATTTACGAGTGGTTTTCTCGTTTTAAAAGTGGTCAAATGTCAATTGAAGACGAACCATGACCGGGATGTCCCTTGACTTCCAAAACGGACGAAAACATTGAAAAAATCCGTGTTGCCATCATGTTTGATTGTCGTAGAACAATCGATGAATTGGAGAAAATGACTGGAATATCCTGGAATTCATGCCAACGAATTTTGACTGAAGATGAAACGTGTTGCAGCAAAATTCGTTCCGCGTGTGCTTTCTTGTCGGCTCAAAATCCTTGCCTGGCTCAAAGCTTCCTCCCCATAAGCCGTCCGAAGCATTGCAACAGTTTCTGCTGCTGATTTCCCTAACAGAAAACAGAACCTGATGTTAGCACGTTGGTATTTAATGTCCGCCATTAAATTAATTTAAAAATCGCCGAAAACGTGAAACAGCGCTTACAAAAATAGTCACACTGACCGCGCTAATGTTTCCACAACAATGCCGCTAGGGCAACTGATACAAAATAATGTCTAGTGAAGGCACCTAACGGGAGAAGTCGGAACTAGCGTTCTACCAACTGCCAGAGAAAAATTCTCGTTACTTTTGGGTCCCCCTACGTATCTCACGATAAGCAAATTTTTTAAGTCGGTATAAATGAAATATTCATATTGTTACACTTCTTCTTCTTCTATGGCGTCACAGTTCGGAGTCGAACCTTAGCCTCCATTTTTCCCTGTCCTTGACGATCAATGTCCATATTTATATTGTTACACATTATTTATTTATTTTATTTATTCATTTACAAAAACAATTTGAAACGTTCAATTTGGAGAACGTGGTAAGCATGAGAGGTACTAAAAAACATCACTAAACTGTGTGTTAAGCATTTATACAAGCTGCTGCTATGTATTATCAGTCTCTGCTTATGTTTTGTCAATACTTAAACTATTGCTACCCAATTCAGACAAGTGACGGAATCATTTAATCACTTGTAATTATAAGAATCGTATGGCACTGTTATTTATTTACTTTCGTTACGACGGTATCACAGATCGTCGTATGGTACAGTGAAAACAAACTAAAGACACCAATTATGTCACTAATCACCAGCTTTAACTAATCACAAATAACAGTTTGTAATAAACAAGTTTATACTCGTCCAATTATTCAAATTAAAATTCGTCCTCACGCAATAATAATGTCGACTAATAAAGTCCCGCACAATAATCAGCTTTCACTAATAACCACTTGAACGCACTGAGTAATCGTTCGACGTAAACTGAACTGACCTGACCGTCGCTGGATTATTATATTTATTCCCCGCTGAGATGCCAGAATAATTACAGGCGATCTCGATTCCACTAGAAACAGTGTCCTTGAACACAGTGCCCGACCGGTACGGTCTGGAATAGCATCGATTGTTAACGCATGTTCAGAATAATTACAGGCAATCTCGAATCCACTAGAAATGTGCCCGACCGGTACGGTCTGGAATAACCTCGATTGTTGACGCATGTTAAGTGTCACGTAATTGACTTTCATCACAAAGCAGCAACATGTACGCACACAAACATTACAGCTGGGCTCTGCTGGGATAGCCGAGAAAAGAGTAGAACAACGTTCTCCAATGTACCAGAACGTTCCGTATTGCGTAACACTTTAATATCACAAACTACACAACAAAAAATTCTTCATTTTACATATAATAATACAAATATATATAATAACGGTCACTGCATTTCTGTAACACAGCTATACAGTGTTTTACTTGTTTAGTTTTAAAAGAGACGTGTAACAAAGTTTAGTATAAATTGTCATTAAAACTGCATATCTTTACTACATTGCAAGTAATTATAAAATCAGAGCGTAGCAGCAAGTCATGATATTAGTTTATTATCTGAACTTGGTAGTCTGAGAACTGAATTGTAGCCTCTCAGGTGACATTCCAATAAATAAGGGAGTTAAGCAGGGATGCTGTGTTTCCCAACCTTGTTTAATATTGTTTCGACGGTCTACTTGACTCTGCCCCCTGTCGTCGTCGTTCCTCTGTCTCTAGCAGGAGAGTTTTCTGTCTCGCTTCCGCTTTCTCGTCTTGTCGTTTTTCTGCCTCTTCTCTTTCTTGTCTTCTTTCTTCTTTTTGTTGTTCGTGTGTCTGCCGCAGCAGCGATTGGAAAGCTTCCATCATCTGACTGGCATCCATTGTTTACGATTATACGGTCGTCGTGTACAAAGTATTCACTGTTTCCACTGTTAACGGTTCTATCCCAGTTCTGACACCACTGTTACGTCGGTCTACTCGTTCGTCGTAGGTACAGTGGAAACAAAATCAAAACACCAATTAAGTCACTAATCGCCAGCTTTAATTTTCACAGTTAAACAGTTCGTAATTAACAACACAGTCTCTTACAACAAATCAAATAAAAATTGTTCACACGCCAATAAATGTCAACTAATACTAAAACAAAAATTGTATTACAATATACCGCCCGATTATAAAACACTTCACTAATAATCACTTGAACGCACACAGTAATATCGCCCGATAATCACTTGTCATTGCCCGACAATAAACTAAAAACTAAGCAGCAGGTATGGGCTATTTATAGTCTCCAGTGTTCCATAACATGCGTCCTTAACAAGCCATCGAAAATTCTAGAGGAGACTTCAGCGCGATCTTCGCAGAAACACGCTCCGTTGGGCTAATTGAGCTGCTTCCAGAACGCACGAGACGTGCCGCATTACGTAATACTGCCTCACATGTCAAGTGTCACGTACGCGTTACAGCTGCGGGATCGTGCTCCAATGTACCAGAACGTTCCGTAATGACACAACACTCTTCCTGCATTACGTAACAATATATACGTTGACGCCATGTTGAGAGCATGGAAATCCAGAGCGACTTCGGGAATGCAGCTTAACAAACCAATTTGTATGGGTTCCCTGCTATATGCGGATGACATAGTTCTTATTCAAGAAAATGAGGATGATTTACAAAGAGCTATGTTTCAATCACAAGAAGTGGCAAGTGAGTACTCACTGACAATTTCAGTAAGAAAGACCAAAACCATGGCCTTTGAAGGTAAATATCCAGTGACGACTGAGATACTGAAGTTATAAATAACAGCACTTTAGAACAAGTGAGCCGTTTTAAATATCTCGGATGTGTTGTAAGTTATGAGTCTAAATATGATATAAGATACACGGTAAATAAATTTACTAATATTTGTGGTACGATTCACAGAAATCTTAGAAATAAAATAAGACACAGCACAAGGATTAAATTTTATAAGACGATTGGAATGCCGACATTGACTTATGCGAGTGAAGCGTGGGTCATGACAAAAAAGGACTGAAGCAGATACAGAATGCTGAAATGGAGTTTCTTCGAAATACTACTTTAAATTATACATTGGAAGATAGAATAAGGAATGAGTAGATGAGAGCAGAACTTGAAATAAAGGACATAAAGGAAATTATTTCAATTTACAGAAGACAATGGTGGGATCATCTGCAAAGGATGACAAAGGATCGATTGAAGGAAGCGGCGGTCGTCCGAGAATGAGATGGGTGCCGGAACAGGTTTTATATAACCTAATCCTTGAAGAGGAGAAGAAGAAGAAGAAGAAGAAGAAGAAGAAGAAGAAGAAGAAGAAGAAGAAGAAGAAGAAGAAGAAGAAGAAGAAGAAGAAGAAGAAGAAGAAGAAGAAGAAGAAGAAGAAGAAGAAGAAGAAGAAGAAGAAGAAGAAGAAGAAGAAGAAGCCGAGACACATTTTCCCTATATAACACGTTTTCTCTAGTTGTCTAGGAACGTAATAAACATATGCGTAATAATTATTTTTGAAAACGTGTATTGAAAACAAAAAACTGGCCATTCGAGTTTAAGCCGTGGTTCAGTACATCGCAAGTATTTCCACGGTATTAGTGACATACCGATGGATGGATATTACAATAATCCTACATATACACCAAGAGTTTTGTGTTTCCTCGTGTAATGTCAGAATAATCAAATAGTAATTGGATGTTCAGACGGGTTGCACATACACTACTTCATTCAACGTCGGTACAGTCGATACCACAAAGTTTTAATTGGCTTAGTTCATTATCTTTCTCTTCTCACATATTCGAGACATTCCCTCCGAACGGACGCGTGAACGTGACTAACTGAAAATTGAATTGTGTTGAATGTAAACATGAACTGGAAACTTGTTACAGAAAAAACTGCAACTAGAACAGGGTTGCGGTGAGCGCCCTGTTTTGCAGCATTCATACAGTAGGCCTACGTCTTGTTGATTTCGTCGTTTTCATATTTTAACACTGTTGTACTTACAGTTTATTACATCCTAAGCAAAAATAAATTAATTTATTTTTCTTCTTTTTCTTCTTCTTCTTCTATGGCGTCACAGTTCGGAGTCGAACAGTAGGCTCCATAACCATCCGCCTCCACTTTTCCCTGTCCTTGGCGTTCGATGTCCATCGTTTTATTTTAAGAAAAGTACCAACATCCCTCGCCACTGAGTCAGCCCAGCGATACTTGGGTCTTCCGACAGGCCTTCTACCCTCGGTTTGACTAAACAGTACCTTCCTAGGTATTCGATTGCCTTCCATCCTAATGGTGTGTCCTGCCCATTGGAATCTATTCAGTCGGATGGTGGTGGCCAGATCATTGTCTTTACATAGCTTGTATACTTGCTCATTGTGACGCGTTCTCCATACCCCATTGACTTGGATTGGTCCATATATTCTCCTCAAAATTCTCCTTTCAAAGGTATTGACTATGTTAGCGGCTTGTTTGTTCAGAGTCCACGTCTCGCTTCCATATGTTATCACCGGTCTAATCATAGCTTTATATAATGTGACCTTGGACTGACGGTGGATATTCCTTGTCGTGAATATAGTTGTCAACAAAACATATGCTCTATTTGCGGCCTGTATCCTTTTCCTTATTTCATTTACTTCTTCATTGTCTTCTGCCATCCAACATCCCAAATATTCAAACCGTTAACTATTTCTAATTTTACGGGTTCAATTTCAAACTGTTCAATTAATTTATTAAAAGTGATAAAACATGACAGATTAAAATCAGCCGTTATATTATTCATATAAATTTATAATATATATAAACTCAACTTTATATAGGATTTTGTATTTATATTTAAACTGTGTAAACTTTAACCCTGTAATTTAATTATTTGTATCCGTCAGTGACTTCGTTCTAGCGTTTTTTATATACACGCGTTTCGTGACATGTGTCACATCATCAGTAATCCTCGTCAAATGTTAAAATTCACATAAACACATAAAAACACATTTGCACATATTTACTAAATCACAATAATGACACACACATAACACGATGTAAGTTCGGCTCCGTTGAACCGGTCCGACCGCGCGTGTAGTTGCCGAGCCAATGTTATAAAAACAAAATTTAACCCTGTTTAAATTTTGTCGTAAATTCACACAACCGGTGTCAATATTACAAACATGATTATAAACCGGGCTGTTAGGCAACGTTTCGAATTCTACTCTCGATGATCTTCTTCAGGCCGCAAAAAGCTACAGAGCGTTGTGAAACAAGTAAGGCGGGTCTTGGCCGAACGATAACCGACAACTTTTTTCGGGTTGCTCTTCGGCCAAGATCCACCGTACTTGTTTTTCGAACACTCTGTGAGGCTTTTTGTGGCCTGACGAAGATCTCCCTCCGATAGCGAGATTCGAAACGCTGCCGACCATGTCACTGTTAAATTGCAAGCGGCCACGGCCAAATTAGTTATAATCGTTTTGGTAATTTTAACCCTGTTTTATTATAATACCCTGAAGTAAAATAGAACTGAATTACACATATGCATAATGTGCCTGTACAAAGTGATAAGGATTCATAAATTCCAAGTATTAAGAAAAAACATTATTTTAATATTAACTAATACTATTTATTGTCTGTTTTCCGATTTGTATTACTCAATTAAAGTTATTGAAACTCTGATTCTCATCATTAGCGCTATTGTTACTATCGCAACAAATTTACGTTGTGTTTAAATACGTATAGTCTAACCCTGCAAAATACAGAAAGAACTAAAATCACACCCAACTGTTCAAGGTCGTCAGCTTGAATACCATTCCATAAATTTGTATACCAGGGTTCTCTAATGATAAAAAATTCTTTCTTTGATTTGTAGAAGTGAAAACAAGACAGTAGTTTGTGTTCATATTCTGTAGCGTTTAAACTTCTTCGTTGGCACTACAGCCCAACGTGAGTCATGGCCATGGCTTACAACACCAATCTTCTTCAAAGTCTTCTATGCTTTGCCGTCTTAGTGTAACCCATCACATCCATTCTTCTTAGATCTTCCAGCAAATAATCTAACTACCTTATCCTAGGTCGGCCCCTTTTTTTTGGTTTTATAGACTTGCGCCCTCAGGATTTTTTTCGACATACGCTGATCATCCATCCGCTATAGCTGATCCAACCATTGTATTTATTGAGCCTTTACGAATGCATCAGTAACATATAAACACTAACCGGTTAACTTTGTGACACAAATCCTCATCTCTGTTGGCCAACAAGTTGCGATATCTTTGTGTTGTATAGTTTACTGAAGAACGAGAACTATGTATGCATACAAGTAACTACCTACAAAATACCCAAATAAAATTAAATATTCGGGTAATATTTAAATGCCTATCCAGAAAATATGAGAAATTATAGGTCGTAATACCAACACATTAAAAGAACATAAATAGGTGGAATTATATGTTTTGAAAATAATTTTAAAATTTCTATTTTACTGCTCGAGTACGTAAATATTATTACGAGAACCCAATCGAACAGCCTAGAACTTCCGCCACCCGTCCCTTTCCAGCCGAGCAGGTGTGTGTTTCAGTCAAGACCGGACTCAAGTACGTTCTAGAGTCCTCTGGAGAACACTTAAAATACGCATTAGTTGACACACCACATTCAGGATGGAAAATTTCTAGAAGATGTGCTCTACCTATAAAAAGCCATAGCAGCCGTCTTGTGAGTTCAGTTGTGTTGAGCGATTTTCCTTAGCGCTGATCGAGTGGCGGTTTACAGAAGTGCGGTGAAGTGTTATTGTGTTGTAGTTAGTGTGGAATTCCAATAGCTCACGTTATTATTGCGTGTCTACAAATTTAACTTCAATTATTATTGTACGAGACTAATCTTGTTGGATAACTTGTTGATTACAAATTATTAATTGTGATAATTAAAGTTTGTAATTAGTGATTCCATTGGTGTCTGTATTTTGTTTTCCACTGTACCATAAGTGGGACCGTCGCAACACCATTAAAAGAATAACTTGTTACATGTTCAACTACACTGACACCGATTTGATGGATGGTTCGCTGGACACACTAGATAGAAAACTCTTTCAATATTCTCTTACAGGGCTTCATTATTCTGTACATACTGTATTTTATGTAGGTGTGTGTATACTGTTTATAATCTACAAGTGTCCATAACTTGATGGTACACCGATAATATTTACAGGTTGGCCTTTAAAACGAGTACGTGTGTGTACACTGAATTATGAGTGTGCAATTCTGAGTTCACAGTTGATACAGATGCAATTCAACATAATCAGTGGCGGATTACCCATAACTCTAGGGTATGCTGCAGCACCGGGCACCAGGATCATTGGTGCCAGGAGGGGGGGGGGGCAATAACTTTTTTAAGATAATAAATGTAAAAAAAATCAAATGACCTCAATACAAAATCATAAAAAGATATGTGCACACTTTTTGACGATCTTCTAATAGAATTGAAGCACTTTGTGTCACAAGTAAAATTGCAAGAAAGGTTTTTTTTCAAATCGTTCGAATGAAGATGATAAATTCCATTATAATACGATATGCCCGATTAAATTATTAAACTGGATTATTTATTGTAAAATGGTTGATGTATTTCCGAATATATACACTTCTTATCGTCTACTTTTGACGATTCCAATAGCTAACTGCGAATATGAAAGATAATTTTCTCTACTCAAGCACACTAAAGATATGTTGAGTTCAACTATGGGAGATGACACATTCATATTCGTTAGTAAGGTTGAATATTGAAAGCAAGATACTTGATTCGCTCGATTTAGAAGAAATTGTACAAGATTTCGTTAAGACAATATCAAGAAAAAAGTGGATCGATTAGTATTTTCTAAGCTTAAGTAAGCTACAACTATGCTCATTGTAATGTCTATTTAGCTAAATATTGGTTGTAAATTGAGAGTTTAATAAAATAATTGTTAACTTTTGAAATTGTGTGTGCCAATTATCAGTGTAAATAATGGATAAAAGGTTAAATTTTGAATCGGGGGGGGTTACCATTCTGATGCAGAATAGGGTACAACGCGATTCTAATCCGTCCCAGAACATAGTTGATATAGACGTGATTTATAATTGTCACTGCTTTAACTAACACACAGGTAGTTGCGGAACACTTAGAGTAATCGTGCTCTACCAATCAAAGGCACGGAGTAAAACGTAACATGAAAAAACACCTCAGAAATGAACTGTTAGCGATAGACAGAATTCTGTTTTTTTTTTTTTCTAAAAGTAACAAGATTACTCTGAAAATATTGTTTTGCGTCTTTGTATGTACGACTTTCTACTTTCGTTGAATAACTAGAATGTTAATGAAAACCAAATATATAATCAAGCAACACTCCTATTTGACGTTATTGCGATAAAGGCCTTAATTGTCGAGCCTCTGAAACAAAAAACAAATTACAAAATAATTGATGTTTTAAGACCAGCATAAGATTTCTTCTTCTGATAGTTCCTATCCGTTTCGGATATTGGATATCATACAGGTTATTTTAAGATTCTGTACTGCTGCACGGAATAAGTCAGCTGTATTAATGCCAAACCAGGTCCTTAAATTTCTCAGCCATGACATTCTCGGTCGCCCAACTCCTCTCTTTCCAAGTACTTTTCCCTGTAGTATGAAAATCTCTGTTCATTTCTCATGAGATGCCCCAGATATTGAAGCTGTCTTACCTTAACTGTGTTAATAACTTCCCTTTCTTTCTTCATCTTTCTAAGCACTTCAACATTAGTTACTGTGCTCCCCATGAAATGCTCAGTATTCTACGGTAAAGCCACATTTCAAAAGATTCAAATTTTTTAGTTGTGGTTTCAGTCAAAGTCCAAGATTCTACATCGTAGAAGAGGACCGAGAATACGTAGCAGCGAAAAAGTCTCATCTTTGTGTAGCATAAGATTTAACAACTTAATTCAGAGTATGCCTCACTTTATGTAACTCCACATCATTATCATCATCATCATCATCTTAACGGTTTTAGGCTTTATCGGCCTGATCTTATTCCACAGTCCACCTTTTCTTAGGTCTACCAACTTTTCTTCTACCTTTAGAGTTGTAATCTTTCGCCATCTTTGGTATTCTACGTTCTTCCATTCTAATGATGTGTTGAATCTATTTTCTTCTGTATTCTTTAATTCTTTCATTAACTGCAAAATATCTAAATTACTTTTTACCTCTTCATTTCTATGATCCCGTCAATTACACTTTAATTCCACATTATTGTCTAAATTATTAAAATCATGATGCTAACACATTTAAAAAATTTTGTTCACTAATATTTATCCAGTTACTTGTTATTTCTGTCTCATACTTCATTTGTCACATAACACTCATTAAAACAAGTATTAGACCAGATCACGTCTCTACGTAGCGTTCAGGTGACACGTTAAATTGTTATTGGCTTGTTACAGTGTTCCATCCCATTAAATACCACACGCTTCAAAGTTAACGTCTGTCCTGAAAGTTATAAAAGTTTTTGCTGGAGGTATTAGGTATTACAAACCGACAAACTATCGATCCTAAACTTCGAGACAGCAAATAGTTGGCGCTTCGAAAGCGGTGACAAAGTTTCTAGACTCTTACCACTGTAAACATGACTTTCAGTGACGTGTTAAGCTGATTAGTCGCACTAATGTCATGAATTATTGACCAGCTTTTAAGTTGAGAAAATTCTCTCCTCGTAACTCACGTTTTGGTCCGACTTGAAACCTAATTACCAGTTGCAAACCACTTTCAAACAACATTAAATACAAATCTACTAATGTAGTACCATAATTTATTTGTTAAAAAGCAGCCTTTTATATGGTACGCTATTTTATTTATACCATACAACACGTGTTAGCAAACATTCGTTCTAATTTTTTTCTACCGATAATATACTTTATGATGTAGCCTATATTGTGCTACTATTACTATTATATGCTCATAGAAATTAGTACTTTGTTTTAAAGCATCATAACACTGACTCTCAACCTCAGAGCAAGTAGGTTTGAAATGTGTATTGTTATAGTGGTCTCACTAATTGTTGTATGCTACAGTGGAAACAAAATACATACAACAATGAAGTCACTAATTAACAGCTTTAATTACCTAATCACAAATACCTTGTTGGAAGTCAACAAGGTACTGTCATACAGTAATTTAAGTTATATTTGTCCACAGGCAGTATAATGTCAACTATTACGGGTACGGTTACACGAGTGGTTTTTTTTCCGGCCGTGCGCGTACGGTTGGGAAAAGCATTGAATTTAACACACGGGCGGCAACGAAATTGGTCAGACGTTTTTCAAGGTCTCCCGCATCGAAACGCAACTGCTCCGTTTTTAGTGCGTTTTTAAAACGCATGAGGATGGTCACACGGACTGTTCAAAAACGCCGCTAAAATATCATTTGTTTATTTACTTGTTACTATGGTAATCAATTGGTCTCCATGGTGTTGTTGACATCTTTATAAAAAAAATGTGTAAAGTAAAAATGTTCCTAATTAAGATTTATTTACTACTGATAACCACTGTTTTTTTAATCTAAACGCGGACGTTTCTGTGCGGTTGCGTTTTAACCTTTATATACACAATTTAACCTTTATACCCAGAGCTGTAGGGATGGGCGTCCGAGACGTCCCAACGCTGCCGTCCGATTATGAACCTATGTGACTACACTTCCGTCCGTGTACGTACGAGAAAAAAACGCACGTGTAACCACTGTGCGTTTTTCCATGTTACCATAGCCTACGAGTTCCACACTAATTATAACACAGTAATCACTTGCAGCAACCACTTGATCCGCACTGAATACATCGCCCAAGTGTAACCTATTCTAAGCCCTCCGCTGTTGCTTACGTATAGCTTGCAGATGTTGCAGAATAATGTTCCATTCTTTTCGCTGCATCCCAGCATAATTTGCGTAGTCAACAGACACTCGAAAGGTCTAGAGGGTACTCTTGTACACGACCTTGACAGAGACACGCACCTTCTCGGCTAGCCGAGAAACGAATGGAACGACACTCTCGATTGTTCGAGGACATTCCTCGTTATAATTATCATATAACTACGGACGTTCAGTCTTTACAATGTAGATAACGCATAATCATATAATAATACAAATATAATGATATAATAATCATAATCACATAATCATATAATACCATGTGATAACGCATATACAAAAACTACAAATAACCCAAACTTTATTTTCACTTATCTAAATTAATATAAAATAATCCTGTTGAAGTTTAACCTTGTTTAATTTCAAATATATTGTAAATTATTGATAGTTCCAGCTAACGCCTCTACACCAATACAGCGCTGTTTTATTTTCTTTTAAAACCAAGATGGCTGACTTTCACGAATATTTACGAGCATTTATGTTTTTGTTATAATTAAGTGTAAATGTAATTTTCCGTTACTCGGTTTAAAAATGAGTGTATTTTATTTTTGGAATAATACTGTTTGTATTACATAGTGATAGATAGTATTTGATACGTTCATTCACTCAATTATTTTGTAGTAACGAAGTGTATGGTGTTCAATTACGTAGTTAAAATTCAGTGTATATTTTCTTGGATATAGTGATTAGTGTTTGGTTGGATACTGTTTATTTATTGCCTGCCTTGTAGTTGAACAATCGTGTTTCACTAAATCTCATTTACTTTATAATTGTGAATAGTTTGTTACACAAATTAGATAGTTCCTTGTTTGGTTGCATTTTACGTTCGCCTGTCTCTTCATGTACTACTAAGGATGTAAATTTGTTTTTCTTGATTTATAGTAACACGCTTCTTGTTCGATGATATCTAGTTAACGGTTTAAATAAATAATGGCGTTCCTTTGAAATTTTTAGAACTAATTGTTGAAATCTGTTCATCTTTTCCTTCATCTTACATGCTGCTTACTACACCATAACGCTCTATATTTAATTTAATTTTTGGTCTACCAGTTAGTCTTTTATGTCAAATATATAACTTATCTAAATATCTTTTTACATAAATTATATTCCTTTTTGACATTTCACAATTATTAATTACTTATGAAATTTATTATTATTATTATTATTCCGGCTATACAATGTTTACACATTTTCTGAAATGAAAGATTACAGAATTGATTGAATTTTCATTTTCCACTGCTGCTTGTTCATCCAAAGATCTTCAATTACTCGTTCCCTCAATGTAGTCTGAATTTTTTCTATACAGGTAAGAGGTGGTCTTCCTCTTTTCCTTCTTCTTGGTAGAGTCCTTTCCATAACTCTCCTTGGCAATCTTTCCTGTTCCATTCTTTTTCTGTGTCCTTGCCACTGTAATTTTTTTGTTTGCATAAAATCAACAATTGAATTTCTTACTTTCATACTGTCCTTAATAACTTCATTTCTCTCACGTATGAAATTGATTATATTTCTTAACTTTCCATAAAGCCTGAGACGACAAGATAATTCTCTGTTACTATAGTTTATATTTCCTTAACATTATTCTGAGGTTTAATAAATTGTCATTTACCTATTTTTTAAGAATTTACACTATTACAAACATAGCTTAAGTTAGTGAATTGCAATTTCTTCATACATTCATTTTTATTATTTTTTTAACATTAATAAGAATTATCCTAATAGAGTTCGTAAGGCTTCCACGGCCGGCGCCAATATAGTTGAAAAGTTTATTTTTCGGGCTGTTAGGCCGTGGCCTATTGTTTGTGTGGACAGACGTTTACTGGGCTGTTAGGCCGTGGCCTATTGTTTGCGTGGACAGACGTTTACCGGGCTGTTAGGCCGTGCCCTATTGTTTGTGTGGACAGACGTTTACCGGGCTGTTAGGCCGTGGCCTAATGTTTGTATGGACAGACGTTTACCGGGCTGTTAGGCCGTGCCCTATTGTTTGTGTGGACAGACGTTTACCGGGCTGTTAGGCCGTGGCCTAATGTTTGTATGGACAGACGTTTACCGGGCTGTTAGGCCGTGCCCTATTGTTTGTGTGGACAGACGTTTACCGGGCTGTTAGGCCGTGGCCTAATGTTTGTGTGGACAGACGTTTACCGGGCTGTTAGGACGTGGCCTATTGTTTGTGTGGACAGACGTTTACCGGGCTGTTAGGCCGTGCCCTATTGTTTGTATGGACAGACGTTTACCGGGCTGTTAGGACGTGGCCTATTGTTTGTGTGGACAGACGTTTACCGGGCTGTTAGGCCGTGCCCTATTGTTTGTGTGGACAGACGTTTACCGGGCTGTTAGGCCGTGGCCTAATGTTTGTATGGACAGACGTTTACCGGGCTGTTAGGCCGTGCCCTATTGTTTGTGTGGACAGACGTTTACCGGGCTGTTAGGCCGTGGCCTAATGTTTGTGTGGACAGACGTTTTACCGGGCTGTTAGGCCGTGGCCTATTGTTTGTGTGGACAGACGTTTCGGCTCCACCATCGGATGTCATCTTCAGAGTCGGAAACAATTGGCACGGTGTTCGCCAATTCACCCCAGTGATGAGGTAGACAGTACGTCTCATGTAGAGGCTATAACTCCACTGAAGGTGATAAACTGCGGATGACGAATACCAATGTAACGGCAATGTGGACACAAAACGGTACAATCTCATTGGTGCGCAGAGACAGTGGCGGTAAGTATTATGCAAAACCACATTATTACATCAAAGGCTTCCGAATGCTCTCCGTCTGGCCGAGGCAGCATTACTCGACGTTGCTACTACAGGTTACGTTATCTGTAACGCTAAACAAGGTCAAGTTAAGTATGCAACAGTGAGACGTCACCTCTGTCCGTCAAGCAAATAATCTTCAACAACCTACTTGTAATGATTTAAAATTTATACACTCTTCCAAAATTTATTATATTGTAACGGGAATCCTAACGAACAGTCGAGAGCGTCCTCTACCCGTCCCTCAACTAGTCGAGCAGGAGTAGCCTCAGTCAAGAGGGTACGACTCTCGCGCTCAAGTACGTTCCAGAGTAATCAAGAACACTTGAGATACGCATTAAACTAGCGTGCAGTAATGATGGAACTCTGCGCGACCTATAGAAGCAATTAGTGCGGATCTTGTGATGGTTGAAGTATTGTGCCTGACGAAGTGTTAGTGTGGTACTCTAATTATATTTGACATTGTTATTTCGTGTGGGCAAATGTACCTTGGATTATTGTACGAGTTGATTACATTTGTGCTTAATTAAAGCTGGTGATTAGTGACTCAATTTGATGTCGGTATCTTAGCTGGTGATTGGTGTCTGTATTTGTTTCCGCTGCACTATACGATGATCAGTAAGACCGTCGTAACAATATTTTATTCGTAACATTAACGCCAAACTCCGTTTGATTGTGCTGTAACATTCACTCAACAAAACTAAAGTGCTATGGTGAGTTGTGCTTTATGGCTATATGCTATAAAAATGCAATTCCTGTTCCATACAAACTAGCGCGTGACAACTCACACACACACACACACACACACAATGTACTGACATGAATAATGAAGTTTACATTTATTGTTCAAACGAGTTGCAAATGCTGCGAAGTTTGTAGCAGTCATCTGTACATCTATAAACTAATTATAAGTTGCTTATTCAGTACGAAGTTTGATATTGTATGAGTTGTAAACTAACGGCAGTTAGTTAGTTTATATTGTACCGCAATATAAACTACCAAGTAACTTGAAACTACCAACACTATTATTATAATTGAAGAAAAAAGCTTATTTCACCCGTAGGTGGTAAGGTTGTACTTTTAATTAATACAATGTGAACATCAGACGTTGCTACGACAATTACTCAAAGCTCTCGCAAAGTCGGCAGGTGCAGTGACGTAATAATTCTACACGTTTCTCGGCTAGTCGAGCAGGTGCAGTGACGTAATAGTTCTACACGTTTCTCGGCTAGTCGAGCAGGTGCAGTGACGTAATAGTTCTACACGTTTCTCGGCTAGTCGAGCAGGTGCAGTGACGTAATAGATCTACACGTTTCAAGGCTAGTCGAGCAGGTGCAGTGACGTAATAGTTCTACACGTTTCTCCGCTAGCCGAGCAGGTGCGGTGTCTCTGTAGCCACTCACGGCAGTGTACTAAAGTAGCTTCCAGACTGTATTAGAAGAGTTTACCGGGCTGTTTGGCCGTGGTCTACGGTTTACAGAAAAAACCAAACGTTTCGACAGCACCACTGGCTGCCATCATCAGTGGAATTCAAAGAATTCGAGACTACCTGAACGCGAGTTGTTAACGTCAGGCCCACAGTAATGTGGCAAAAGCTACCTGACGTTACAGTGTGGTACTGTGGGCAACAACCCACGTTCAGGTAGTCTCGATTTCATCCACTGATGATGGCAGCCAGTGGTACTGTCGAAACGTTTGGTTTGTCTGTAAACCGTAGACCACGGCCAAACAGCCCGGTAAACTCTTCTAATACAACTGACAACGGCCGTGAAAGCCTTAGAACAATTTTTGGTTCCAGACTGTTCGAGAGCACTCGTAACTACGCAAATCATACTGGCACGCCGCCAAAAGAATTAAAAATTATTCTCAAACACCTGCGGGAACTTTATAAGCAACAGCGCGTCGGCTTACAAGTTAGTTACACCTGTCGATGTTGTAGAGTGCGGATCAAGTGATTGTGGAAAGTGATTACTGTCTTATAATTAGTGCAGAACCCTTAATAGTTAATATTATTATTGCGTGTGGACAAATTTAACTTAAATTATTGTACGAGAGTACCTTGTTGATTTCAAATTGTTATTTATAACTAATTAAAGCTGGTTATTAGTGACTTCATTGCTGTCTGTATGTTTCCATTGTACCGTACGGAGACCGTCGTAACAATATAAACTAACAATACTGTCAGTAAGTTATAAACAGTACAAATAAGTATATAAACAAAATGAACTCAATTGAACAATGTACGCAATTGTATAACTTTCACCGATACATACAATTTTTCCATTTTCATTTTGTCTTTCGCCATTTTCATCCCTGACGTTTATGAAAGGAATCTTTGGTACCCTTGTTGTTACCACTTTATCCCATGTTTTGCTGCTCTTCATTTTGTTCTTTCCAAAAGCCACCTCGCTTACCATACTCTCGTAGCTTCTCTCTCTCTCTCTCTCTCTCGCTCTCTCTCTCTCCCTCTCTCTTTCTCTCTGTCTCTGTCGTTTGATCAACGGTTAAAGTTACACGTCAATTCTCACCATACCATTTTTATCCCATCGCGACTGGTTATGCCGTTCATGCTTATGAAAGTTTAATTACCACCGCTTTCAATTTTCTTTTTCCTGTTAGAACCCAGCTCTCACATCCATATGTTAAAAAGTTTCCTAGTGTAATAGAGGCCTAAAAACTACCATCACACACATAGCATCAACGCTATTTGGTAACTCTGTTAAGTAGTACTTTACAAAAGATTCAAATTTTTCATCACTTTGAATGTGTTACGCAATTTTTAGCAAAACGTTCCATACTATATCACACCAATATAATTGTTGTTCGTCTCTTTACATCTTCTGTTGCTTTGTCGCGCTCAACTATTTACACCAAACAATTGACCGTTAGTGAGCTCAACAATTCCTCCGCCCTCAGTTACTTGTAACCGACGTATTTAACATTCTTGTTTCATCCAGCCTCGCAGGTCGCGCTCCTTTCCCTTTGCCATAAAGCTTACAATACTTCTTTAATGTCTTATAATCCACCTCAAAATGTACGGTAATTACATGCACAGTATTAGTCAAATCCATTGTGCTTACATCGACCAGACATCAATTAGGGAAATTCTTTTTTATCAACTGAGTTACTCACTTTCAGTTAGACTAACCTTTTTCAATCCGCCTTGTGACTTTTTTTTAAAGCGAAGCTTCTTATGTCGGGGGTCCGCACGGAGAGGATTGAGCAGAAAAAATCGTTACGAAAGAAGCGTCACGAGAGAATCGTCACGCGCGTTCGGGGATTCCCGCTCTCGTGGCCGTATGATCGTATATAGAGTACCACTCACTCTCTCTCTCTCTCTCATCCCCTCTCCGAGGGCCCGATCTCAACGGTTCTGTAACTACATTTCTCTCTCTCTCTCTCTCTCTCTCTCTCTCGCTACTCTCATCCTCACGTGCCACGTTGTATTAAATACACCGTGCTTAGTTTATAAGTAGTGTTAACAATGGATAATTCAAGTAGTGATAGTGATGAACCAAAAAAGTAATAACTGTTGTAGCGGATATTCATCAAATTCAAAATGTTGAAACAGAGAGTCATGAAATAACGAGGTAAATAAATAAATATATATACATATATAATTATATAATAATCGTTTATATACATTAATTTATTTTACATAAACATGAATAAATAAATAAATATATATATACATATTTATATTGTGTTTGAGTGTGCGTGAATAAATAAATTAATATATATAAATAAATTAATATATGCATTTATATACATATATTTATGTACACACACGCACACACACACACACACACACACACACACACACACATACATACATACATACATGGAGTATTTTGTATTTATTACTGATGTTAACCTTTAATTAACAAATATATTTAGATAAATTATTGTTCTTTCCATTAGTAAACTACTTCATATTTTTTATTGTTCTTTCTATTAGTGAACTACTTCATATTTAATAATTTTCAACTTAATATTTAAAAATTAATATCAACTTTTGTTCAATAAATTTATTAGTTCTCTATATAGCTTAAAAGCTTCGCTTTGGTCGGTCACTCCCGAGTGCCACACACCCTAGTTTTATATTTATGACGCGTTTCAAAGCATACGCTTAATCATAAGATCTTAAAACATCCCTTGTAGAAGGTCGTCATCGGTTAGAAATCCAATAGCATTTGCATTGTATACGCGTCAGTGGGTGCGCACGTATCCACATTTGGTCGACCACTCAGCGGTTGTTCGTCTCTATCTGACAAACCTGGTTCAATGCGGTGTCGTATAGCGGATTGGATTTAAAGTTCAGCTCGTCATTCAATACGAACCCGCGACTGCTTATGTTTGTGTATGGTCTGTAAATTCCAAACTCCTCTAAGGCGTTCATGAGTCGACCTTTTTCGCAAATGTGTAGTGGTTCCAGTTTAAACATGAAATCCATGTAATTGTGGTCCTGTGAGAACAAGTTGTGAGCACAGTTAGACATAATGTTGACAAAGTTAAGATTTCTTAACTGCTTAGGTGTGTGTTTAAAGAAGCGTTTAAGAAAATCCCTTCTCGTTTGACCGATGTAAAAATAATTGTTTATAGACTCCTGTTTCTTTTCCAAAATAAACAATGTATTTTTTCCAGGAAACATAAAAAATTCCTACGAGACATGCGTATTTTAAGATCTAATGATGAATCATATGATTTGAAACGCGTCATCAATATAAAAAAAGACACGGCGGATTCAAAAAGGTTAGTTTGTCTATTGATACGGATGACTTTGATACCATTGTAAACGTGCAATACGTTCTAATTATTGATACTACTTCCTACTTTACGTAAAACGGCTAAAAATATAATACGTAATTAAAATACTTACTAATAATTTATGTATTTTTAAACATGGAGTATACTGGACTGACAAATTTCCAAATTCTGACAAAAAAATACGGACATACAAATACATATATCAATAACATCAATGTTGTAGAAATTTTGCAAATTAAATTTTGATTTTAATTTAAGTTTAATTTAATCAAATTAAAGTTAACTTGATTAAAGTTAATTTGTTAACCTGCCTCTTTTACAATTGGAAAAATGTTTTTTTTTAATATTGGTGATTACTAATTATGCAATTAATCGGAAAAATTTCACACAATCCAAGAGCGTTTAAAAATCAAATAACATTATCGTTTTTTCATATTATGCCTATATCTTAACCACTACTGCCCTACTAAAAACCCCTTCAAAAAGGTACTTATCTTTTAATTCCGTCAATATATTGTTACGACGATCTCACGGATCATCGGATGGTATAGTGGAAACAAAATACAGACACCAATGAAGTCGTTAATTACCAGCTTTAGTTAGTCACAAATAACAATTTGAAATCAACAAGGTACTCTCATACAATGATTCAAGTTAAATTTGTTCACACGCAATAATAATGTCAATTATTAGAGTTCCACACCAATTAAAACATAATAATAAATTTCCACCATTCCGCAACAGTTACCTGATCCGCATCTACAATATCGCCAGATGTAACTGACTTCTAATTCGGCCGAAGACCCATTGATAACTATAAATTAAATCTACTTTTTACGTTTAAACACTGGAATATATATCTTTTCCCGTGTTGTCGTGTCTCCTATGCAAAAACAAATTGGTCTCTTTAATTCTGTGTACTTCCTATAGTTATTTTACGAGAAACATTGTTTGAAATTTATTAAAGCATTTTTGATCCATTTTCCATTAAGATCCCAGTGAGTAGAGTATATAAGGTGTGACTAAACAACTCGTCTGGTTTCCAATCTTCTGATTTCAATCAATTTTTTCAAGCGTGATACTCTTCATCTTCTGTGATTCCTGTGCAATATATGCTGCTTGCGCTCTGCAATCTACACGTACAACATTTCGAGTGAACAGCTCTTGGAAAGATTTAGAAATAAGTGTACTCGTGTGCGAAGAAAGACAGAACACCTTAACAGAACCCAATAAAAGCGCAGTTAAGAAGTAATGCATACAAAGAGAAGGAAATAGAGTACGATCTCGTGGAAATAGCACAGAGAGTGTAATACGCATATAACAAAGTAAGTGAGAAACATGTTATAGTCGGCAGGCAGTAAGAAGACAACACGCTTTGTGATTACACCGTCAGTATGCACGTCTACCGGTTCCCCTGCGCTCCGTATTTCAGACTACACAGTTCAATAAAACGGATTTGTCTGTTTGTTTCCTTAAAACAACGCGGCAATAAATTCAACGTGTACCGGGATAAAGTGGGATTTACAGTTTATGAAATGTAAATTAACATAAAATATTCAACATTGTTATCCGTTAAGTAAACTGCTTTAATCGCTTGAAAGGGAATGGAGGAGATTTGTACAAAAATAATGTAAAGTAAGAAAGAACGTGAGCGCGAAATGTAACCCACATTGTCTAAAAAAATTATTCTTGGATAAGGTACTTTACTGATGCGATTCACCAGAAAAAGAAAAAACGAAAATCTCATACAAAGGTACACCACTAACATATAGAGATGTAATACTGCTACAACGGTCTCACGGATCGTCGTATTGCGCAGTGGAAACAAAATACAGACACCAATGATGTCGCTAATTACAAACTTTAATTAGTCACAAGTAACTAATGAAATCAACAAAGGCACTCACGTACAATAATTCAAGTTAATTCAACTCCACACGCAATAATAATGTCACCTTACTACTGTACCGCACTAATTAACACAATAATCGTTTTACACTACTCCGCAATAATCACTTGATCCGCACTCTACAATATCGCCAGTTGTAACTAAATAACTGAACCGGCCGTAGACGCTTATATAGATCTCGCAGGTGTTCCAGAATAATTTTCCATACTCCTGGCCGCGTGACAGCATAATGCGCGTAGTTACAAGGGCTCGAACAGTCTGGAAGCTACTTGAGTACGCGGCCTTGACCGAGACACTGCACCTGCTCGGCTAGCCGAGAAACCTGTAGAACGGCGCTCTCGACTTTCCCAGAGAGTTACGTAATTGTCGTAGGAATATCAAAACACGCGAGAGAGCGCGCGCACGTACGCACAGGCAAGAGGACGAATGAAGCGACCAAACCATTGATCGGTCAGTTGTTAGGGAAATCTCGGTGCAGCAAAAGTAGGCGGAAACACGAGTTTCAGAAGACATCAGTTATTTGTTGAAACAAGACACAACGCTGCCCATCAGGGAGCTCGTTATTGTCGATACCGTGATTTCCTAGTTTTCTTAGATTCTTTCTAATGTTTAGCGGGCACGTAGAAATTGTATTCATATATTTTAAAATATTGTATAATTATACGTAATATAATTCATATATGTATATATTCATATAAGTATGCACGTGTATTATTATCTTAAAAAAATATGATAGAATTAGCGTAGATTATTAGCGTATAATAGAATGTTCCATGTTCAGACACTGTATAATAGATAATAAGATACATGTCAAATTTGTTAGTTTAAGTTAATTTTTGAGAGTAAAAAAAAATAATTGGTGTTGTGAAGTAGTGCGAACATACGCGTTGCGGCTATTAATAACTATGTTTCGGAATAACAGTAAAAAACAGATTAAATTTAAATAAGTTTAGTAAAAATAAAATTTCTTCTGACATGAGACTTATACCAGATATCATAAATAAAAGACCTATCGAATGGTAATATTTGTTAATAAATTAAAGAACTAAATATATGCGTTTTGTTATAAAGAAAATTTTATGATTCTAAAGAAAAGTAATAAAATTAGTCAGGTTTTATTTGCAAGTTCAGTTACGACAGTAGGCAGTTTTTTACAAGAAGAACGTTATCGTGACTGAAGCCGTAAGAATGAGGGATTATTTCGGCCAAAGAAATTTGCTAAAACGTTAGTTGATTTTATTCCTCGTAGGATTTAATTCTGTCTCGCTCCGAACTCAATAACGCGTGGTTATGCTACTGAGTTATTGTCGACGGGTCTAGCAAAAGCATACGAGCACAAGTCAGAAAGTTCGCGAGTACATTAGATAACGAGTGCTAATTCGGTAGAGTACGAGATTGTCCGCATAGTTTGTAGAAGTACCCAACCCGAGAACGACCCTGAACGCCGAAGATCAGGAGGAGATCCCGACGGTATCCTGAACATCTATCCAGAAGGAAGAACGGTAGCTGCTTCCTTGGACCGGAGCATTGTCATCGCATCGTCCATCGTAAAGGGAAGTCAAATTATTTATATTAACTTTATTAAAAACAGGCATAAACGAAAAGCTAAAAAGAACTTGTGTAGGCGTAAACTAAAATTTTATCTAATTAAAATATATGAGAAAATTATTTTTAAGTTTGTAAAATATAGTCCAACAGAAACAGTTAATTAATTTTATTTGTTATCAGAAACAATAGTAGTGAAGTATTACTGAAATTAAAAAAAATGTAAACCTGGTAGTCGTGGGACTACCGGTAGACATGGAATCATGGGCAGACTTGTGCTTTGGGAAGGAATGAAGGGTTGGTTAAATAAACAGCTACATAAGTTTCAATGTATTTTATTTATTCAGAACTCGTCCGCTCCGAACACTGTGGCCAAGAGACTTATGTATGATGGTACGCACGGTCTTAGATCACTCTTGAACCACAAGCGATCGCAGATCCCACACACCGAGCCGAACGGATTGTTAATAAAGTGCTTAGAGAATTCCTCGTCGACTCCTTTGAAGCGGCGACTTGGACCGGGCTGTTCTGCGCGGAGCATCGAGGGTCCAATGTTGTCGAAGCACAAGTTATTAATGTTCTCATCGTCTGTTTTCTTGCTAGCTAGCTGTACGCTCGATCTGAGTCGCTTTGGGGGCACGCCGGATGACCCAGGTATCGGAGATGCGGGCCGCTTGGGCGCTGACGGGGTTTCGTCAATCTTCAAATGGTTGCCATTGTCTAAGTTCTCGGCCAATTTCTTTTATTTCAGTCTCAAACGATAGACCTGTTGACGCTCTGCATAGGATTTGCCGGTTTTCGGTTTGAAACTTTTGGTTCGAGTTTTATCGCGATTTTTAGGTCGAGGCATTTCAAATTTTTGAGTTCAAATGTTGTTATTATTTTCTGTGAATGCTTCTGGTACTCGAAATTGGTGTTATTGGAGAGATTTAGTTCTGAGGATCACAACGCACTTTGTATTTTCGCGATCGGACTTGTAGTTCCCGAGATATTTAAGTTTTAGTGGAGCAATTTAGAAATTTTCGGCGCAAAAACACCCTCACGCAGACAAAGCCTAGAGGCGACTGAAGTCAGTTGTCAAAATTCTCAGTACTACTGGTGGAAGAGGGCCGAGTGACTCGATCACCTGACACCTGGTTTGCTGGGATTGGTTGAGCGGTTCGTGAGATAGTGGTATGCCGAAAGTACATTTGAAACATAACGGTCGATTTTCGCGAAACGTGCGAGTAAGACATTACATACCTATGGATTCCATGTCAAAAAAAAACATCTTTAATAAACCCGAAGCATTCCAGTATCTAAGTATCGACTACTTATTCCATTACTTATTACTTTGTACATCGCACTATGTATGTATGAATGTATGGGTCTAAACAAGGTTGACAGACTGTGTAACGCGTGTGCACAAACTTTGTTGCTGAGGAAGCATTTCGGTTATCACACCGTTTTCAAGTAAATGATGATCAGCGATCCGCTCGACTAATAACACCTAGATAACATGTATTTTAGGCGTCAATGATCCGACACCGCCTTTGTTTAGACAGATCTCCCCCCTTCCGCAGTGTACTAACCTCGTTATCCGACCCTTCCCTGCCAACGATCACTAGCACAGACCAGTGTGATAGCAACACGTGTGTGGGACAAAAACGTTCACGTTTTCAAGTAGAAAGATTTAAGTAAAAAAATTTAAGTAGAAATTTAATATTTAGTCTTGTTATGTTATGATTTATTTTTCAGATATAAAACATTATCCGTGCAGAGGATTCAGACAGTCGAAATGCAATTTGTAAGAGGAATGCAAGGTTGTTCTCTCTTGGATCTGAGAAGGAACGAGGATATTAGATTCAATTTAAACATTGTACCATTGCACCAGAAGATTGAAGACCACAGAAGGAGACATGGTGTGAACACTTGAATCGTATGCCTGATATCCGTCTACCTGTGGCTGCCTTGGGTTATCAACCTACTGGGAAGAGAGAAGTCGGTAGGCAGAAGAGGAGATGGCTTCCCGAATAGGTCTAAGTAACACTAGTCCTTGAAATGGTGATGATGATGATGACATTTTATGATTTATTAATATTATTACTTAGTCTCGACTCGTTACAATCAACTCCTCCCTGTATAACAAGAAGTATACTTTGAGTGTCTGTATGTTGCTATGACGATATTGTGTTAATTACACAATCACTTGGCGGTTTTGTTTATCATAAAAAAGAGCACAGTAATTAATTTTCTCTTTTCTAAAATAAATGTTTGCCACAATATGTACTGCCGTTATTTTATCGCAATTTGAATGACTCTGAGCGTAACTGCCGTATATGGGAGCTTCAGATTTTGTTATTACACTTTAGTCAGTACTTACCCTATAATTTAAATTATCACCTTATACAGGTAAAGTTGAATAAGTATGTCTGAGAAAAAAAAAGTAAAAGATAAATGTAAGATAACTAGGCATAGAAGAATACCTTGTGTAAGCTGTAGACACAGTTGAAACAAAGAGCAGTAATACGTTTCCCTTTCCATCTGAAACAATATATATCCAATTGTGAGTGTGAGTGTGTGAGTGTGTGTGCGCGCGCGAGCGTGTGCCTGTGTAGGTGGGTGGGTGGGTTTGTTGGTTGTGTGTGGTAAAATGCCGAAATGTATTTGTCTACAGGGAAATATGAAACGACATTGGCTGACTGACCACTTTTATTGTATCAAATTTATCAGTCGATCCAGCTTCTCACACACAACTTCAGGTAGCAGGACAGAAAGTTTCTAGTACAAGTACGAATGTACATACACACACACAACATATGTATATATATTTTATGCGGTTACCCTAGATAATTGGTACTGTCGAGTTATCTACGTACCATGACTGTATCTTTGTTTTTAATTAAGATACAATTATTGAATTAATTAAAATTTCTGTGATGCTCAAAAATAGCAGAAAAATTACTCTTTCGATTTTAGCGATGATAGGAATTATGTTCTTGATGTTATGTTACGTAAGTTTCAGCTGTTCTATGGAACAATCAACCGTATTTTTAAAAACAAGTTACAGCTAGATATAAAATTAAAGTTTCACAAAGTTATGAGTGTAAATTATGGACAAAAACCAAGAAACAGGACAGCAAAATACAGGCCTCGGAAATTAGGTTGTTAAATCGAGTTAAAAGCTGTTCTAAACTTGACCGTAAAAAGAATGAGGACATAAGAGAAGAATTACAAGTTTCTAACTTGGATGAAAAATTTAAAGATTAAACACAACGGTGAAAGAACACTTAAAAAGAATGTCACATTCCAGACTGCCCAAACAAGTTCGGAAATATAAATCTGTAAGACACTGTGTGTGGGTAGACCCAGGAAGGGATCTTTCCAGGCGAAACAGACAGCAGCTTGCATGTAACATATTGTAAAGCTGATGATGATTTCGGCGAAAGCAACCAAATTATCATCTTTCGTTAATTCTTATTTACTTGTTTGAATTATAAATCTCTCTACATTTGATTTATATTTTTAAGACAGTACTTTTAAATGTTCATAACCTTTAAGTTTTAAATTGATGCTTTCAGTAACCAAGCCACTTATACGTATAGAATAGAATAAAATTTACCTCTTTAATCCGTCTAGTGCCTTTTCCTTATTTTTATTTTTATTTTACTACGCGTTTCTGGACATATATTCCATCTTCAGGTGTAATCTCTCAGTAAAGTTCGTCAGATAATTAAAACAAATTTAAGTAATTAAATTTTTACGTACCTGATTACGTAAATTTGTTTTAATTATCTGACGAACGTTACTGAGGGATTACACCTAAAAATGGGACATATGTCCAGAATCGCGTAGTCAAAACATGAAAAGCCACTAGACGGACAAAAAAAGGTAAATTTAATTTTATTCATAAACCTTTAAGTGTTTATGAATCAATAAATATGAACTTCTCTGTCTTGTAGACTGAAGAACTATTGTTCGTGGATGAAGATTGTAGTCAGTTTCGTCATAGTGTTCTTACGTCCCACAGAACTGGCTGAAGATCCTTCATCGTGTGGTCTCAAAAGTAACTTTGTGTGTTGTTTGTGGATTCACAATTCACTGACTGCACTTGGCTGACGTAAGTTAATAATTTTACTGCGACGGCGTGCCTTGCGTATGCAAAAAACGCTCGCATAAGCTTCAAGAGTTTATATTCAATGCTGATATCTTCTACTACCGCAGTCAGTGCTGAGTGTAATCTCGTTGTAGTAAATATCAACTGGCTTCCTTATGTCGTTCTACAAGCGACGTAAATTAACCGGTTGCACAGAGTTCAGAGTTTATCATTTCAGTGTTATATTTTACTTCCATGTTCCGTAAGGAAATGGAAGTACGGTGATCGCGAAAAAACCGTGTTCGAAATAAGGGCTTATTCTGATTGTACTACCCTCAAACATGAAAAAAAGTCATTTTCCGAATAGTGTCTCTGTGTGTAGAAATTGTTATATGGCAAACGATAACTGCCGCAAATTCAAACAGAATTAAATAATTTTTTGCGTATGTCCCCGGGTTGAAGAGTACTCAAGGCCTGTTGATTTTGGTGAAGATCGGTTAGGGAGAAGGGGTAGTTTACCTGCAACGTTCAACGTTTTGACAAGAGTAAAGTACTTAATTTTGATAAATAAGTATCCTGAAAAGAAGGTCATAATAATTCACTGTAGAAAGGTAGATGAAATGTCTGAAACAGCCCCCATAACTTTTACATTTTTTTATAAAAAAAAATTTTTTGTTTACAGGGTCGTTACTTAATTTTTAAAACTAGGCATTTGTCCTAGACGGAAGAAAAAAGTACTGGGCCCAGCGTGACAGGACTCGCAATAAAACAAATCATATAACAGTAACAGTAACAACATTTTATTGGTGCATTCTTTTTATAACATTATTATACCATATCATTTCATCAGAGAGACAACTCGTATAGATGCATACATATATATTAATACTTGTATTCCAATAATGAGAATTGGTGCTACCCCATAACAATAGGATACCCTTACTACGACTGCAATTAATTTACAAAAGATATATTCACACCCCTTTTAAAATAATATGTCTTAATCATTATAATTCAATTCTGATAGCAATTAATCTTAATTATTCAATCATTTAATGTAATACATTTAGTTAGTCAATTGAATTACTCAATCAATGAATGTTAATTATAGAAAATCAATTAACTGTGCACCTTCTTTAAACTTTTGAGACATGAATGATTATATTACCCCATATCAGCACCAGTGCTTAGCTATATCAAACATTACAGACATATATGCATACATAAAATGCAGCCTTGCTCCTGTACAAAGTATTATTAATGAAGTTTATCACTGAAGTTACAAACATGTGTCCATGAAAGTTCTAATGTCTCTGTTATCATTATAAAATTAACCTTTTCTGAATATTATATATATATATATATATATTACATTTAATATTTATAACTAAATTTACCTCAAGATGTTATTTTTCTATTTGGTACATGTTTCGAGAGTTCCTGTTCTCTCATCTTCAGCCTTCGCGATCTTGTTTCTGGTGAAGTATTTGTGTGTTGGCTGCTGGATGCAATTAAGGTTGTTTGTTGGTCTTTGGTATTTTAAAGTTGTATTATTGTGTGTGATTTGGTATATGTTTTTGTATTTTGTGTATTTTCGATGTTGAGTGCTTTTAATATTGTGTCATGTTTTGTATTGATTTGTATTTGTTCTGGTATTAGTTTGTTTTGTGTTTTATGTTTGTATATTTGTAAATTTTCCCAAATGTTCATTATGGTGCATTTGTGTGGTATATGTTTTATTAGTGATACATTGGTTATGTCTGGGAATTCGTGTCCTGTATTTATTGCATGTGTGGCTAAATTGGATTTATATATTTCTGGTTTTTGTGTATGCGTTTAGGTGTTCAAAATAACGTTTTTTCAGCTGTTTTTTTGTTTGTCCTATGTAATATTTATTGCAATCTTGGCATTCGATTTTTTGTATGCGTTTAGGTGTTTAAAATAAAGTTTGTTCAGCTGTTTTTTTGTTTGCCCTATGTAATATTTATTGCAATCTTGGCATTCGATTTTGCAATAAATATAGATATTTTATCTACCTTTCTACAGTGGATTATTATGACCTTCCTTTCAGGATATTTTATTTGTAAAAACTAAGCATTTTACTCTCGTTAAAACGTAAAACGTTGCAGGTAAACTACCCCTTTACCTTAACCGATCTTCACCAAAAACAGTTCTCTATAAACCGTTCTCTATAAATGGAGAGGCTAGTTGAACAGGGTGGGGGTAATTTTCTATAACGTAAATTATAGTTGAAGGGGGGGATAATATTTTATGTGTGCTACGTTATCGGCAACAAAGAAGTAGTTTGTTGTTAAAATCCCTTCCCAGGCTGTTTGGCCGTAGTCCAATGTTTTCTGCAAAACCAGACGTTTCGTCAGTGCCATCGACTGCCATCATCAGTGAAAATCGAGTGCGCTAACGTGAGGTGGTACACCTTAGTGACTACAGTACTGTGGTTAAGCCTGAAGATAGAAGTAGTTTCTATGGAAATATTTCATTTCGAAAATGATTTTAAATATAAATCTTAGAACATGGAAGTCTGTATGGTTTTCCATACCGATATTTTAATTTTTACTTCCATGTTCCATAAGGAAATTGAAGTGTGGTCATGGCGAAAAAAATCGTGTTCGAGATAACGGCTGATTCTGATTGTACTACCCTCAAAACATGGAGAAAAGTAATTTTTCGAAATGTTTCTGTGTGTGTCTGTGTGTCTATGTGTAGAATTTTACTATGGCAAACGATAACAGCCGCAAATTCAAACAGAATCAAATAATAGTTTGCATACTTCCCTGAATTGTAGAGACCTCAAGCTCTATTGTTTTTTGGCGAAGATCGGTTAAGGGAAAGGGGTTGTTTACCAGCAACGTTTTATGTTTTAACAAGGGTAATTTTTTATGACGAACGATAACTGCCATAAAGTCGAACATAATCAAATAATTTTTTGCATGAATGCCTGAGTTGTTGAGGTCTCAAGGCTTATTGATTTCGGTGAAGATCGGTTACGGGGAAAGGGTAGTTTACCGGCAACGTTTTATGTTCTAACAATAGTAAAGTACTTAATTTTGATAAATAAAGTATCCTGATAAGAAGATAATAATAATTCACTGTAGAAACGTAGATGAAATATCTATAAATGAAGAGGCTAGTTGAACGGGGTGGGGATAATTTTCTATAAATGAAAATATTAGTTAACGGTGGAGGGGATAATTTTTTATGTGTTTACTACGTTATCGGCAACAAAGAAGTAGTTTGTTGTTAAAATTCCTTCCCGGGCTGTTTGGCCGTAGTCCAATGGTTCCTGCAAAACCAGACGTTTCGGCAGTGCAATCGACTGTCAGCATGAGTGAAAATCGAGTGCGATAACGTGAGATGGTATACGTTAGTGACCACAGTAGGTACTGAGGTTAAGGCTGCAGAAAGAAGTAGTTTCTATGGAAATATTTCATTTCGAAAATGATTTTAAATATAAGTTTTAGAACATGGAAGTCATGTATGGTTCTCCATACCGATATTGGTTTAGTCGTCACTACATTTTAGCACCTGTTTCTAATATCCTTTTTACTTCCATGTTCCATAAGGAAATGGAAGTATGGTGATGGGGAATAATCGTGTTCGAGATAAGGGCTGATTCTGATTGTACTACCTTCAAAACATGAAGACAAGTCATTTTCCGAAAAGTGTATGTGTGTCTATGTGTAGAATTGTTTCTATGGTGTACGATAATTCCCGCAAATTCAAACAGAATCAAATAATTGTTTGCATGTATGCCCGAGTTCTAGAGTACTCAAGGTCTATTGATTTTGGTGAAGATCCGTTAAGAGAAAGCGGTAGTTTACCAGCAACCTTTTATGATTTAACAAGAGTAAAGTACTTAATTTTGATAAATAGAATTATACTGAAATTTCTTAATCCTGAAAAGGAGATAATAATAATCCACTGTAGAAAGGTAGATGAAATATCTATAAATGAGAAGGGTATTTGAAGGGAGAGGGGGTGATTTTCTATAAATTAAAATGATAGTTGAAGGGGGAGAGGATAATTTTTACTTCCATGTTACATAAGGAAATGGAAGTATGGTCATGGCGAAAAAAATCGTGTTCGAGATAACGGCAGATTTTGATTGTATTACCATCAAAACAGGAAAAAAAGTCCTTTTTCTAAAAGTGTGTGTGTGTGTGTGTGTGTGTGTGTGTGTGTGTGTGTGTGTGTGTGTGTGTGTGTGTGTGTGTGTGTGTGTGTGTGTGTGTGTGTGTGTGTGTGTGTGTGTGTGTGTGTGTGTGTGTGTGTGTGTGTGTGTGTGTGTGTGTGTGTGTGTGTGTGTGTGTGTGTGTGTGTGTGTGTGTGTGTGTGTGTGTGTGTGTGTGTGTGTGTGTGTGTGTGTGTGTGTGTGTGTGTGTGTGTGTGTGGAATTTTCTCTATGGCAAACGATAACAGCCGCAAATTCAAACAGAATCCCATAATTTTTTGCATACAGGTCTGAATTGTAGAGGGCTCGAGGATTATTGTTTTTGGTGAAGATCAGTTAAGGGAAAGTGGTAGTTTACCAGCTACGTTTTACGTTTTAACAAGAGTAAAGTGCTTAATTTTGATAAATAAATTATCCTGAAAAGAAGGTCATAATAATCCACCGTAGAAAGGTAGATGAAATATCTATAAATGAAAAGGGTAGTTGTAGGGGGGAGGGGGTAATTTTTGTTATAAATTAAAATGGTAGTTGATGATGGAGCAGGTAAATTTTACTTCCATGTTCCATATGGAAATAAAAGTATCGTCATGGCGACAAAAATCTTGTTCGAGATAACGGCTGATTCTGATTGTACTACCCTCAAAACATGAAGAAAAATCATTTTTCGAAAAGTGTATGTGTGTCTGTCTGTCTGTCTGTCTCTGTGTCTGTCTGTGTGTAGAATTTTTTTTATGGCAAACGATAACAGCCGCAAATTCAAACAGAATCAAATAATGTTTTGCATACAGCTCTGAATTGTAGAGTTCTCAAGCTCTATTGTTTTTGGTGAAGATCGGTTAAGGGAAAGGGGTAGTTTACCTGCAACGTTTTATGTTTTAACAAGGGTAATTTTTTCTATGACGAACGATAACTGCCTCATATTAAAAGAGAATCAAATAAGTTTTTGTATACATCCCTGAATTGTAGAGGACTCAAGGTGTCCTCGGTTGAACATCGGTCGAATAAAGGGGTAGTTTACCAGCAACATTTTATGTTTTAACAAGGGTAATTGTTTATATGACGAACGGTAACTGCCGTAAATTCAAACATAATTAAATAATTTTTGGCATACATCCTTATATTGTAGAGGACTCAATTCGTTTTGATTTTGGTGAAGATCGGTTAAGGGAAAGGGGTAGTTTACCTGCAACATTTTCTATAAATGAAAATGGTAGTTGAATGGGGAAAGGGTAACTTTTTATTTGTGTACAACGTTATCGGCATCAAAGAAGTAGTCTGTTGTCCTTCCCGGGCTGTTTGGCCGTGGTCCAACGTCTTCTGCAAAACCAGACGTTTTGGCAGTGCCATCGACTGCCATCGTCAGTGAAAATCGAGTGTGCTAACGTCAGGTGGTATATGTAGTGACCACAGTACTGTGGTTAAGGCTGAAGAAAGAAGTAGTTTCTATGGAAATATTTCATTTCGAAAATGATTTAAAATATAAATCTTAAAACATGGAAGTCATGTATGGTTCGCCATACCGATATTTTTCTATGGCAAACGATAACAGCCGCAAATTCAAACAGAATCAAATAATTATTTACATACAAGCCTGAATTGTAGAGTACTCAAGGCCTTTTGATTTGGGTGAAGATCGGTTAAGGGAAAGGGGTAGTTTACCTGCAACGTTTTACGTTTTAACGAGAGTAAAATGCTTAATTTTTATAAATAAAATATCCTGAAAAGAAGGTCATAATAATCCACTGTAGAAAGGTAGATAAAATATCTATAAATGAAAAGGGTAGTTGAAAGGGGAGGGGGTAACTTTTTATATATTAAAATGGTAGTTGATGATGGAGGAGGAAAATTTTTATAAGTTTTATATGTTTACTAGGTTATTGACAACAAAGAAGTAGTTTCTATGGAAACATTTCATTTCACTTTAACAAAATTCAATATTTTTCATTTTAATTTAAATCACGTATGAGTGAAAATATATCGTTCCTGGCAGGCAAGCATATCTCAATTATGTAATGTTTACTTTTCCAAAGTTTTATTATTGTGATTACCGCAATAATAAAAAATATAATTAAAAAAATTAAAAAACACGACTGCCAACAAATAAATGAATAAATAAAAAATAAATTGATAAAAACACTAAATAAAAAAAACTAAATAAAAATAATATTTAGTAAAAATCACAAAATCTAAATAAAGTCGATTTAAAAAGCCAAAAACAAGGTATTGAAATTCAGCTCTGATCAGATTTAACGAAAATGTTATGAATGATTAAACGCATAGTAATTTTATTAGATTTAAATTACTTTTCGATGTTGAATATATATCAGTGCATCATATAAAGACTACAATTATAAAAAATATTGCTGATAAAATTTTGCTCTTCAATTTTAATTTTCAATGCAGTCGGGGGCTGTTTAATGAAAATAACAAATCTATTTAGAAACAGCCCCCGACTGCATTGAAAATTAAAATTGAAGAGCAAAATTTTATCAGCAATATTTTTTATAATTGTAGTCTTTATATGATGCATTGATATATATTCAACATCGAAAAGTAATTTAAATCTAATAAAATTACTAAGCATTTAATCATTCATAACATTTTCGTTAAATCTGATCAGAGCTGAATTTCAATACCTTGTTTTTGGCTTTTTAAATCGACTTTATTTAGATTTTGTGATTTTTACTAAATATTATTTTTATTTAGTTTTTTTTATTTAGTGTTTTTATCAATTTATTTTTTATTTATTCATTTATTTTTTGGCAGTCGTGTTTTTTAATTTTTTTAATTATATTTTTTATTTTATTCCTTTTTGTGTTTAAAAAGAGTATAATGGGAATGTGCAGTGTGTGCGTGCGTATGTGTGAAGTGCAAAAAAAATTTCAATTTTTACATAGTTTATTTAGAAACTTTATTATGTACATAGTATAATTAACGTATGAACTTATAAACTTATAAATATAGTATAACTTTATTTTATATACTATTATATAACTAGTATAATACAAACATTTCGATAAATTGTTTTATAAATTATATAATTAACTAAATAATTTAATTTATTAGAAATGATAAAGGAAGAGCTTTGGTCTACAGATTTCTGAGTCGATTTAATTCCTCAAGTGAGTTTTTATCGTGAGGTTCATGCAACAATTTTCGTGGATCCAGACAACTTATTGCTAATCCCTCTAATGTTTTCACACGACTTAGTGCGACGTAGGACTGACCCTTGGCAAAAATATTACTACTCAAATCAATGACTGCTTTGTCTAAAGTAGTGCCTTGGAGTTTATGTACTGTTACAGCCCAACACAATATTAATGGCAGCATACGTCGTTCTACTTTGCCCTGGCCTCGCAAAGCATCATATTCAACAGTGGTGGGCTCTATCTTTACTCCAATACCAGCAGTATTTCCCCTAATTGATCTGTCATCAAATTCTACAAATACGGCTTGTGGAAGCTCACCAGGTTGAAGCTGATCTCGACGTAGTGCAGGCCACTCAATTTTTCTAATGATGCCGATTGCTCCGTTGACCAGACCATGATTAACATTAATGTTTTTTCGCAACATTACCCTAGATCCGACTCCGATTACTAAAGAGTTTGGAATACTTCCAGTTTTGTTTGGATCCGTTGGTATGAAGTCTTTCTTTAACTTTTGTCCGTAATTCTTTGCTTCGACAGACACATCCACCGCTGCAATATCGTAAACTTTAGATGATGTTTTCAACTTTTCAGTCATCATAGCATTATATTCTTCTACCTGTTTAGTGGTTGGGAAAATACGCAGACACTCGCCATCAGCAAATTCATCTGTCAAAGGAACTCTTCGACGATCTAAAATTTCTAGCTACTGCATGGTGAGTTGGCCGACTCGTAAATTATTTAGAATGTCTATAAAAGTAGTGTCGTTAGCTTGCCGCATATTTTGAGGTAATTCACAGAAACTAAACAGTGTCCACAAATTAATTTCAGCTGATAAGTAATGAGGCTGCTTGAAGCAGTAGGTACCACCAACTGCTTTTGATACAGGTGGCAACTGCATTAGATCGCCAAACAAAATAATATTGATACCCCCGAAGAGAGCATCATTCATTTTAAGCTGTTGCAACCTTAAGTGAATATTTCTTAGGGTAGTATAGGGTACCATTGAGATTTTGTCAATGATTAGCCAATTAATATGCTTCCACCTTAGCCGTTCCCTTTGAAGACGCTCATCAGTAAGAGGGCGAAGAGCTGTCACCTTGCCTTTTTCGATAGGAAGGGCAAAAGTAGAGTGCAAAGTGCTACCTCCAATCAATCTTGCAGCGACACCTGTGGGTGCTGCTACCGTAACAGCTCTGCTTGCATGTAAATGAGAAAGACGACGAATCTGTTCTACAATAATTTTCAGAGTAAAGGTTTTGCCGGTGCCTGCTCCTCCAGTAACGAACACACGTAATGGCTCAGTATTATTTTCACTTGGAAGCAATCTCTCTGAAAACATTTTGAACAATTGGCGCTGCTGAAAATTCATTAAGTTTACTGCTGCGGCATATTGTTGATCCGTCATTTCATGTATTTCAGGTTCACCATATTTCGCAGAGAGAAATATATACTTTCAGATCAGCTGTTCTCGTGTTCTCGGTTTCTCACGGATTGCACATCTATACTCTCACACAATAGCGCGCTAACATAGTATTAGTGAGCGTGGTCTTAAATCGCGAGCACTATCTGGAATAAACTTTACAGAATACCTTCCACTAGCGCCACCTGATGGACCAATAAACGAACAAAAAAAAATCCTTAGAACCGATCACTTGTATTCACTTCCGGTCAAAATCGGAAGTCAACTCATGGTGATATATAGCCTATGACACTTCTGGTGAAGTAAGGAATCCATCGAGCCATCGAACATCAAAATCGGTAAAGCCGTTAAAAAGTTATAGTCGAACAAACATACATACATACATACATACCCTACCACTGAAAACATAACACTCCTTTTTAGCAGTCGTGTAAAAAGGCCGGCGGACACACACAAAATTCACGCTATTTGTGGCCTCACTCATGTTTATTTTTTTATGTTTGCACGCTTTTTAAATGGAAAGTGCCGAAACTCACACCAACACAACGCGTGCAAGCCGAAAAGATGGACATCGATTTGCTTCCTGTGGATCGCTGGGCATTGTTGTTGTATTAAAGCAATTAATAAAATCTGTGTACTTATTTCTATTATGATATGAGAATTATAAACTAATATGTGCAAGTGTGTGTGTATGAAAAATATATAAATATTTTTCCCCTTTGTAAAATTGTTTGCCCCTCCTCGAAAATATTTTGACCTCCCTGATGGCTAGTTACAGTATTTACTAGCCGATGTGGAATATAGCGTCATGATACGGATCCGAATGGTGGGTGTTAAACAGGAGACACAAACGTATTAAGGAAGAAAGGTTTTGCTGAAAATTTATAATTGTACGGGTGAACAGAATAGTCGTTCAGGAAATCAGAAGACAAATGGAAAGAAAGAAATCAAGACCCGATTTTAAAAAAGAAAATGACTAGTATAGTATTGACAGGAAAGACTGATAACACTATAGACATCCCTCGGCCCCTCGCAGCGAGAGTCCAATTTCATTACAGGAATCAGATCGCAGCTACCTTTAGCTGCTCTTCGTTCGACCTACAGACATTTTATCCAAAAGTACAGTCCTTCCTCACGAAGGTTGAGGATAGTCTTAATCCACCTGACATTGTGGTACGATTTTAGCTGATACGTAATTTCTTCAACACTCAAGCATCCATTTATTTAATTAATATTTAAATGATTTTAAATATAAATTTTAGGACATGGAAGTCATGTATTGTTCTCCATACCGATTTTTTATATGTGTACTACGTTATCGGCAACAAAGTAGTTTGTTGTTAAAATTCCTTCCCGGCCTGTTTGTCCGTGGTCCAGTGTTTTCTGCAAAGCCAGACGTTTCGGAAGTGTCATCGACTGCTATCATCAGTGAAAATCGAGTGCGCTAACTTGAGGTGGTATACATTAATGACCACAGTACTGAGGTTAAGGTTGAAGAAAGAAGTAGTTTTTATGGAAGTACTTCATTTCGGAAATGATTTTAAATATAAATCTTAGAACATGGAAGTCAAGTATGATTCTTCATGCAGATACTTTTACTAGGCACATGCTGAATAGGTCACGTCACGATTAATTTTCCTTGGGAGGCATACATTATCGAAGGGGGAAGAAACCTTGTCAAAGATGAGAAATGAGGCAACCACGATTTAACGAACGCGTTGAAAATATAATATTTTTTATGTAAAGGAGAGGTACTTCAGCATTCAAGGAGACAACGAGAGGTTCAAACATTCAATATGGCAGTGCTCACGTTATGATCATAAAAAATTTAGGGTCAAATAAAGGTGTGAGACAAGGGTGCCCTATTTCACCGAAACGTTTTAATATCTACATGGACGACATATTTCGGTGACGGACAGCTAAAGTTGACTCGGGAATATTACTTCAACGAAATATTCATGTGAATGCATTGCTTTATGCAAATGACACTGGAATGATACAGAAAACAGGAGACCAGTTACAGCGGGCGATATTTACGTTCAATAGCATCATACAAGACTTTGGGATACAGATCTCTGCTACAAAATTTAAAACAATGGCATTTCAGGCCAGGGTAGGGCAAGAACTAAGATAGTCATGAATAATCAGATTTTGTATCAGGTTAGTCAGGTTAATTACCTGGGTTGAAATATGTCATATGGAACTGATACTGATTGGGATAGTAAGCTTACAAAACTTAGACTCATCTGTGGAACGATTCATAGGTACCTGATAAATAAAACATTTGAAGAATCACCGAATGAAATTTTATAAAACAGTGGCTGTCCCCACATTCAAGTATGATAGTGAGACATGGACTCTTGGTAAACGGGACGTAAAGAGGATTCAGGCAGCCAAAACGAAATTTCTAAGAGGGACGCAAGGTTGTTCTCTCTTGGATCGGAGAAGGAACGAGGAGATTAGACGCGATTTAAACTTTGTATCATTGCAACAGAAGATTGAAGACCACAAAAGGACATGGTGTGAACACTTGAATCGCATGCCTGATATCCGTCTACCTGTGGCTGCCTTGGGTTATCACCCTACTGGGAAGAGAGATGTTGGTAGACCGAGGAGGAGATGGGTTCCGAAAAAGATCTAAAGCCTAGTCTTTGGAGTGGTGATGACGATGTTTCTGATTTTTCTTATCAAAACTGACCACATTTTCTTATCTTCACATTGTATCACTTACAGTAAATCTCTCTCTCTCTCTCTCTCTCTCTCTCTCTCTCTCTCTCTCTCTCTCTCTCTCTCTCTCTCTCAATTGCTGCAACAGCCCTTGGAGAGCTTGGCCTCCTGGACAATCCGCCTCCGGTCGTCTCGATCGTCTGCTCCCAGTCTCCATCTTCTTACACCGAGCCTGCATCTCTCTCTCACTCTCACTCTCTCTCTCTCTCTCTCTCTCGCTCTCTCTCAATTGCTGCAACAGCCCTTGGAGAGCCTTGGCCTCCTGGACAATCCGCCTCCAGTTGTCTCGATCGTCTGCTCCCAGTCTCCATCTTCTTTCACCGAGCCTGCATCTCTCTCTCTCACTCTCTCTCTCTCTCTCTCTCTCTCTCTCTCTCTCTCTCTCTCTCTCTCTCTCTCTCTCTCTCTCAATTGCTACAACAGCCCTTGGAGAGCCTTAGCCTCCTGGACAATCCGCCTCCAGTCGTCTCGATCGTCTGCTCCCAGACTCCATCTTCTTACACCGAGCCTGCATCTCTCTCTCTCTCTCTCTCTCTCTCTCTCTCTCTCTCTCTCTCTCTCTCAATTGCTGCAACAGCACTTGGAGAGCCTTGGCCTCCTGGACAATCCGCCTCCAGTCGTCTCGATCGTCTGCTCCAGTCTCCATCTTCTTACACCGAGCCTGCATCTCTCTCTCTCTCTCTCTCTCTCCCTCTCTCTCTCTCTCTCTCTCTCTCTCTCTCTCTCTCTCTCTCTCTCTCTCTCTCTCTCAATTGGTCCAATAGCCCTTGGAGAGCCTTGGGCTCCTGGACAATTCGCCTCCAGTCGTCTCGATCGTCTGCTCCCAGTCTCCATCTTCTTACACCGAGCCTGCATCTCTCTCTCTCTCTCTCTCTCTCTCTCTCTCTCTCTCTCTCTCTCTCTCTCTCTCTCTCTCTCTCTCTCTCTCAATTGGTGCAATAGCCCTTGGAGAGCCTTGGCCTCCTGGACAATCCGCCTCCAGTCGTCTCGATCGTCTGCTCCCAGTCTCCATCTTCTTACACCGAGCCTGCATCTCTCTCTCTCTCTCTCAATTGCTACAACAGCCCTTGGAGAGCCTTGGCCTCCTGGACAATCCGCCTCCAGTCGTCTCGATCGTCTGCTCCCAGACTCCATCTTCTTACACCGAGCCTGCATCTCTCTCTCTCTCTCTCTCTCTCTCTCTCTCTCTCTCTCTCTCTCTCTCTCTCTCTCTCTCAATTGCTGCAACAGCACTTGGAGAGCCTTGGCCTCCTGGACAATCCACCTCCAGTCGTCTCGATCGTCTGCTCCCAGTCTCCATCTTCTTACACCGAGCCTGCCCACGTTGTCCTCAACCATCGTTTTCAAGGCCGACCCCTCCTTCTTCTTCCACCAGGTCTCCCCATAAATGTTTTCTTTAATGTGGATGTATTCTCTGACATTCTCTGGACATACTCTGTCCACCCGATACTACTTTTCTTTATGTCATTGACGATATCTGGTTCTCCATATATTTGCTGTATTTCTGCATTCGTCCTTATTCTTTATGTTTCTTGGACGTTCACTGCACCAAATATCCTCCTGAGGACTTTCTTTCCCAACTGCGCAATCACTCTTCCTCTGTCACTGTCATTGTTCTGGTTTCGAACCCGTACGTGACTACTGGCTTAAGAACTGTTTTGCATAGACGAATCTTGGATGCTCTTATCCCGTCTGATCCCGACACTATCTCAGGCTGAATTAATGATTGCGTAACAGTGTTTAAAACTTTTTTTTTTTAATTTTTGTGAGCTCGCTACATCGGCAAAAAGTTTATTAATTCTACAAGCTTGTAAAGATCGCTATATCAGCACATAATTCAGACAACTTATATTTTCAATGTTCTTTTGTTAATTAAAAAATCCGAATTTCATAATTTTTTTTTTTAAACGGAATTAAATTAAAAGGACTATAGCATGTGCTTGTACCTTTCAAAAATTCTGTGTAACACACAAAATGTTACAAAAAGAAGAATTCAATTGTAGTAATATAATTTTTTGGTTTTATTGGAAAGATGCTTTAATGTATTGTTAATTTAATTTTCAATGAAAGCTCTAGTCACGTGCACAGTCTGAATAAAGCGCGCTGCTATTGATTCATAATGGAAATAAAATTAACGGGAATTTCAGTGAAGAGTAATTTAATTTTGGACACGTGAAATGCTTTTTTCAACCTAACTTCTCACGCTGATAAAATATATGACCGTATCTGAGAGAGCGAGACAGATGATTGCTGGTGTTTTGTATGATTTCTAATATATTACAAATAACACATTTACTTATTTGGTTGTCAGCACAAGCGTTTACAGTTATCTTGTCCTCTGTAGTTTAGGCTGTCGGTAATTTACAATCTGCGCAACGCTAAAATATTGTTACGACGGTCTCACGGATCGTCCTATTGTGCAGTGGAAACGGTGTGACTGTGACTCTGATTTACTACTTTACAAATGTACAAAACTGATTTATGTTTGTACATTCGTCCCGAGACATCTACGACCATACCGACATGAAAATAAAATGCACGACTAATCCAGTTTTTCCCTGCTGTCAGGAATCAGAAACAAATGTCTCAAAAGCTCTTTATTACTTTAATTACTTAAAGAGACTTGGAAAATATAGATTGGTTAAATAGAGAAACTACTAAAGATGATGAAATCTAAACTACTATTAATAATGAAAATCTAAAACTTATAACAAATAATGATGACTTCATTTCATTTACCTATAACAAAAGTCATCTTCAGGTGAAAAACCATAATAATTGCGTATAATAAGATCCAAAAATTGCAAAAAAATAAATATCAGTAAGTACGTTTTATCTGTAATTAATTTTTAAATTTAACAAGCGCTCTACTTTGTGTAAACTTACTGAACACGTGTTACAACATGGATATGTAATACTTTTGTGATTTTGGATGATCATTTATCTTTTTTTTTTAATTATTTAAATATGTCTAATACCGTACAGGATAATGTATAAAAGTACGGAATGGAAACGTATAACAGAATGTAAACTTATTTATTTATTATCAAAATACCCTTATACCATATTAGTGTCGGGTTACATCAATATATGATAAGTACATCAACTACACTCTATATACAAATTTTTTTCCATTTTACTCTATCCATTGACAATGTCTTCGCTTCCCTCCAGCCCAAGCCTCTCTCTCAAAATGTTTCCCATCATTCCATCCCAAGTCAGTCGCGGTCTTCCTCTCTTCTTTCTCACCCCCTGATTTTGCCTCCCAAACCTGTTTTACCATTCTATCACTATCCATTCTCTGCATGTGTCCCCACCAGCATAGTTGTCTCTGTTCAATAAAATCCAGACTCGATATCACTTCCAGATCCTCTCTTATTTGTGTATTCCTAACTCTGTTCTTCCTTGTTACTCCTACTACTCTCCTAAGATATTTCATTTCTGCTGCCTGGATTTTACTTTTTTGGCTTTTGGATAGCACCCACGTCTCACAGCCGTATGTTAAAACCGGTCTGTATACTGTTTTATACACACTCATTTTCGTTTTTCTTGATATCTCCTTCTTATTTATAAATCTATTGTTTAATGCAGAGAAATCTATTGTTTAACGCGTATAATAAGATCCAAAAATTGCAAAAAAATAAATATCAATAAGTACGTTTTATCTGTAATTAATGTTTAAATTTAACATGCGCTCTACTCTGTGTAAACTTACTGAACAAGTATTACAACATGGATATGTAATACTTTTGTGATTTTGGATGATCATTTATCTTTTTTTTATTTATTTAAATATGTCTAATACCGTACATCCTGTTTAAAATGTTCAAAACGTATGTACAAAATGTACATCCGGTTTTAATGTTTAAAAGTAGGCCTACGGAATGGAAACGTATAACAGAATGTAAACTTAAGTCAGTAAATGCAATTTTATTAGACAAAACTGGGGAATAAATGTTAAACAACATAATTGGGATTATCTGTAAAAACTAAGTATAATCGGAAGGCAAAATATATAAACCTAGTATAAGCTAGTATATAAACGTTCCCTATACTAGCTTCTCCAGCACCTCCAAAATACGCACACCACACACATGTCCGGTTACAAACCCTAAACACATGTTCACCGGATACAAAAATAAAACACTTTCTTTGTTCACGTGTTTCTATGATCTCTTTGAGAATTGCTTAATAAGCTGAAACAGCTGTCAGAGACAAATAATGAACCGTGAAACTTACCAAGTGTTTGTATGTTTTTAAAACCTTTGTATTAATATATTTCACCAAGTGCCCAACGAGTCATCAATACATATCGCAAATTTTAAATGTTTCTTAGTACTAGCATTTTACGAAAAACCCCATTTTTAAATTAAACAAAAAGCACCGCGCGAGTAATATACCTACGCTTTCAGATTCATTTCTAAACTAGGAACGCTAATGTATTTGCAAGAATATTTGTAGGTTAAGTACACTAGGTTAAGGAAACGATGCTTATATTTGCTGATCTAAGTGATGACTTTTGCAGATATTCTACATATCGAATTATGCTGCCATTTGTAAATACCATTTTCAGCACCGTAATAAGATCACATCACTCTTCTTCATGACATTATGTTATGCATTAGTACAATGGAATATTGTGAATAAGATCCAGGAAGAGTTTATACTTTCAGTCTGTTTTATCTGCATTTAAACGTCTTGACAATTTCTCACTCGATTATTATTGACAATCTACTGTTAAAATAAAGATTACACTTTTGAAGGAGTACATGAGTTTACGTACCATGGAGTTTACGATAATAGTAAAAAAAAGTATCCAATGAAATAACTAAGAGAATAATGGCAGGGAATGTAGCTTACTTTAGTCTAATACAATTATTAAGATCTAGTCTTCTTACCCAAGAGACTAAACTGAAAATGTACACAGCAATGCTCAGGTCTGTATTGAGATACGGTTCCTAAACCTGGGTATTAAGAGCAGCTGATGAGAAGGCTCTGAGGACTTTTGAAAGGAAAATTATTAGAAGAATCTTCGGACCAGAATGTTGCAATGGAGAATGGAGGATCAGATCTAATCAAGAAATAGACTCCATTCTAAAACAGGGAGATATCGTCCGATTTATAAAGTCCAGAAGAATCAGCTGGATAGGGCATGTAGAAAGAATGAACAACCAAAGACTCCCCGAAAGGATAATGAATGGGCACGTAGATGTGCCATGAAAACGATGGCAAGACGACGTGGAAGAAGACCTGACTAGGATACGTGTCGGCTCGTGGAGGACCAAACCACATGATCGGACTATCTAGTGCCGGATATGTATGTATTTACTGTTAAAATAGTAAGTCCAATAAGTTTTTTAGAGTCGACACATGTATTACCGAAGAGAACAAAGTTAATAAATATACTAATAAAATGTATACCCATTAACAAACTTACTAAATAATTTTAGTTTTGTTCTTGAAAAATTAACATTGCATATATTCTTATTCTGATAGTTCCTATCCGTTTCGGATGTTGGATATCATACAGACTATTTTAACTTTCTTTACCACTGCACGGAATAAGTCAGTTGTATTCATGCCAAAGCAGGTCCTTATATTTCTCAGCCATGAGATTCTCGGTCGCCTAGCTCCTCTTTTTCCAAAACATCGTATATGTCATTTGTGTCGTCGCCTTCATAAATTATATGTTCAATGGTTAATAAAATTACAAATGAAATGGAGAATTTACTATACGAAAATAGAGCTAATCTTGTATTGAAAATTCTGAGTTCGCTGAGATGAAATAGAAATTACGTAACGCTCTTGAAAAATCAAGATTGTCGTTCTACGCGTTTCTCGACTAGCCCAGCGCATACCAACCCGGCACGTTGATCAAGGTCGCCCGTTTAGACCTAATCTCCGGATTGTTTTAGCGTTCGTAACTATGTACTTATTGTCGGTGTGCCGCAGGAAAAACACCCATCATAGTAGATGTCTCTGGAACCTATGAACATATATATATATATATATATATATATATGATCATATTTTTATTGAATTTATATATTTTTATATTTTAATAATAATACAACTTTTTACAGGAATATATATTTTTTATATTATTTTGTAAATTTACATATGTTTCAATAGTAATCCAACTATCATCATCAGATATGATAGTTGATGATCATATAATATATATATAATATATGATTATGATAGTTCGATTACTATCGAAACATGTAAATTTATGAAATAATAAAAAAATACCTTCTTGTAAAAAATTGTATTATTATTAAAATATATGTACATGTGTGTGTGTGTGTATGTGTGTGTGCGCGCGCGCGCGCACAGACGCACATAAGCGTCAGTGGCCGGTTTAGCAATTAGTTTAGTCCTGCCGATATTCAAGTACGGATCGGAGTATTGAGGCGAAGTGATCATAGTGTTAATTAGTGCGGAACTGTAATAACGTAACGTTTATTGTTGTGTGTTGGACAAACTTAACTTTTGTATGAGAGTGCTTTCTTTATTTATAACTGTTATTTGTTATTAATTAAAGTTTGTAATTTTGACTTCATTGGTGTCAGTTATCCTGTTTCCACTGAGCAACACGACGATCGATGTGACCGTCGCAACATGGGCCAGAAGTGCGACAGAACCTTTAACAGTGAAAACACAGGACACTTCATAGAAGAGTAGTGTACGCTGTAATTTATTTGCGAAAACAGATACCAGTCAGATGATGGAACATTTTCAAACGCTGCTGTTGGAGAAAAGACGCCGACAGGTGACAGAAGAAGCAGAAAAACGCCAGGATGAGAAAAACCGACAGGAGACGGAAGAAGCGAAAAAACGACAGTAAGCATTCTTGCTCGAGTCAAAAGAACGACTAAAAAAGATCAAAAGCAAGAATCAGAGGAACAAAAGCGTGAAACAGGTGACATCAAAGCGTTGATACACGAGCAAATAGAGATGCAAGAGCATACAAAGCCGAGTCTATTGCTAAGTGAGCTAAATAAACAAATTACTAGAATATTGGAGATACAAGAATCAGTGACATTAACAATAGATGACCCAGAAGAAACAATGTCAAATAAAACAGCTGAAGTAGAAAAATCTGTCTCGAGTCAAAGATTACAAAGACAAATCTAAGATTGAGGCAAACATATGGATATTGCCTGGAGTCGAGAATTTGACATAATACAGCGCAGAAGATAAAATGATAATTATGTTAGAAAATCATCCAGTTCTGCTCGTTAACTTCTACTCATGTTACATTTAGAATAGTTTTTTAAGTTTAATGAGTAAGCTCAATGTTATTTCCTTGCCATGTGTACATAAACAGCAATGCTGTGTCATTAAAACCTGTATTACTTGTACTATTTAACTCATGTCATCAGAAATTTGTTGTTTTAGTAAACGCAAAACGTTGTGGTTTATTGATCGCTTTGACATAACTATGTAAATATCACATTACTCAGTTTGTTTGTTAACGTTTACAATCAAATTATACATTCTACGTTTTAAAATATTTTCAAGCATAAATTAAATACTAGTACTGTATTAACTATCTAATGTAACGTTAGTTTTCTCGACAGATTGTACAACAAATAAATATTAAAATATCGGTATAGAGAACCGTATATGACTTCCATGTTCTAAGATTTATATTTAAAATTATTTATTTGAATTCGGTTCGATAATTTCTTAAAAAAAGGTACCCCCACCCCCAAACTGTTTTCACTATTTATAGATATTTTTTATTTGGAGTGATCGTTAAATATAATGTTATTTTCGAGTCATTTTAAATATAAAATTAGGTACTTGATTCTCATAAAGAAACTAAACTACGCAGATAATCATCCCACCTCCTCAACCGATCCCCACCGTTTATGATATTTACACTTTCATAGAGTAATAGTTTTATCATATGTCATTTCTAAGGTATATTATCCTTCAAAATCAAATATTCGTACTTTACTTGATTTCAGCACAGCAATTTTCAAAAATCACCCCCTCCCCTTTCAACTACTCACTCTATTTATAATTATGTCATTTACCATTTTACAGTGGATTAATAGGACTTTATTTTTGGGGCACCTATTCATAACAATTAAGTTCTTTACATTTGTTAAAACACAAAAACTGCAGGTAAATTACACATCCCTAATAACCGAACAACCTGGTTGCCTGGCAACAAAATTATTTTATTTTTAACAATTACCATTGTTTAAAAGAGTTTAAGTAAATTTTTAAATACTTTTTTAAAAAGTAAAACGTTGCAGGTAAACTACCCCTCCCCCTTAACCGATCTTCACCAAAACCAATAGACCTTGAGTCCTACTCAACTCTGGCACATATGCAAATATTATTTGATTCTGTTTGAATTTGCGGCAGTAAGTGTGATAGATTTCATTTTAACCAGTGCCCTACAACTATTTCTCCAATAAGTTACATGTAATCAGTTGTCTAATGTACTAAGAGGCCTAAAAATGGATGCACAGAATTACAGAGGGTACACAAGGCTTTATCACTTGGGTTTTTTGTACACGTCCCGGCACGATAATGGAATAAAGTTGCATCCTCAGGCAGTAGTATTAGTCAGCATGAAGTAGTGTGGTGAAGTAGTGAAGTAGTAGATTTCACACCTGTGTGGAATTTACAATTTGAAAATCTCAGTACATAAAGACCGTTGCATTTATGAGGAAACACCCGAAACGGAGATAAATTATAACTAACGCAAACACCAGAACCGGTAACTTATTTTAATTATCTCTGCTGCGATATGACATACGACGTGGAAATGATATTTTAAGTGAGATGGACATTATCAAAGAATAGATCAATACGATGGACTCTGAAACGATGAGACATAATCAGATGAAGTTTCATAAAGGATGGTGGTTTCCATTTTCTTTTACGACCTTGAAAAATGGGCCTCCAGAGAAGGAGATTTCAAGTTAACGATATCCATACAAAAAAACAATCATTTTTCCTCTCAACGAAAGGTTGTACAAGGTTCGAGAGCATAGAAATGAAGCTTTGTTTCATCAAGTCATATCGTCATAAAAGCTTTGGTCATGTGTATTTTTTTTTAGGTAATTATATATAAAAATTGTTGCTATAACTATGACTATATAGGACCTGTTAAAGGCAAAGGATATTCTTCTCTTTATTTATTCCCAAAAAATAGTTTATTAATCCTTAAACTTGTGGAAAAATTCACAGTTTAAAAAGATAATTGTTTAACAGATTTTGTTTTACTATTTTCCACTTAATTCTTATGAGTATACATACGAATGCTAACAATTCCACTGCGCATTTTTTTAACCAAAAACTTTACGTTTTGCGTTACTTCAATATATCTTGCGTTAAAAACATATATAGGCCAACTTATCTGCACAGCATGCATCAGCCCCAGGCAGCCGGTTAAAACATGGGATAAAACCAATGTATCAAATATTATTGCCTACTAACAACATTCAGAGTGTATTCTATCGGGTGTCGTACATATATAACACACACACACACACACAACACGTGTTTCTCCTTTTTACTGGTTGAGTAAACGCGTTTTCAAGGAATAAATTTGTCTTTCCATTTTATCTTATTTGGTCAATACACGAGGGTCAGTTGAAAAGTTCGCGGAGCGACATCTCTAGCTCAGTGGTACAACTAAAATCTTTCGTGTGTTGCAAGACGTATATTTAGCGTAAACACCTGTTAATTTACAGATATACCTGTCAATTTATTTGCTTTTAACCAGCTGTTTGAAATTTTCCTGTCACGCGTGTTTTTAAAATGCATAAAATCAAATATCTTGTTGTAATGAATTCTCTGTTAAAAACGTTTTAGCGCCAATGGAAAATCAAAACGAAATTGTAAATGTGTCAGGAGCAGTGGCGGATTACGATATTTCGGGCCTTAGGCAGAGATATATTGCAGGCATAACTGTTATACAATATGAAGAAAAATACTTTCAATCAAAACTATATATTGAACCAATGTATGCTGTTTCACAAAGACAAGAACATCGAGCATAAAAACGATACATAGAATGCTTGTAATTGATGGAAGAATGGAGAAAATGTTTTAATAAAACATTTTTCTCGTTTTTCTTTTCACAAACTCTGAAATAATGTCTGAATTTGTGGTTAAGTTTCTTATCCAGCATTTTCGACCGGAGGTGGTTAAGTTTGTTATCCAGCATTTTCGACCGGAGAACATTCTTTATCCTTTTCAATGCTGAAAACGATCGCTCTCCGGAGCAGTTGCTCACCACCAAACACAAATACATACAAAGTGCATTTCCCAAATTCGGAAACACGTCCTGCAGGCTGTGCTCAGGAGATGCATCGAAACAACGGTAAGTGGGGCGCACTCGAGTTCAAACGTGGTCGTACAAGCACTGAGGACGATCTCAGCAGTGGACGTCCAAAAAGTCCAACAAAAAATGGCATTATAGAAAAAATTTCAGAGGGCGTTGGAAGACCGCAGATTGAGGAGTGGATGACGTTGCTGAAATCATAGGCATCTAATATGAGCGTGTGCATCATACTTTAACTCAAGAACTTGGTGTGGAAAAGCGTTGTGCAAGATGGCTGCCGCATCTGGAGTTGTTGCATTTTTTGGGTGTCCAGTGCGACCACGTTTTCACTGCTTGTACGACTAGGTTTAAACTCGAGCGCCTGCTTACAAACCTTTGGTTTTGAAGTCGCAGCATCTCCTGACACATTTACAATTTCGTTTTGAATTTTCGTTGGCGCTAAACAATTTTTAACGAAAAATTTTAGTTTTACCATTAAGCTACAGATGTCGCTCCGCGAACTTTTCAACTGACCCTCGTATATCTCTCCCATACTGTTGATATAATATCTACAGTGAATTACAGACATCGTCAAATTCAAATTTTTATCACAGTTCTACAACAATTACGTAACGCTTTCGGATTTTCGAGAGCGTCATTCTACACGTTTCTCGACTAGCCCAGCGCGTGCAGTGTTTGTGTCAAGGTCGTGCACTAACGTTGCCTCCAGACTATTCGAGCTCTTGTAAATTATGTCGGCTCGCCACCAGGAAAATAGAAAATTATTCTGGTACTTCTGCCGGGTAAATTTAAGTGACTACGGCCGGCTTAGAAGTTACTTACACCTGGCGATATTGTAGAATGCGGAACAAGTGACTGTTGCGGATTAGTGGAAGGTGATGATTGTTGTGTTAATCAATGTAATACTGTAATAAGGTGACATTAATTGTCGGACAAAATTAACATGAATTACTGTAGCTTTGTTGTTGTTTCATTGTTGTTTGTGACTAATTAAAGTTGGTCTGTAACTTCAATACGATTCATTGGTGTCTGTTACTTTGTTTCCACTGTACAATACGTCGATCCATGTGACCGTCGTAGCAATACCAAGTGGTATTCTTTCCAAGTAGCTCCATTGCCCTTTGATTTATTTTTCGTTGGTTGAAAATTGTATACAATACTATTTATAAGTAAAAGAAAATCGGTATGGGGAACCATACATGACTTCCATATTCTAAGATTTATGTTTAAAATCATTTAAATATATATTAAAAAATTTAAAAGTTTGACAAATTGAAATGAAATGTTTCCACAGAAACTACTTATTTGTTGCCGATAACGTAGTACACGTATAAAACATTAATTTACACCCTCTCCCTTCATCTATCATTTTCATTTATAGAAAATTACCACCTCTCCCTTCAACTACCCTTTTCATTTATAGATATTTCATCTACCTTTTAACGTGGATTATTATGACCTTCTTTCCGGGATACACTATTTATCAAAATTAAGTACTTTACTCTTGTTAAAACGTAAAATGTTGCAGGTAAACTATCCCTTTCCCCTAACCAATCTTCACCAAAAATCCACAGGCCTTGAGTCCTCTCCAACTCGGGCACACGTGCAACAAATTATTTGATTCTGTTTGAAGTTGTGGCAGTTATAGTTCGCCATAGAAAAAATTCTACACACAGGCACACACAGAGACACTTTTTGGAAAATGACTTTTCTTCATGTTTTTGAGTGTAGTACAATCAGAAATAGCCCTTATCTCGAACACCATTTTTTGGGGGATCACCATACTTCCATTTCCTTACGGAACATGGAAGTAAAATAGGCAAAACAAAACCTAAGATTAGTTCATTGTATTAGATGTCACGTTTTACCTTAGAATGGTACGATAACAGTAGGCCTATGTTTTTTTTGTACTTTTTTACTCGAATATTAACATGAATCCTGAAAAATTGTATATAGACTATATTCTTTCCCTAAGTGTTTGTAATTTGTGCTGATACTCTAAAATAGAAGTAACCATCATCATCATCATCTTCAAGGATTAAACAAAGGATGGTTTGTTCCGGTCTCAAACAGTCAGAGTCTAGAGCTGCTCACTCCAGCGCTTCCTCGGGTGTCCCACACCTCTCCGTCCCCTCGGTTTATAGTTCAATAGTTGTTTGGGGATGTGGCAGTCATCCATTCGGCAAAGATACGTATTCCCACCACTTCAGCCGATACTGGACAATCATGTCGAGCATACTCATAATATTCAGTTCCTGCTGTATATTTGTGTTTCTTCTATGTTCATGGAGAGTATACCGTGCCACGTGACTGAGAAATCTCATTTCTGCCGCTTGGATGCGACTGGCCTGGCCTTTCGTTAAAGTCCAATTCTCAAACTCATAAAGAAGCTTGCGAAGGGACATCCATCTTATAGAATTTTAGGCGTATTCCTTTACTTGCTGACATAAGGGTTCGCCTAATGGTCCTACACATAAGGTTGAACTTATGCAACTTATGCACCACGTCGTTGCTTGCATTATAAGACACACTGTAGCCCAGGTATTCAAAACTGCTAACTTGTTCCAGGACAGTACCATCAGTAACAATTTTTGCCCGTACGGAATCAGTAATAATAAGTAATAAATAGATGTAAAACGGAAGTAATGAAAACCAAAACTACGTGAACTGCCACTTATAATTTTTAATTGGTAAATGTCTTTAAAACTCCTGTTGGGTACGACGTGATTTAAACGGATAAATGTTCAGATAAACAAAATGTATGGGTTGGAGGGAGGATTTTCGTAACATAGGCCAATATAAGAAAATTCGTGATGCAGATTATTATTGATTGACCTACAAGTAATGTTATTTGGCTCACAGTGAGATATTGCCACGACTTTAACGCGTGAAGTAACACGCAGTGCCTTGGAAAGGAATCCACGCAACATTTAATTTGATGTACGATCGACCAGCTTTTGTTGCCTGCTTGCGAATTACGTACGATTACTACTATATCTTAAGTACACGCATACACACGCATGAACTCAAGCAAGCGCGCGATTGTGTGTGTGCGCGCGCGTGTGTGTGTCATTAGCCTGTAATTCACTCGTAAAATTTAAAACATTGAAATTGTTTCTAATGCCTAGATAAAAGTAATTTTTATAGTTTTCCAAGTCAAGCTTTTACGGCAAACACTTATAAATAAAATATATTGTAACGGAAAACCCTATCAAACAGTCTAGAACAGTGGTTCCCAAAGCGGGGGCCTCGGACCCCTGGGGGTTTGTGACAATGTTTCAGGGGGTCCGCAGACACTTAAGAAAAATTATAATATACCGTATTTTTCTCCGATTTTGTATGCTTTAAAGTCTAAATTTTAGAATCTTAAAAAAATTAGTAGAAGATTCCAGCGTTTTTGTTTTGGATTCAAACTAATTGTAACTGTAAACGTAATTTCAAACTAATGGATTTAATAATGTCTTTAAATCATGTCGTGAAGCATGTTTATAGAATGTCGTTGCACACCACTATAGAAAAATTATTTCGATTAGCGCTTTCAAGCTTCTCAGTTTATCGTCAGATCGGCTGTTTGTCAGTCGAACTGAGTAGAACTCTCTCTTACACTACAAAAAGAAGATCCATCAGCAGACCTTACAACTGACAGTTCATTAAAATTACAGTTCCCGCAATTACAGCTAGCTGACTTCTGGTTATATGCAATGACTGACTATCCTGAACTCGCAAAAAAAACTTTGAAGCCTTTAACTGTGTGTCCTTCTACATATTTGTATGAAACCGCATCTCCCTGCTCACGTACTTAAAGTCAAAATTAAGAAATAAACTTGATGTCGAGAATTATTTATTATTGAAATTATCAGACATTAAACCCAATATGCAGAGCTAGTTGTAAACTATGTTTGATATCATTAATATTATAATTTTATAAGTTAAGGGAATTTTGATTTTAATACATCTTAATTTATAAGAGTTTGTATCACATTTACTGTTTGTTTTATTTCAGAAGTAAGACGGGGTCCGTGAATTTTTGAATTATTTCGGGGGGGGGGGGGGGTCCGCGGATTGAAAAGTTTTGGAACCACTGGTCTAGAACATTCTCCACCCGTCCTCCCTTCAAGTGCGTGGCGTGGCAGGTGTAGCCTCAGTCAAGGCTCACAAGTGGGTTTCAGTCTATTCGAGAACACTTGAGATACGATTAAACTGGCGTGCAGTAAGGAGGGAAAGCTATACTGGACCTCTGCGCGACCTATAAGAGCAAGAGCGTCTAGCTTACTTCAGTTAGTTGATAGTGAGCGATTTCCTTAGTGCGGATCGAGTGTTTGTAGAAATGTTGTAGCAAAGTGTTGTTGTGTTATAATTAGTGCGGAATACTTTATAGTTGACATTATTACTGCGTGTGGGAAAATTTTACTTGAATTGTTTTAAGAGACTATCTTGTTGATTACAGATTACTAATTGTGATAATTAAAGCTGAATATTAGTGATTTCATTGGTGTCTTGTATTTTGTTTTCCACTGTACCGTACGACGATCAGTGAGACCGTCGTGACAATATGTTAGTAAGTACAAAATTGTATACGAGAATAGGCTGACTGTATAATTAGAGTGACAAGAAAGCTAAAAGTATTATCAAACAAACTATCAGAATAATAAATTCTGATCGTAAGCTCAGCTGAAGTAACGGTAAATAAATAACGCTTTTACACGCCAACAAAAACAAAAGCACACATAGTAAACAAAAAAACGATAAACCCGACAAACTTATGCTGAGAGTTTGCTGTACAGTCACACAGTGCAATCTGCACGTATTGTACTAGACTCCTTATTCCCTTCACGTATACCCGATTTTGGAAGTAGACGTACGTGGACTGTTTATTGGGTTCATAGGGTACCTTTACCTTTTCAAACAGAATTATCACTGTTGCACACCACTATAGAAAAATTATTTCGATTAGCGCTTTCAAGCTTCTCAGCTCATCGTCAGATCGGAAATAACAACAACAGAGTAAAACATACTCTTCACACCACCACCCACCCCACTGTCCACACACCCCCGCAAACAAACTATAAGTCGAATTTCCCTTCCCAACCTCCGACACCTGTCACCCCCATCTGTACAGTTACATACTTTCTGGCATATCCGCGCGCGCGCGTGTGTTTGTTGTTATTTACGATCTGACGATGAGCTGAGAAGCTCGAAAGCTCTAATGGGAATAATTTTTTTATAGTGGTGTGCAACAGTGATAATTCTGTTTGTGATTATAACCACTAACACGACTTTCTTAATTTTACCTTTTCAGTTGCTTTTCACTAATCCAGTAACATTTTTACTCACTAATTATTGTTAACTGTTTTGTCAGTAAAAATGCTGTAATAGAAGCTATGCACTAATATAACGGACTCTGTATGCAATAGTTGAGCTATAAACACCTCATGGAAAGTAAATTTGACGAAGGAAAAAATAATATTGTCTTCACTCTATTTCACATGGTAGTGGTGTTCAAGTCTTGTACCTCCACTCATATAGGTTCATTTACACACACGGTTTTTTCCACGGTTTTGGAGCGTACGCTCCAAGCACGCACGCCAAAAATGTCAGTGTGAATTCTCAGCTTTTACAGACGTCTCTACCTACGTGCCAGGCGTGCGGGTCTGAACCTGCATCGCATTTACACGGACACTCCAGCACCTCGGATAAGCAATTCAGTTTCCTTTAAGCTGTGGCACAGTGACGTGTGTGTACGAGATTTAAATTTTAGTACTGTATTTTAAAACTACCGTAATTTGAAAAATAAATATGGAGTGGTCCAAGGACAACTTGGAAAAGTTTATTGAATTATACAGAACTTACCCCTGCCTTTGGAAAGTAAAATCCGAGGAGTATAAAAATAGAAATTTAAAAAATCGGGCTATGATGAACAAGTTGAGTTTTGCAAAAGTGCCATTTCTCCAAACGCAAATAAAGAATTTGTTATAAAAAAGTACAAGGAATACGCGGGTCCTTCCGTAAAAAAAAAAAAAAAAAAACCAATCAAGACTGGTAGTGCTGTGGTGAAGATGAAATTTATAAACCGAGTCTTTGGTATTTTGACAAAGAGGCCTCATTACTGTATTCTGTTTTGCAATATATGGACTTACTAAATTTAAAATGTATTCAAATGTTATATTATCCATCCTTAAATAATTTTTATAGTCTTCTGGGTCATTATTCCGAAGCTCCCTCAAAAGTGGCATATGTCCGTAGCGATCTCTTTCGAAGCGCCATTTTTTCACCCATGTTTTTCTTTTGGTTTTTTCTTCTTCCTCGTTGAAAACTATATGTACAGCGCAGCACACGCAACTCCACGAGTTCTAAATTTTTTTCTTTGAAGACATGGTGTTTGAAAATGTAATTTAGTAATTTGCAACAGTAATGTAATGTAACCGTAATATAAAATGTAACAGTAATTGTTCGAAAACAGTACTACACGAACATAACACCTCTGACAAAAAAGACCAACAGCAAATATTTTTAAGAAGTACTATGCTACCAGCTGGCGCGTCAATAAAACTTTCGTCTTTTGTATCACGCGCCGGCGTGCGCGCCAGGTCTGCGGGTTTGGCGTGTCCGTGTAAATGGGGCTACAGTTTAAAGTACTTATAAAAACAAACAATATCAGGACGTCCATAAATAATGTCGATCACAATGGCTAAATCAAGTAATTATGGTAGGTATCGTTTGTATGGCTGGAAGTAACTTTTAAAGAAGTTACTGTAACTGTACAGTAACTGATGATTAAAAGTCATCATCATCATCATCATCATCTTCGCAACACGGCATAGGCAAGCTGCTGCCTCTTCCGCCATCAAAGATCCTCCAGCCATCTCTTCCTGGGTCTATCCGCACACCTGTGCCCTATAGATTTGTATTTCCAGATTGATTGGACATTCTTTCTAAATGATCTTCCCACCGTTGTTTGTTATCTCTTAATTTTTCATTCAAATCAAAAACTTCTAACTTTTCTCTTATAGCCTCATTCTTTATACGGTCAATTTTGGAACACCTTTTAACTCCTCTTAAGAACGCCATTTTTGAGGCTTGTTTCTTTACCGTCTTGTTTATTGTTTGTTATCCATACTTTACACCCATAGGACAGTACAGGGACTTCCATAACTTTATACAACTTTAATTTTGTATCTCGACAACGTACCTTGTTTCTAAAAAAGTACGGTTGATTGTCCCACATATCGTCTGGAACTTACCTAACTTAACACCAATATCATATTTTCTGTCATAGCCAATATCATTTCCCAAATATTTAAAATGGCTCAACTGTTCTAAAATTTAACCATCAATATTTATTTTTGTTTTAATTGGTTCCTTGCGTCGAAATGCCATTACCTTTGTTTTTATAGTGGACATTTTCTTATTGTATTGCTTGCAGATATGATGAAGTTTGAAAACAGATTTTTGCTAATAAGATCCTGTATTTTGAAGTGCGAGCAAGTCGTCAGCAAATAACAGCACATTCAAATCTGTCTCGTGATAACTTAATACCAAGGTTCACTAGATGTATGTTAAAAGTACAGCGTAAAAAAGGTTTAGCAAAACGTGACAACTCTTGATATTAAAATAGTGTAATACAAAATTCATTTAGATTATTAAATAAACTAAAAGTTTAATTGATTAATATGGTAAAATAATTTTACACTTTTTAGTAATTATAACTTGTCAAGTGTTTCAAACAAAACGGCGTTACACGCTTGAAGTGCCACGAAAAGTTTTCAGATCATCCAAACTATTTAGTTTTCACTGATCAAATGGCTGAGATAAGCATTGAGGTACGATAATCTTCCAACGATCATCCATAACTTTGTAGGGAACACTGTCCTCCACTTTATAACGCGGACGATCTCGCTGTCGTAAATTATCCTTCCTCTTCAATATACGTACAAGGATCCTGGTCCTGTTCATTGCCCAAGTTACAAAGTATTTGTTTTAACTCCTGCAGGATCTCATGTTTAATAGATATAATTGTAACGTCGTGTTTCACGTATATGTTTATTATTATTGTATGCAACGTGAGAGTTCTTAATGTTCATATTAGTCATTCTTATCGAAATAACCTCGTAATTATGGTCCACAGCCAGTCTCGAGGCTTAGCTGAGCGGGAGAACCAAGTTTCCGAGAATCGGCTGGCCAACATGGATGGAAACCAACTATACTACAAAGTGGTTGGAAGGATTATGGCTTAGACAAGCATTGAAAAATGGACCTTACAGTAACGGGATTAAGTGCTCACCTTACAAAACTATGTAAGAAGTTATGTCTGTACGAAAGACTTGAAAGAAGCTTTACCGAATGAATATAGTAATACGACTACAGTATTATAAGGTAAAATTTACTTTATGACAGCTTCAGAGGTTAAATTTTAACTGAGGTTTAATTTTAAATATTTATGAAATATGCATAGGACAAATGTGATTATAAATAGGCCTACCACACAATAATACGGTACAATAGTACAATATATAAATCATATATATATATTTAGACTTACATTAATTTAAGTAACAAGTAATCGACTTGTAATTTTCTTCACACAAAAGTGCAGTGTATATGATTCACAATTGGCCGGTAACGGTACTGTTTGTTGTGGATCGTGTGAGGGCACATAATTTTACTAGCTTAGTAAACGGATCGTGTATACTATTAAGTGTTTAAGTCCCCGAGTGACTTTCGTTGACACACCTAGAAAGTCAACACACAATATTTCACCTTGACCATTTGTAATAATGTTATTCATCTCCACATTTGAGTGCTGGTTGAAGTATTGTGTTGATGTTTGGTAATCATGACACGTACGTAAACTCGGTCGTATCTTCTTCTTCTCTCGTTTGGCGAGGTAACACCTGTAGGCACCTGCATGAGCAATTTATAACATTCTTTATAGAAAACGTAATCGCCAACTGTTCAACCGGCTTCTTCATTTTAATAGGCAATTACTATACTTACTAAAATAATTATACAAGGTTTGTCTAAAAAGTAATGAGACTGAATTTTTTTCCCATAACGTGGCAACACTGTGAGTCCTACAACACAATAGCTGATAGCTGTAACATTTGTTTACATTCGTAAAAATTTTCGGCATCTTAACTTTAACAGATTTGGCTGTGCCACAGTTTTTTTGTAAGAGTTTGTTTTGTTTCATGACACAAAAATAGAGCTTAGTAATATTAAGCAGTGTTATGCAATCAAATTTTGTGTCAAACTCCAAGACAGTGCAACAGAAACATTTAACAAGTTAAACAAATTTACGGAGATTTAGCCATATCTCAGGCTTAGGTTTTTAGGTGGCACAAAGCATTTTTGGATGGTCGTGAAGGATGAACACCGTTTTGGACGACCGAGCGCAGCAAGAACTGACGAAAACGTGTTGAAAGTGAAAGATCTCATCAAGTCTGATCGTCGTTTGACTGTGAAAAGTATTGCTTATGAACTAAAATTAAATGCAAAATCTGCCCAAAAATGGTTAAAAAAATCACACTCAGAGGCAGAAGGACAACCGAAAAAATGTGTGTCTTGACCTACTTGAGCGCATTTAAAAATTACACAGACTTTATGAAAAGTGTCATAACAGGTGATGAATCGTGGATTTTTTAGTATGATCCAGAAACAAAACGGCAAAGTGAATAGTGGCGACTAGCCACGCCCGAAATAAAAGCAAGAAAAAGCAAATCTAAAATCATGTCAATGCTCATTACGTTTTCTACATTCGAGGTATTGTGCATAAGGAACTTGTGCCTCCAGGACAGAAAGTCAATTAAACTTACTACCGACAGGTTCTTGAGAGATTCAGAAAAAAGGTCACTCGTGTCCGGCCAGAGATTGTTGACTCTTGGATGCTTCATCATGTCACATCGCACTTTCTGTGAATGAGTATCTGGCCAAAAAGGGCATTCTTGTGGTACCCCAGGCTCCTTACTTCCCTGATTTTAGTCCATGTGATTATTTCCTATTTCCAAAATCAAAGGCCAACTCCGGGACCGCCATTTTTGAAGTGTGGAGAACATCCACAAGACTGTGACGGACCAGCTAAAGACATTGACAGTTGAAGACTGTTTCAACCAATGGGAACAACGTCTCCGTAAGTGTGTGGCTTCCCAAGGGAACTACTTTCAAGGAGATAAAATCGTTTTGTAGTTAATGCATCAATAAATAACTTTATACTATCAGTGTCATTACTTTTTAGACAAGCCTTGTAATTATTCAGTAAAGTAATTCTGGCACTGACTGCAACAAATTTCATTTCTATAATTTTTTATTCGTTTATCAGACGCACAAAAGTGATAGAAAGGCGTACGTAAGTGTAAATGAAGGCTTGTACGTAGAACGGGAAATTATGCAATTTTTGGGTAATTTGAGTAAAAACTTGTTAATTCAGCTTTCATGGTGAATGCTGCAAAAAGGAAGACACGGTGTGGTATTCTCAAGGTGTGTATTAAAAAGTATATGAAGAAATGTACTAACTATGCTGTGAAAATAACGTGATTGCATAATACATTGGAGGACCTTTAAACCAGGAACAAATAAGGAAATTTTATGAAAAATACAACACTTACTAAACAAAACCAAATTGGTTTGCCTGCTGTTAACAGTGTTTTCCCTCTTCATCCGACAGATACCCTCTACACTGCAGTAGCGATACCCAAAGGGACTTCCCAAAGTTTTGTTCAAACTTACGTAGTTAATATTTCATAAGCACCTAAGAGACTTATAAAGTTCAAATATAAAAGTTTAATTTGTATTTAATCACATCAAAAACGTATAATGAATTTGAATACATTTAATTTTAAATGAATTTAATTTAAAATGTTTCTCTAAAAACAGTGGCGTGATTACTATTCAACAGAAATGAGGGATTGTTTCAGATGTTTTGTTTACACGGCTGTTGTTATGCGTGTGTTCATTTATTATTAATTTAAAAAACATGTTTTTGTATTATAAAATTTTTTTAATTATTGTAGAAAAAAGTCTACACTAATGCGCGCGCGCGTGTCGTTAGTTGAAGTATCACACGAGTAACACAGTAATACTCTTTGTTATGACTGAACGATTTCACTTTTTTTTTTTAAACAATATACTACCGTTAATGTCAGTAAGTAATAAAACTATTTTAGCTTTGTCACATATTAAAAAATTGGTATGCAGAACCATACATAACTTCCATGTTCTTATTATTTATAAAATTATTTGTAATATATAGGCCTACACTCAGAATGAAACCAAATGTATCAGCATGCTTTTGGTAAAAACGCTGAGAAAGATAATCAAAATACGAATTGTACCTAGTTGTTAATATTTTAAAAATAAGAATTAATTTGTTTAAATTATCTTTTATTTAAACAACGCGAAAGAAAGCGAATACCGCCCAGAGTTTGTTATCTGTGAATTTCTGAAAACGAAAAATGATTTTGTTTACGTATCCGTGGTGATATGGCATGAAACGGTATCAATTGTTAATGTTTTATTGAGATTTTTAAGTTTTCGGTCGAATAAATTTATAATATCAATGCAAAAAATTACCCCCTACCCCTTCAGCTACTCTTTTCATTTATAGATATTTCATCTACCTTTCTACATTGGATTATTATGACCTTCTTTTCAGGATAATTAATTTATCAAAATTAAGTACTTTACTCTTGTTAAAACGTAAAACGTTGCAGATAAATTACCCCTTCCCCTTAACCGAACTTTACCAAAATCAATAATCCTTGAGTCCTCTACAATCCTTGAGTCTATTTGTATATACTTGGGCACATATGCAAAACATTATTTGATTCTGTTTATTTTTTTCGCGATCACCATACTGTACTTCCATTTCCTTACGGAACATGGAAGTAAAAAGCAAACGCTTGGTAGTTGAGCTATTCTCAAAGAGCTGCTAAGGACAACTAAATACGAATTACGTGTGAGAGGGTAAACATGTGTTAACAGTGTGTATATGAACAACAGAACGATAGTCTCTCTCTCTCTCTCTCTCTCTCTCTCTCTCTCTCTCTCTCTCTCTCTCTCTCTCTCTCTCTCTCTCTCTCTCTCTCTCTCTCTCTCTCTGTCTCTCTCTCAAAACCAATTGAGAATAAATTCATGATATTCCCAATTATCGCTACAACTGAAATTAAATAATTCAGAATTTGCACGGTTAACATAATACTTAAGAAATTTCACACAAAATACAAAATGATTGCAGTACCTCAACAAAGTTTGTATACATGAAAAAATAAGTTGATACTGTAAACAAAGGTTTTCTCAACTTCATAATTTACTTAGATTTTCGTTGTTTTGAGGTTTCTTCGTTTCTTTTTCTGCAGACTTTCCTTTACAGCCTCTTTTAAATCGGTCTCCAAACAGATTGCAAAATTTAATTCAACTCGAACTTCCTTCTCTACTTTGTTTTCGGTTATAACAAAGCCTTTTTCTTGATGTCACCACTGACTGACTGTGCCCTTCCAAAAGTTTCGCCAGTTCTTTTTGCCACATTATTTTCTCATTTAACTTTGTTTGCCACCAGTTAACAAGTATCAAGTGTTTATGAGTGATTAAATTTTAAAAAGTTCATGTTCTAAATATAACTGACAATAAAAATGTCTACACCGTAATAATATGGAACGATCTTCTACACTCGGGAGCACATATGATGGGGAAAGTGAAAGCGTATTGCTCAGACACAGACAGAGTGATTCACACTCAGCGAATTGCATCACAAGCACTCATGTAAACGAAACGATTGGCTTGCTCTTATTGGCTGACACATCACGTGATACTGTCTCTTCCCTCTCCGCAGCTGACACGCCTCGCCTTTGAATGTGCTCCCGAGTATAACATTTTGTGACTACAAACTTTAGCTTAAATTGAATCGACGATTTCACAAAGGGCACGAGTCACAATTTTTAACCAGTAGAGTTAACAGTGTGTTTCCCATTTTAAGGTTCCGATACATCTTTTAGGTTAGAAAATGCATCAGTCTAATGTACGTAAGCTTGACAGTGTTGTAGTCATTTGTGACTGTGAGTATAGGAAGGAAAACCAAAACACAGCACAAGGATAAAATTTTATAAGACAATTGCAACACCCACGTTTATTTATGCTAGTCAGGCGTGAGTCATGACAAAAAATGAAAGTGGCAAGATTCAGAGTGCTGAAATGCAGTTTCTTCGAAATACTTTAACTTATACATTGCAAGATAGAATAAGCGATGAAGATATCAGAGCAAAACTCGAAGTAAAGGACATAAATGAAATTATTTCAATTTACAGAAGACAATGGTGGGATCATCTGCAGATCGACAGAGGATCGATTGCCGAAAGCGTCACTGAACTATAAAGCCGTTGGTAGAAGAGACGTGGGTCGTCCGAGGCTGGGATATGTGTCGAAACAGGTTTATATAACCTAATCCTTGAAGAGGAGAAGAAGAAAAATAAGTATAGGAAGGGCCGTCATTGACTCAAGCCGTTTGTCCACTCACCAGCTGATAAAGTTGATCAGCTGATCCGTTCAGAATTATGATAAATTGTATGTTCCTACTCACATTTTATCACTTATGGCTGAAATAAGTTAAAGATTTATGAAATCTGTTAAAACCAAAGACATTTTAAACTTTAGCCTGGTGGGTTTCATTCTTTAAAAAAAAAAAAACATGTATTTCAAATGAAAGCCTTGGCGATAAAGTTCCACGCAGTGAAAAAGTGACTTTTCAGCCCTTAGCGTACAAGATGTTTATATATTCATATTAACAGTTAGGAGCAGTTAAGGCACGTCCATTTTTTAATGGTTACAGACCACAATCTTGTCCATCAAGAAACCGCTGGGCAACAGATCTACCAGCTCCTGGATCAAAATATGAGGGAATTATCCCTCTTTAAGAAGACAAAGTGAAAGACATTGAGAAGACCATGTAATATATTGAATCTGAATTTATAGACTTTCACGCTGAATTGATCGCATAGCCAGCCGTGATGCAAAGTAGTCTGGGGAAGAAGCAATATTTCTAGTGTTATAATAGATGATGAAAATTAATATTTTCCTGTTTGAATTACTGTTATAATTGATTTAGTATTTATACGGCGTTCCAAGTCGCATGACACCCGAGGGATTAGGAGACCCTTATTAACTTACACGCGCGCGCGCAGCTGGCCCGCACGCCTGGGGTATGAATCATCCACTACGTAACTAAAACTTTTATAATATAAATTTTTTAACAAACGAGCTTAGTATATTTGTAATCTCCATAAAATTTTAAAGAAAATTACACCAGACACGACGTGGTTGTGATAGATTTTAGATGTACAACTAAGTCTAACTAAATATTTATTTTGGCTTTATAAATTAGTATTTTGCAAATGTTAGTTAATTTTCTTTGATTATCACGCACAATTCGACTTATCTTTGTTGTTATAAGGTGTATTATGTGTGTATATTGCACATGTGATGCAGAAATACAAGTGATCAAATGGGGTTTATATTGAGCCAAATTTAGGGATATTAAGAGCTTAAAATCCTGTAAATATATTAAATCTTTGAGACCCGATGTTTTCCTAAAAAAACAAAAATTATGTTTTTATTATTTTAATATCAATGCTTTTTCATTATTTTCATATCAATATGTTTATTGACAGAGTTATTTTTAGACATAACATTTTCAGTCTTTCATTAAAAAAAATTGTAAATTTGAACATTTAATCACAAATTTGTATTTTTTAGTGCTTTGTAATTAACTTTCAATCAAATACTGTGCTTAACATACATACAACATACTTATTTCTTTATTAGTACTCCAATTCTGCGTTTGCTTTAGAAACCCCTAAAATACTCATATTTATCGCAATATGTGTTGTTTGGACTCATTTTTCTCACAATTTTACGGATATTACAAACATTATAGCTTAATTTGAATTACAAGCTAAATTTAATATGTTACGACGGTCAACTAAACGCCGTATGGTACAGTGGAAAACAAAATACAAGACACCAATTAAGTCACTAATCACCAGCTGTAATTATCACAGTTAAACAGTTCGTAATTAACAACAATGCCTCTTACAACAAATCAAATAAAAATGGTTCACATGAGATAAAATATCAACTAATATAAAACACAATTTGCATTACAATTATACCGCACGATTATAAAACACAACACTTCGCCACAATAACCACTTGAACGCACAGAGTAATCACTTGTAATCGCCCGACAATAAACACGAACCTCACTGTAATATATTGTAACTATAACTGAAACTGAACGTCGTTGAGTACTGTTATTTATACACCCCCCCCCCCCGAAAAACTAGATTATTCCATACTGCGCGTTAGCTCTCCACTACGACGTAATTGATTGCAGCCTTGACACAGTGCGTGCGGCCGCGCGAATTCTGCACGGTCTAGCAAATGCGCTGAGAATCACGTACGCACACAACATTACAGCCGGATTCCACTGGAACATTCGATAAACACGTAGATTGTTCTGTAATGTCGTAACACTATTTTATAGTTTTGAATTGGACCGTATACTTATACCTGAACCGCCCGGGTCGTGCCTGGCCGAACCGGGCAGGTTGTGAGTGCGCGTGCGAGAGTAAGCGTCTTCTAAACTCTTAGGTTCCATCCGGGTTGGAACACCGTACCCAGGACTTTGTTCAAACATGTAAATAAAGTAATTTCTTACAACAAAAATTATTTTGGATTTTTTTCAGTAAAAACCATGAGACAAACCTGTTTATTGCACAGAAGGCGTAAGTTAGAATATTTTTTTGGTGTGTGTTAAATCAATTAATTCAACATTCAACAGTAAAACTACATTAATAAACACAAATTTTATCGTTAAAAATTATCATTACATTTGTAACACAGTTTAAAAGATTATAGAATGTTTTTGTGTTTTCTGCAAAATTTAGTTTTGGCGACTCATGCCCTTTCTGGATTCACCGATTCAATTAATTTGTAATCTTAGTATGTATATAAACTGAAATTTACAACTGTATTAGTAAATTATAAATTTTATGGAACACGACAAGTGGCGTAAAAATATAGATCTTATTAATATCGCCCTGTGAAGGCACTGTGTTATCAACTGCTTCATAATTTCTTTACAATAGTCACCGTAGCAGGTCTAATAAGAGACAGTTCTGAGGGTCTGTAAAACCCGGACACGTGCAAAGCGAGAAAGTTATATCCAACTCATTGTCAAGGGAATGACAACTCAGCGTTATCGCCAACCGTTCAGGCGTGTTGCCTTCTGAGTTGACCTACAATCGCAAGCGACATTGCAATTCTTGAATTTAATACCACATTATTGGTTTCCGTAGACGTTTGTGAAGATAAATATATCTGGTCACGTATCGGTACTTTATATTAACTTCTTGTTTACATTTAATTTATAATTTAATCTGTGTAGCATATTAGTATTAACAATAACTTGACTGTTAATATTGACAACAGTAGACTATTAACGTAACAGTCACTTGAGGTTTTAAAAACCAGTAATTTGTAACATCATCATCACCACTCTAAGGACTAGGCCTTAGACCTGTTCCCGAACCCATCTCCTCCTCGGACTACCGACAACTCTCTTCCCAGTAGGGTGGTAACCCAAGGCAGCCACAGGTAGACGGATATCAGGTATGCAATTCAAGTGTTCACACTATCTCCTTCTGTGGTCTTCAATCTTCTGGTGAAATGATACAATGTTTAAATCACGTCTAATATCCTCGTTCCGTCTCCGATCCAAGAGAGAACAACATCTTAGAATTTTCACTGTGTCCCTCGTAGAAATTTCATTTCGGCTACTTGAATCCTCTGCACGTCCATTTTACTAAGAGTCCATGTCTCACTAGCATACAGGAATGGGGGGGACAGCCACAGTTTTATACAATTTCATTCGGGTATCCTTCCGTGTTTTATTTTTCAGGTACCTATAAATCGTTCCACAGATGCGTCTAAATTTTGTTAGCTTACTATCCCAATCAATATCAGTTCCATATGAAATATTACAAACTAGATAATTTAAATGACTAAGTTGATCCAAAATCTGATTATTCACGACTATCTTAGTTCTTATAGGATACTTGCCCTGAAATTCCATCGTTTAAGATTTCGTGGTCTTGTATGATGCTATTGAACGTAAATATCCCCCGCTGTAACTGGTCGTCTTGTTTTCTGTATAATCTGTGTAATTTGTAACAGAAAAACTTATAATAAACAAATTATGATATCTAGTCAAATAGAGAAACACAAAGTTATTTATACAAAATTAGTTAACAGTTTTGTTACATAACTGGCCACTAATATAGAGTTGCAAGATTCGATTCCCAAGTTCACCATAAAATAGAGGTACCTCTTCCAGCTGCCAGGTCAAGTCAGCCTGTGAAAATGAAGATCTAAGGTAACACGTTGAGGTCATAATTGGATGACCACATTACCTTTCTTGTTTCACATAGGGTAGCCTACACTGCCTTACTCCCAAACAGCTTCAGTGACACAAATAACAAGCTATTTTCAAACTAAAAGAACTTCATTAGATTAATTTCATAAAATTATGTAGTAAAGTGAGTAAGTTCTTTCACAATAGACAGTATTTACAGTTTCTTGATTTTCACAGCATAATATTGTTATTTACGATTTTTTAACTCATACTGAAAGAAAATCACAAAACATCGTTATTAATGTTAAAAACGTTTATTCCTAGTTTAATCTCTTCTTTAGTTTTGGTTTTGCGGGCGGTATACTATCCCTACCTCATAGTAATTAATTTGTTTTATGATAGTGAAGACACTTATAGCCTAAAAAGACATAAGTTGTTAGGCCTACCTTTTAGGTTTAAGGATATTCAAGGGTTTCCTGTTTTATCTGAATTGTAATGTTTGTGTTATTGTACTGTAAACTCTGTATCACTTGTGTTCACTTGCCAACATTAAGCAACAATTCCAACTGATTTTCTGCCTTAAAGGGTTAGGTTTAATATAGGCCTATTGAAGTAATCTTCTTTGTTCATGCCGGCAGTAAGTGGTAGTCTTTTTTTTATTTATATTTTAGACTTCTAATTATAGTATCTGTGTATGTGTTTAATCTGTAGACAATAAGAAGAAAAGCTGTCAGTGGACAACTCTTCAAAACATGTATGCATATATCAATCAATTTGTTTATTGTCCGCATGACGAACAGATTACAAATTTTCAATAAATTAAAAAAAAAGATTTTGTACATTCTCAATACGCAGATTCATTCACAAATACGTGTATTAGGCCTATGTCGACTGTAATCACATCTTGCACGTAACACAACACAGTCTATGCTGCACTTTCAATCAGTTGCACATACGTCAGCTTGCACATCAATCACTATCCCATCGAACAAAGTTGCTTCATAAATTGTACCTTACACCCTGTGTCTGTTTAATTAACAGAAACCGTGTCTTACGTATGAAATAAATGATTATATGCAAACCTGTCTTGGCAAGTTATGTACCTACACTACAAAGTTAGAATAAAGTGGAAATTTCGTTAAACAAGTTAAACATGTTGAGTATCTGTAGTGTCTGGCACACGTAACAACTCGTCAAGCATCTGCAGACAAGCACGATGTGCATTCTTAACAAGCTTTTTATAATTTTGTACTCATTGTATCGAGGTTGAGCTAAAACAACTATCAAGACATCACTACACCGTCCGTGTCATTTGAGGAAGCAAAATATGACGTAGAAGTTCTTCAATACTTGGACGTCAGAGACTGTGACTAGAAATAGTCTAAATTTTACTTCTAACAGTCCTCGTAAGGTGCAATCTTAGTAATAACCTCAAACAAAAGTACTTTCTTGTGGAATGTACATGGAGCGTTGTAAATCAGTTTTGATTAATGTATACCCAATATAGGCTATTCTGTGACGGCGACGAAGATATCTTTTCCCCGTGCCAGCCTGGATTGATCGCAGCGACCCATCTGATACGCTCGTCGCAAACACCTGGCGGTAAGTGGGAGAACTCACAGCGAGCCAATCAGGAATCGGTAATCCTCGTATAGACCCGCTGCAGCACCGACCAGTTAGTTTCTTTTCTAACCTATTTCCCTACGCGAGGGAATTTTTTTCTCCCACACTATAAGTTGGTCAACATGACACTGACACACTTGGGCGTGTGCGCGTGACACATCCTGGCTCTGTACGGAAACATTCACGTGACTGTGACGTAACAGCTTGTGATGTCATAAAGACTTCATGGCTCGTGACGTCACGATCTGCTGATGTCAACATGACGTCACGATCAGCTGACTGGGCTAGAAGCCCCCTTATTGTGATATATGAATTATGAATTATGAGATCTACTTTTTGATTGAAGAACGAAAACAAGAACTGATACTAAAACTGATAGTAAAGTTATGAGATTTGCTTTTTTTAGCCAAGAAACAAAACAAGAACTGATACTAACTTGAAGTTCTATAAAGTAATTGCGATACCTGGTCTTATATATGCTAGTGAAAGATGGACGATAACTGGGAAAGGAAAGCATCATATACAAACCGCTGAAATGAATGTTTTAAGGCAAGCGAGTGGTTATCGTCTAAGGGATCGAATGCGTAATGAACACATAAGGACCGAACTACGTATATTGTCCAAAAATGATAAGATAGAAGAACGAAAGCAGCAGTAGATGAAGCACGTCTACAGAATGGACAACCAGAGGCTAGTACAGCGCGCTGTAGACTACATATCAGTTGGCAGAAGATCTGTGGGTAGGCCCTGGAAGAGATGGCTGGAGTGAAGACGGAACAGGCTATAAGTCTACACCGTTAAGTGACCACGAAGACGATATTTTTTTAGCCAATATACATTAGTTACACAGTTGCAGCAACAGGATTAGGCCTATACATATGTTATACATTATGGTGTGGATGTTAGGTAAATATGGTTTGTGAAACGTAGTATTTTAATTTTGATTGATTAACACCCTTTGTTGTAGCTAAATGTTGACATAGAATAACGTACCGAATCCTCCTAATATTATTTAACTTTAGTAGAGGATCCAATCATTTAGCCGTATACCTGTTTATGTAACTGTTTTTTTTTAATAATGTAAAATACCGAGTTTTGCTACAATTACTCATTTCGCTTCGTAAACTCAGATCACGTTCAGTAACTGGTAAACAATGTTCTCGTGAAACCAAGTCTGTCGCTCTAACTTGATAGCCAAGCCAGCCAGCAGTTCACCTTCTTTTACTGACACGTTGAGTGCCGTATAGCATTTAAATTATCTCCCATCTCCCAGTTAAATATTTATTTTAAAGATAAGTGACGAACTCAAACAATGACATGCATGTGTTGAATAAAAGAGTATCTATCTATGAAGAATAATAGTAAACTGTAATTTATGTGTACTGCTGCGTATTATCAGAACAGCACATGCTAGGGGACATAATTCAATATGTTAAGATATAGAGATCTTCAAGGAGTACCACCAATAATGTCAGTCATAAAGTAGTGATTATGTAGTTTATTACCTGGGGCAGGCCAGTTGACATCAACCCGTCAGGTTCTTTTCTAACCTATTTCCCTACTCGAGGGAATTAATAAGAGGTTTTAACCAAAAGATTGCACGGATAAAAATTCTTACGGAAAGTAACCAGAAAAAGTACTGTACCCCAGCCAATCAAAATCATATTTCCATTTTGTTAACTACCAGTTATAATGATGGACCGGTCTTTACTGTTTCAATCTTTTCTAAAACGTGAATCTTTATTTTAAACTCTTAGTGAAGTCTTAAACAGTATTCAAAATATAAATCCATGCTAAAATAATTATAACGTCGTTTTATTTTACTTGTAAAGTAGTAAAGCTAATGTATTTGCACGAATATTTCTAGGTTACTCCACTACATGACGTACGTAAAGTGTCATTTCGCTGTACGTAAGAAGATCACAGAACATTTCTTGACGACATTATATTTTACGTTAATGGAACGGAGTAACGTAAATAAGATTCGGAAAACATTCATATCTTCAGCTACGTTGTCCACATTTCAGTAACTTAAATATTACTCACTCCACTGCTAGTAAGTTGCTACTTAAGAGATGTCTTTAAAAAGATTGTTTTAATTTATTTGTTTATTTCTGATAGAAAGTATTTAATATAAATAATAATAAAAAAATAAACCAATAATATATTCATTAGTCATTTCTAGTTTCATAGTTAAGTAACTGACAGTTTACTACACATACTGTGTTAATTGTATCGTCTTTATAAGGCACTACACACAAAGGAGGTTCTGAAGAAATACATAGAGGTATTTTAAGAGGTGCTTTCGTATAAATACATGTCAATATACTTGTGCGCAATACAAATATTTGTTCGAAAACACAAATAATTTACTTTTATTCACAAAAGTACACAGATACCTATATAGCTTTTAAGTAGTTTAACACAACATAGTTCTTTAAGTTGTTTCTATGGACTGCTTTAAGAAAGTAGATTCGTTTTTTTAATAGCTTAGTGTATATAATTATTTCCACGTAAAATCTGTAATTTAATCCAACCATAATTATAAGTCTGATTAACAAAAAACGTTAAGTAGATTTAAAACAGGCTAATGTTAACACAAGCAAAGCTTTAATGCTACTTAACCATTTATATTCTGTTATTTAAAGTAAACGATGCACGAAATTTTTCCTCATTTTAATTTACAATCTTCTTTTAATTTATTTAATTTACTATTTTCTAATAAACGGTTATGTTAACTTTATGAATAATATTGTATGAGATTTTTTAACGCATAATCTTCATCTATTTGGCGGCTGTTCTTAATATTATAAAAACAGGTGTCTTAATTATTAAAATAATAAATATATTCTAATCCTAGCAAGTAGATTATAAAGTCTTACTAAAATACTTTAATTGTTTTCAGTGTTCTTACCACACGTGCATTAGATTCCTCTATCTTGTTTTTTATCCCTTCCCCCGTACAATATCCACGTGCGCTGTGGACTTTTACAGACTGTACAGATGCACAGGTATTGAACACAACTTGGAAAACATTTAGAAATAAGTGTGCTCGTGTGTGTAAGATAATACACCTTAACAGAACCAATAAGTCGCTGTTAAAAAGGCATCCAGACAAAGAGAAGGAAATAGAGCATGATATCGTGGACAATGACTGAGAGTACAATATAACAAAGTAAGTAAGGGAAGTATTACAGTCGACAGGCAGTAAGAAGACAATAGGCTTTGTGAATACACCGTCAATATGCACGTCTACCGGTCCCCTGCGCTCCGCATTTCACACTAAACAGTTCTATAAAACAGTAGCTTTGTCTGCTTTGTTCCTCAAAATAACGCGCAAGTAAGTACCACGTTGTACTGGAATAAAGTGGGATTTACAGTTTATGATGTGGAAATAAACATCAATTATTCAGCATTTTTATCTGTTAAGTACCATTGTTTAACGACTTGAGACGGAATGGAGAAGATTTGTATGCAAACAGTGTATAAACTAAGAAAGAATAAGCGTGAAATGTAACTCTGAATGTTTACATTTATTCTTGGATACGGTAATTTACTGATGCGGTTCATTTAAAAAACAAAAAACACTACATTAAATACACGTTAAGGCATTATTACTGCAGATGATATCAATATTATAGCAAGATTCCAAGAAAGAGCAAAAGAGACATTCCAGGAACTCAAAGGTGAAGCAGAAGAGATAGGATTGCAGGTTAATACAGATAAAACAAATGTTATGATCACCACACGGAAGAAAACCAGGAAACCTGAACAGTTTGAAATTGAACCACTAAAACTGGAAATAGTGAATCAGTTTAAATATTTGGGATATTGGATGACAGAAAACAATGAAGAAATAATTGAAATAAGGAAAAGGATAGGCCTACAGGCCGCAAATAGAACATATGCTTCATTGGCATCTATATTTATTTAAGACAAGGAATGTCCACCATCAGTCCAAGGTCACATTATATAAAGTTATGATTACACCGGTGATAACATGTGGCAGCGAGACTTGGACTCTGAACTAACAAGCCGCTAACATAGTCAATACTTTTGAAAGGAGAATTTTGAGGAGCATATATATACCAATCCAAGTAAACGGGATATGGAGAATGCGTCACAATGAGGAGCTCTACAAGCTGTATAAAGACAGTGATCTGGCCACCACCATCCGACTGCATAGATTGCAATGGGAAGAACACATCATTAGGATGGAAGACAACTGAATACCTAAGAAGGTGCTGTTTAGTCAGATCGATGATAGAAGACCTGTTGGAAGACCCAAGACACGCTGGATTGACGCAGTGGCGAGGGATGCTGATAATTTACTTAAAATAAAACGATGGACATCGATCGCCAAGAACGGGGAAAAATGGAGGAGGATGATTATGGAGGCTCAGGTTCGACTTCGAACTGTGATGCCATAGAAGAAGAAGAAGAAGAAGAAGAAGAAGGCATTATTGCTAGACTTATTTTTCGGAATGGTATTGCAGTTATAGGAATGGTATGGCCTTTATAGGAGATGAACCGGTTAGGACCAAAATATGTATAGACAACACATGCATAGAACAAGTAAGACACTTCAACTATCTTGGACGCGACGTTACTTATGATCAAGATAGAGACATATAAAATAAAGTGACGAATTTCACAAGAATGTGTGAACGATTTGGAGAACGTTGGGAAATAAATGTAGAAAATAAACGCAAATAAAATAAAGCAATGGCAATACCTACACCAATGTATGATTCTAAACTTGGGTCATAAAGAAAAATGATGAAAAAAGATAGAAACAGCAGAAATTAAATTTCTGAAATCAGTTAGTACGTAATCAAATTAGTAATGTATAACTTACCGTCTGTGACTTACAGCAAAATGTATTTTCACTTAAAATTTACATGTTTCGGGACCTTGTCCCGTCATCAGAATTTTAAAAACGTTATCTTATCCCATCATGCGATGGCATAATTGTGGAATATTTCAAAAATATTAAAACACATTTAAATAAAACAAATAATAATACACATATACAAATAGCGCGCACAACGGTTTCGTGGTGTACACCGTACGGCGACAGACCGCGCACTATTTCTTATCTACCTCGTATCATAGCAGATGCCGCAAAGCAGTATCGTACAGGACGTTTGATTTAAAATGCAGCTGATCATTCAAAACGTGTGGCTTGGTATCGGCATTATTGTATGCTTTATATATTTCGAATTCTTCGAGGGCGTTCATATAACGCCCTTTATTGCAATTGTGAAGGGATTTAGGTTAGTATTAAAGCCAGTATAGTTGTGATTCTCCGTGATAAGATGCTTAGCAAATTTTGATCTGATGTTTTCTAATGTGTGAAAGTTTGTAGGTGGCTTGTGTTCAGCGAATCTTTTTAGAAAATTTCGGCCCGTTTGGCCCACATAGAAGCCACATTGTGAGTAAGTCGTTTCCACTTTCTGGCCATTTCGAAAATTCTTTCATTTTTACCAATAATAAGTATAATGATAACAATTTTTTATGGCCGATATGTTGACGATACCTTTTTAATTTATAAAGGCGCACGTCGACAAATAGACCGGTTACACAAATATTTGAACAGTATTAATAGTAATATACAGTTTACGCTGGAGAACGAGGACAATGGTAAATTAAATTTTCTGGATTTGACTGTCACTAGGAACAATAATAAATTGCAGTTTAATATTTACAGGAAACCTACAGCAACTGATACAGTTATACATGCCACATCTTATCACCCACTGTCCCAAAAAATGGCGCTTTCCACAGCATGATTAACCGTCTTCTGTCATTGCCCCTCAGTAATGAGGATTACTATGATGAACTGAACACCATTAAACACATTGCAATCACAAATGGTTACAAAGAAACAATAATAAATAGTATCCTCAAAAGACATAAGAAACGAAAAAACACGGACATCAGTTTGATAGTAACAAACATTTCGGGACAAGTGTTTGGAACAAGTACTGTCCTTCGATAATCAAGAATGCCTAAGCAAGTATGTTCTCTGCTTTCTCTAGATTTTTACATAAAAGTCTGTGGTTTTACACTCACAGAAATGTTCAATTTATACTACAAATGTATTTTATTAATTATTGATTATTGATTATTGGTTGTTGACTATTGACTATTGATTATTGGTTATTAATTATTGATTATTGTTAATTCTTAATTAATGGTTATTGATGATTGATGGTTAATTATTGATTATTATTAATTATTTGTTAATTAATCTTGAAATACACATTCTAGTGTTTCAGCGCAAAATAGTGTAGTCTGAAAACTTTGCAGTCTAAAACACGGCACAGTCTTACTTAAAACCACGTTTTAATCAAATATTGTTTTGTGAATAGTTTTAAAGCCGTAACTAAACTCCTCTCATTTTAAGCCACTAATAACATAGCACTTGTCACTGACTGAGTAAAGGCGTAGCTTTTTTCTCACAAGATTTGTAAATTCTCGTTGTCGCAGATAAACTTTGCCATTACACTACATTTTGCGCCGATATTTACACAACTGAAGAACATTAATTCACATAAATAGGGCTGCTTAACGCAGCTGCTGAAAACAATAACTTTGTGAAATAGAACATTATAGGGATAAAGTTTCAATTGTTAATATCTTTTATAATATACTGGAGTAACCCATACATAATATTAAAAATATTACACTTACATACATATTAGTGTTGAAAGTACTAAAACAAACCATTTAACTACCTCGTTTATGGTCGGAAAGCCGCCTAAGTAAATATGGGCGGGCCGCGAACATTATTGTGTGTGTGTGTGTGTGTGTGTGTGTGTGTGTGTGTGTGTGTGTGTGTGTGTGTGCGCGTGAGAGAGAGAGAGAGAGAGAGAGAGAGAGAGAGAGAGAGAGAGAGCGTGCTAATGCTATGTTTTGTTATGGTTATCAAGTTCGGCTGAGTGGGTTCAAGCAGCAGTTTGACGTGCTCCAGCAGTCGACCCTGATGACTGCCTGTCGCCTCTTTGTAGCGTCCTCGCGCTTCCAAGGACTGAACCTCCTTGTTAATTTTTGCTTTACGAAGGATGGAAAGCGTCTACCCTTGGGAATAGCTTTATGATCAAGCCGTAAATCTAGCATGGTGGGAGAGAGAGGCGCTAGCAGAGCAGGCGTATGGTAATCTGAATCTGTACTACTACTATTATCAACAGGTAAAGTTTGTTTCATTGGCCAAGATAACCTTGGAAACTGTTGATCCGATTTTCAAAATTCTTTCACCTCCGTGTTCCTTGAAGTTTGAGGATGGTTTCACACATAAATTTTAACCGATAGTTTTAATAATTTTCAAAAACAGGGACGGTTTCATGTCATGAAGCTTATTTTTTAATTTCCGTGTAGTAAAATTTTCGGCATGCAACAAACTTTCGTTATATGAGAGATAGCTTTAATATGGTGTCAACTAGTGAAATTTAGAGAAAATTCCAAATTTTATTTTGGTTTTTGTTTCAATAAAATCCTCCTTTTCGTTTTCGAGATATTGGCGGTTTTGTAAGAAATTTAGCTGGTTGGCACGTGTAGTAGGCTACTGGTTATACTAGTACTGGTTAGCTGGTCTAGTACAGTATAGACTATTTTTATCATAACAATTTTTCTAAATATTACATATTGCCTTAATTTAATATAATTATTTTAATATGAATTATAATATTTATTATATTATTACATTTAATAATAATAATTTTTACATGTACAACTACTCAAACAGATTTAATAATTAATACCAGTTATAATGACAGCTGAGTAAAATAAACATTGCTTATAAAATTTTATTTACTTATTTTAACTCATTTCATACATTTCATTCGCTATATTTTTTAACTAGATTACTAAGTACATTTACCAAATTAAATTGTGTACTCCCCTCCCCACACACACACACACACACACACGCACACATATATAAACCATACTATGTCACCATCACGCTACTGATATTTTAACTACATTTCATTAGCACAGTAAAATATGTTTATTACCTACAGAAATTTAGAATATCTACCTACGTTTGAATATCACTTATTGTGTACATAATTTTAACGCTAAATTTAAATGTATTAGGATATTAATACATCCTAATAAAGAGGAACACATTCTCACATTACCTTTATAATCAGACAGTTAATTAGGCTATTACAGGCTATAATTAGCGCCGTAAAATGTTCGGACGTCTTTGTTAGAATTCGTCCCACAACCAGCTAAGCTCCCCACCATGCCGGATTTACGGTTTGATCATAAAGCTATTACCAACCGTAGAAACTAGTCAATAGAACTGCCGTGGTTGAAAAGCTTCGCGATTCGTAAGACGTTTTTTCTATTTTCGTTTTTCTTTTTGTTATCAGTGTTTCCAGTTTAGAAGGCCCACCTTCCTTGCAACAGTCAGTCGATGACTCAACAGTTCTAATTGTCAGAATCAAACTAATTTTAATAAAGCCATACAATTATTTTCATAATCTGTTTCCATATTTGTGTGAAAGGTAGTACAAAAATGTTTTTTGGAATGTATGTAGCGCGTGGTTTACAGGACGTCAGACTATGTCCATTTACATCTGGCAAAAGCTCTACCAATATAATACTGAAATTTCTTAAAAAAGTAACTACTGAAATAATAACTTAATAACCGAGAAATATTATCTAAACTTAATAAAACATTTGTCTGTGATTATTTTTTATTTTGTTAAGGTTAGCTACGACTGAACGCTGTTTATATAGAAGTTATTATAAACTTTGTGTTTGTACTCAGACATGTTTGCATTTGACAAGCCAAGCTGACATAACAAGTCTGCTTTAACAGTGTCTTAACATAACTTCAAATGGCCGCCAAGATGTAGTTTAAACTTTAACATAACATAACATACATATCTAGATGTAATTTACATTCACACAGATGCACATAGCAGACGTAAACTGTAATTACACAGTGGTAGCGCTACAGGCAAACGTTAGTTGATTATCGTTAATTAAAAGCTTTATGACAGTATTGAGGTGCTTGCCGAGTGAGTATACTAGCGTCCATAGAGTAAATATCCTTTACATGCAGACAAGCAGGTAAACATGTGACCATTTACATACACGGAGAAACAGAGTCGTTTGTTATACGTTTATAGTCATGCGCGAATGTACACATGCACAATTGTACGTAATTACATGTAATTATGTGCGCAGTACACACTTATGATTAATTTTATTAATCAATAGAAGGATCGTTTCTTCTCAAGCCACAGTCGTATATGAGCGTGTGGGCTTCCTCTGTGCAGGAACTCGACGCAAAGTAATCGAGGTAGCGTCCAAACGGATTGCATCTGTGTTTCGACTACTGCACCGTCGAAGTAAGATGTCCACAAGATTTCTTAAAGTACAACCAGCAGACTACAGGATCTTCGTTTACCAAATGACTACGTTTACTTCTGTCCAACGCTTCCCCGCAAAAAAGGGTATGTCCTGTTTGTTTCCCGGCCGACATCGGGGATGGACCCGAGTCTGACTTGGGTTCATCCCCAATATGTTGGATTGGACTCGAGGTTGGTCTGTGGTTTCGGCTGTGTGACTCCGGCTCTATGTCCACTTTGAGCGGTGGAGACGGTTACTGCTTCTTGCTGCTATATCCTAGGTAATCAATATACGTAAACTCGCGGAGGGTTAGAGCTACACGTCTATAACCCTAGGATACTGACCGGGAACGGGGTAAGCAGAGGCTTGGAACATCTCCCATTATCCTATGAGTTTCTGTCCAATGCTTGCATGATGTTCTCTCTCGTCTCGTCTATGCCTTTGAAGTAATCGTTCAAATTATACAAAGTCCACAGCAAATTGGGCCAACGTATATCGTTTACGGTCATCCTTAAAAACACCGTCGTTTTGCCTAGTTGTCGAAGCATCCCAAAGAGATCCCGTTTTCTGTCCTGGCCGTGATGCACAGAGTTTGTAATTGATTTCAGAAACGCCAAGTTTCTCTCCGCGCACTCTGCTCCAAGAAGTGACAATCCTCCATCATACGCCTATTTATTACCTCGGTGTTGCGGACCCAGCGGGAATTGTTATAAACACCCTCTTTCAGACGCAGGCGCAATATCTTCCTCATTTATTCTTCTTTTACTTTGTAGCGTTTACAAAAGGCATTTACCTTCTTGTTTTGAAGATATTTCAACATTTTTGAAATTTTAAACAAAAATTTGTCCAACTTCAACATTTTGTCACTGTATATATTGTTGCAATCATTCGTCTTCTGCCGAATGCAACAATCCGCGAATTGTACCTTGCCCGACGCACTAACGTCACGCCCTCCCTTTTACCAACCCTATCGTTTGCTTTGTTAAATCTCGTCAGTCTCCCATCAAACGCTGTGAGCAGAGTGGCCCGTCGCAGGACTTTCGTCAAGTTTGGGAGCCTCAATAACTAAGGTAACTATGATTGTTTTTGAGCTGTCGTAAATCAGTGCTAGTAGCTAATAATTTTGTATATTACGTTTGTAACGAAAAGAAGAAAACTTGTAATAGATGTAAAAAGATTGTTATCCATAACCAACCAAGACGTATCTTGTCTGTAATAGTCAGCCTCGCCTAAAACTAAATTTCAGTCAATCAACTTGATGAAAAGACCTATGATATGTAAAGTTCAGTGTCAGTACTCGTTATAGATGTAATTTGAAGTCGTAACCTTGTAATATAATTTTGTAATATTGTAAATTGTAACTACGCACTGTATGAATGCATGTGTGCGTGTTAATCGAACGATGTGGGTATAAGTGTACTAAAAGATGTGAAAACTTTCAGTTCAAAACTTGGTTCGACGTTCCGGACCGAAGACACGAGAACACGAACTTCGTACAGTTTTTACACGATCTTCCAGCACAGACATAGCAGTGGTTCAAAGCAGGTACTGAGGAACACGCAGCCGTAGCGACAAGATACAGCAGGTTGCAAAAGAACTTATCTGGATTGCCAAGTAATATTTTTACCTTTAATAACTTACGGTGGCAGTTGCTGCATAATCACGAAGCAAAAGCGAGACAAACTAGTTACTCATCATAAGTGTCAGAAACAATTTTATAAACTTTTGTGATAGATAACAGTGTTAGAAATTTAGAAGTAGATCACAGCGTGTACCCTGAACACCATTTTGTAAACTAGTATTGATTTATGCGACAGCCCTATATTTAGCATTTAACATTTTCTATACTCAGTTTTTCAAAAAAAAAATTAGCTCAGTACTGACCGTTGCTGACTGGCACATAATTAAGTAAATTTTAGAGGCTCGTAATGTTTTTGAAATAAACGGGTCGCATCCGGCTCAGCTCACAGATTGATACTTTCAACAATTTCTTTTACTTGCACCTCCTCCCTTTATAGAATTATGTTAATTATAGAAACACTTGAGAAATAAGTTACAACACAGAAAAAGTGTCTTAAGCATTTTGATGGATTTAGATATTATATTATGTTATTTGTGTGTATGTTGGACACTTCCGGGGCCCAGCAGCGGGAAGTGCTACAATATTTTCAAATTCTTTCATTATTGTCACTATTAGTGTTTTATTTTATAGTACGCATCGAGATCTGTTAAACGTAACCTCACATAACATTCTACGCGTATGCTTTCCAGAGCTATACTGATTTTATCACACTGCAAACCATTAATTTTCCACTCCAGCTTCACGACCATCTTGTGGAGGGAAGCGTGTGACGACACGCGCTCAACTGTAATGTCGCTTGTCATTCTTTCACCCTTGCTCTTTTAAATCGTGTACTGCTTATTTGGATACGCGTTATAGTTTAAAGTTATTAAGATTTTTCTGGTATACACAAAATCGTAACATCGACTTTCGCATAGTTTCTATTAACACGGTAAAGTGAATTTTAAGTCGACAACGTGTTCTGATAAAATGGGTTTGATTTACCATTAGGCTGAGTAGGTTGTATCTTAGGGCGCAAGCTTTTGGGGGGGCGCAAAAATTTAAGAGAACAAAACTACACAAAAATTCACGTTGACAATGTAAAGAAATTAGTCAGTAAAATAGAAAACTCCGATGTAAAAGAAGAAGCCAGCAACGTGTTGAAAATGTATATTTTAGACGTGGATCGACCGTTTCGTGCAGAGTATGTTCATTTAAAAACATTTTTAAGAAATAGTGAATTATGTGAATTAGAAGAAACAGAAAATAAGAAACATAAACAAAAGAAAAAGAAGCACTGTGATCCGTGTAGACACCTACAGTTCTTAAAATCATGTAGTGTGAAATCAATATTCCCGTATTCTGATGTCGCTTTCGAATTTTTTTGAGCATGTAGTCACAAATTGTAGCGGAGAAAGATCATTTTCAGCTCAAAGCCGGGCTAAAAATTATTTAAGGTCTACCTTCAGCCAACGAAGAAATGAAATTCCTGAAACTTTTATTGATTAGAAATGGTCTTTAGCAAATCATTTCTTTTAATGAAATATTTCATTGATTTGCCACTGCGCAAGCCGGAAAAATAAGTTTTGAGTAAACAAAAATTTTCAACAATTAATAATGGACATGAAAGTTATTAGAAAAACTTTTATTCTTAGCGTTTTAATTTACTTTATGTAAAAGTTAAGTAAAGTATGGAACTTTCATAATATTTTCGTTATTTGTAATTTGTCAATGTGTTCACGCTATTGTAATAAATACAGTTACGTGATTAAAATGGAAACAAGACAAATTTTTCTTTGTACAAGTCATATGTTCACAAATAAGTAGCCTTTAATGTATGGGTAAATCACGCGTAATACTTACTCGTTGTTTGAGGGTAAGTGATGGGAGAAGGGAAAAAAAAATTCATCAGCCTAGGGCGCTAAAACCTTTAAGTCAGGCCCTGCTGATAATTAAAGGTTTCTACAAATATGTAGTAGAAACCTTTACACGGATGCTTTTACTTGTTGATTCACTAATCAATTTTATGGAAAGATAACACGTAAAAAATACTTTTTTTATTTTTGACTTACCATTCAGTGTTGTAATACTATCCTTGTGTATACTTTTGCAGTAAACATCACACACAAAAATGTAACGCTGCCCATAACTTTGGTTTTCCGTTACTGCTAACTGATGCATAAGAGTGATTATGAATTCGTACACCACTGATTTTGTGTTTTATTTACCCTGACACTAAACATCAAAATTGTAATTTTTATGCCTACTTAGTTAAAAATATTTATTTTCCAAAGGTTACAAATAGTTTTTCTTCATGTCAGGGCAGTGGTTCTTAACCTTTTTAAGTCCGGACAAACCTTGAATGATGTTACACTTCATGGGATCCATGGGCATGGGCGTCGGCAGAATTACTTGTAGGAGTGTGCACCAGTTTATAATCTTGTTTTTGCTAACATGAGTACTTTAAACTCTATTTTAGGCTTAAAAAATTATGCATACTGAATTCTAGAAAATTAATACGGAACAGGTGTTTAAGACACAGTGAACAAATTTCGAGCCCGACTTTGCGACCCAACAAACGCTCCCTCGGGACCAAGCAGTGGATCAGTGGATGGCGCCCCATAGATTGAGAAAAGCTGTGTTAAGGTATATTAACTCACAGTGACCTTCAATTATAAAAATTGTGCAACTCCAAAAATGTCTCACTAACAATCATCTATTATCAATTTGCATTGTAAAAGGTAATATTATTATGCCTTTAAATTTTAATCACGTTTATATCGTTAACTTTACAATCAAAAGAGAAGCTTTGTAACGGGAGAAGTAATAAAATTTAAAAATAGATATAAGTATAATTAAAATTAAATAACTTAAAGAAAACACTAGTCATTCCTATAGTAATTTTTATTTGATTAAGTAATTAATATTTAACTAATTAATTAACTAGTCATTCGTTTAGTAATTTTCGTTGAAATTATAACGAATTTTAATTATAACAGAAGGAATTAAATAAAATATTGTCAGTGTGTCCATGGTTCCATATTTTAATTCAAGGATACATTGCAATTTATCACTGTTCAGTAGTATAGGACTATACATTAAAATTACAATGAGTTCCATACAATTAGCGTAAGTAGAAAATACTAAAGTATACGTTAAAAATATTTGATTTCACACGTACCTCTTACAATTATTACTCTTTTATAATGAAACATAGATGTACAGAACCAGTATGTGACAAATTAAAGATCTTTACTAGAAAACAATATAAATTTTAATGTTTTCATCTAAAGACCAAGGTTTTAAAAGAAGAAGAAGAAGAAGAAGAAGAAGAAGAAGAAGAAGAAGAAGAAGAAGAAGAAGAAGAAGAAGAAGAAGAAGAAGAAGAAGAAGAAGAAGAAGAAGAAGAAGAAGAAGAAGAAGAAGAAGAAGAAGAAATGTCAGGGGTCTCCCTGGCTCATGACTGACTGACTAAGAATATAATTCCCATGATGGTTAGACATCTTAGCGATTATACGGCATTGGTTCCGACACCAGTGAATCTTCCAGACATTTTGGACGAGGGGGCCACAAAATATAACAGAATAAATGTCGCTTTCCAATTCATATTTCTTACTGTTTTTGAAAGGTACTCTTTTAGAAGAATGTAAAATAATATTTTTAGCTTTACAATACGTTGGCAGTACTGCAGTTAGTTAATTTGTTATGTCATTCGTTTGTCTTGTAAACTTTGTTGTGAGCTTACTCAAGCAAGCATTAAGTAAGTATACACTCAGACGTTACGGCAAACGTATTGTTCATGTGATTGTAACTTGTAGCGTTACATTCTGTACAAATGTGTAAAGTTTTAATTGATTCAGTTTATCCTTCTTGTCTAACGAACCCAGAAATGAACTTCATGAAATAATACAAGAGTGAACGCGTATAACACTAATTAAATTCATGATTTAAAACTGTTGTACAGTAGCAGTAAATAGTTTTGCTTGTTAGAACTTGCAAGCAGCCTGCAAAATCTCTGGAATCCTACGTCATCGTGAACAGCTTTTTGAATTCATAATAATAGTAGTTTACCGTAAAACGTGTAACTTATTTTTAGTTTCATATAGTGTGCTGTATATTTCTATTTTTCTATTCTCGATGCAGCTAACATAATATTTTATATTTATAATACGCTTTAGTTAGCTTTAGTTAGTTTTTAATTTATCATTTCTAGCTTATCACCTACTTTATTTAACATATATATATATATATATTGACTATGTTGTAACGCAATGAAAACAATGAAGTGGTCCTGAAATCTACTTACTTCCCGATAATTTCTCCATTAAGACTCTGCTGTTTGCTGGCGATCAAGTTATTCAATAAGAAAACGAAAATGGATTACAAAAAGCAGTGTATCATCTCAGTAAAATTTACCATGAATATAATTTAAAAATTTTCACGACAAAGACTAAAACAATGGCGTTAAATGAGAATTCCCAGTACGTTCCAAAATAGCAATGGCCAATAAAATTAATTGGACTAATATCCCACTACAGCTATCTAGAGTGCGACGTAAGCTATGAATATGGAAACCATATGGATAATAAAATTAACAGATACCAGAGGATGTGTGGCACAATTCAAAAGACTCTGGGAAAGGGAGTACAAAAAGATACAGAACAGAAATTTTATAAAGTAATGGCGGCACCAGTATTGACATACGGGAGTGAAGAGTGAATCGTGGACAATCAGCCGAAATCAGAGAAATCGAATTCAAGCTGCTGAAAAGAAGAAGAAGAAGAAGAAGAAGAAGAAGAAGAAGAAGAAGAAGAAGAAGAAGAAGAAGAAGAAGAAGAAGAAGAAGAATATAGGCCAAAACATCTCAGAGGTCTCCCTGGCTCATGCCTGATTGACTAAGAGTTTCATTCCCATGATAGTTAAGCATCTTAGGAATTATGTGATTATATTTAAATTAAGACGTCCCAATCTTAACATTTTATAGAAGCTTCGTAAAGAAAGTCCCATATGTAAACACAAACTTGAAAACAAGCAACAACGCTGTCACTTGACCATGGCAGGTATACTCTTTCCGCTCTTAGTTCACTCCTGATATAACCAAACGCATGTGACTGAGATAAACCGCTACTTGCTACTTGAATCAGACAGAGGCATTTTACTCTTAACCTCTGACAATTGTTTCAGCATATTAGGCTCTTCTCAAAGAGCTGCTAAGACTAACTAAATATAAAGAATGTTTATAAGAGTGAACATGTGTTAAGGGTGTGTATATGATCACGTGGGGGGTGTATGGTGGAAGGGGTGAAGGAGCAAGTATAGGGAAGCTCAAGTAACTCTAAAAACGAAGTACAATAGGAATGAAAATTCAAAAATTAACTAAACCAAATAGCCTAACAGCTTTTAACAGAGGAGATACAAAGAATTCTGTCTGTACTTTCCTAGTTTCTAAAAAATTGATTTATTGGAAATTTTATAAATTGGAAAAGAAATTAAAATGAACAGAAATGTAACAAAGCAACGGACACAGTACATTGTTGATCTTGTTATTCTCTGTAACTCCACGTTCGTCGTGCTTATTTGGTAAACTGCTAAATGTCATGTTCTGGACGACGCCTTTCAGTGTTACCACCATTTTCAAATCCTAAACCACGACAGTCGTGGAACCACTGAAAGGCCTCATCCAGAACATGACATTTAGCAGTTTAGCAAATAACTACGACGAAGTTAGAACAATACATTGTATCTCCTTTGTTAAAAAATGTTATTTAGTTTAGTTAATTTTAGAAATTCCATTCATATTATACTTACTTTCTACAGGTATTCGACCTTTCCTGTACTAGCTCCACCACCCCCTCCACCATACACACCCCACACACATGCCCACCCACACATCCTTAACACATGTTCACCCTCATAAACATTCTTTGTATTTAGTTGTTCTTAGCAGTTCTTTGAGAATAGCTTAATAGTCTGAAACAGTCGTCAGAGGTTAAGAATAAATTTTGAAAATACCAAGTCTTCGTCTTTTTTTTTTAACCATCCATCCATCCCCTTGGGCCCTAAAACCTTTTTATTTATCAGAATGCTGTCACTTATCTGTTGGTGTCAGAGAGAGAAATTTGATTTTATTAAATTTAATTCCCGGGCTGTTTGGTCGTGGTCAAATGTTAAATTCTTTAACAGACGTTTCGGCCATGCCATCGTCGGCCACCGTCAGTGCAAATTTGGGTTCGCGCTAACGTAGGTTGGTCACGTTACAGTGGACACTGGGCTGTTTGGCCTCACATACTTTAGAGACCACAGTGCAGTGTTAATGGCCATGGTCTCTAACGTAACCAACCTATGTTAGCGCAAACCCAAATTGACACTGACGATGGCCGTCGATGGCATGGCCGAAACGTCTGTCACAAATTTTAACAATGGACCACGGCCAAAAAGCCCGGAAATTCAATGTAATGACATTGACTCCGGCCTTGCAAGCCTACGAAGTAACCTAGAAATTTGATTCTTTGCATGCGAGTCTCAGATTCTGAATCACTACTGTTAACGGTATTACTGGTAATATTACCCTCACTATTGTAATGTTGTCGAGATTACATAGCATACACTCTTCTTTAATTACATGCTCAACACAAAGACGCCATTTGTCTGCAGTCATTTCATTTACCAGCATCACTACCATCTGCCATTTGTTTGATATCAGACAGCGTAGATATTATGTTGTGACGGGCAACATATCCTTTAAATTGGCTCTATATTAATTTACGTACTCCATACTTTAGTTGTGCGTCCCTCATGGACCTACGTTTTATCAAGGTAAAAAAAATGTGGCTTTTCTTTGTTCGGAAATTCTTGAATCACTTCAAGTATTTTCTTCGTCAAATCATCAAAATGTCCCGTTTATCTAAACAATGTATCTTTTTAATAAATTCAAAGCCCATAGATTTTTTACGTTCATGGGGATAGTAGCGAATCGAGAATTTGGTCTTGCGGGGGGGCGGGGTCCGGTCGAGTTGGCTTCATACAAAGAAATAACAAGTCAATACTAATCAATAGGCCTATTACAATCTTCAGAGTGGCTGAAAAACGTGTAACAACATATTGAAATCAATCCCATTTAACTAATAACACAATTGAAAACGCTATCAAAGCATTGTTTGTAAGATACTCATTGACTCCACTGATTTTCCTATATTTCATATTTCAATATTTCAAACGTATAGGCAAATGCTGTGTAATAAACTTGTGTGGAGACCTATATTTTAAAAAAAGGGTTACTACTATATTAGCGTACAGAGCTGAGAAATTAATAAAACATCTTAGAAATTAAGATACTAAGAAAATGTCTTGTCAACGTTCGACCTTCGGGAGGGGTCCGGTCTAGTTCGCCTCACCCGTAAATATACCCCTCCATGGGGGCTGGTACGTCCCACACGTGGTAAGTTGGGGTTACTGTTTACATCTAACGATCCTTTTCTTGTAGAGTTGGAGCTTCATTACGAAAGAAAAGGTTACAGACTTCACAAAAAGACGGAAAACCCTAATCAAAAACAAAGATGACTAAACCTCGTATTATCGCTTGTCACAGAAACACCAAATGTACAAACTACCATGGCCTTTAAAGGTAAATATCAAGTCAGGACTAAAGTAGTTATAAACACAACAGCACTTCAGAACAAGTGAGCCGTATCAAATATCTCGGCTGTGCAGTAAGCTATGAATCTGAATATGATATACAAGAGAACATAACTAAACTTAGGAATACTTGTGGTACGATTCGTAGAAATATTAGAAATAAAACAAGACACAGCACAAGGATTAAATTTTATAAGACAATTGCAATACCCACATTGATTTATGTGAGCGAGTCCTGGCGTGGGTCCTGACAAAAAAGGAAAGCGGCAAGATTCATAGTGCTGAAATGCAGTTTCTTCGGAATACTTTAAATTATACATTGCAAGTTAGAATTAGGAATGAGGATATCGGAGCAGAATTCGAAGTAAAAGACATAAATGAAATTATTTCAATTTAAGAAGACAATGGTGGGATCATCTGCAATGTACGACAGAGGATCGATTGGCGAAAGCGGCACTGAGCTATACAGCCATTGATAGAAGCGACGTGGGTCGTCCGAGGATGAGATGGGTGCCGGAACAGGTTTATATAACCTAATCCTCGAAGAGAAGGAAAAGAAGAAGAAGTTCAGACACCTATGATATAACGTGGGCTTACAGCCGGTGTCAACATTATTAGGTTGAAGTAAATCCGTGCTGTTAGGCCGTGTGGTCGGTTGCTGACAAATTGCAACACAGTCGGCTAACGTTTCGATCCCAGCCACCGGGTATCTTCTTCAGAGCACAAAGCGACAGAGAACACGTACGGGAGTCTTTTGTCGGATACAAGCGACCTACCCCGTCGGCGGCCCCCTGATCCCGATGGCTGGCTGGAATCGAATCGTAAAGCGACTATGTTGCAATTTGTCAGCAACCGACCACACGGCCTAACAGCACGGATTCATTTCAACCTAATAATTTTGACACCGGTCGTGTAAGCCTGCGTTATATAATAGGTGTCAGAATAATGTTCAGACACCTCTCACATGACTGTTCAGACATTTTGAGCATGCGCTCAACACACGGCTGTATGAACAGTGTCAACACCCCTGACCATAGGCGGATCCAAAGAGGGGGCACGGGGGCACGAACCCCCCCCCAGACGGTTCGAAAATACACTGGATAAAATGAATTATGTAGCTAGTGCAATTATGATATTTTCAGTTAGTTAACCCTTTGAAACCCGAATTTTTTACAACAATTATTATTATTTTATTTTTTATCGCAATTTTATTTTTAATTTATAATTTTATAATTTTTTATTATATAAAATACGTTCACACCTAATATTTCTAGATCAGAGTATTGATAATGAATATGTGTATTTTTGTAAATTATAATTCTATATTAGTATTTGTGCTTATTTTTATTTAGATGTTTTACTTTCCTTATTGATAACACTTATTCTTATTGTATCGAGAGTAAGTAATGGTGTAAAAATTAGATTAGTTTTATAAGTGAAATGAAAGTCAAATTTCTAAAGAAAGTTTAAATAGATTAAATAAAAAATTCCTGTTATAAGTTTACTTTATATTATTTCAAAATTGTACAAATACATTATACTTTCTAAAATCAAAATCGGTTGTTTTATTTTTTTTCAAAAAGTAGTAATACAATAATAAATAAATTATGTTAAAAACTAATGTTTTTGTATTTATATTAATATATTTAATTATTTATTTATTTATATTAATTTTTATATCGTTTGATTCAACAGACACTTTGATAATAAGATTTTTTTCTAACAACACCTCCCCCCCTGGAGAGGAGGGGCCCAAAACTGCTAGAATGTGCCCCCCCCCTGAGCACATTTCTGGATCCGCCCCTGCCCCTGACCTATACCGTTTTGGATGAGCCATGCCTGTTTGTTTACATAACGAGATGAACTAAGAACGGTAAGAGTATACACAAATATATATTAGCCTGTAGTGTTCTCGTTTGTAGTAACTCAATTGGTGTGAATTAATTAGCGCCGGCAAAGGGAAACATCAGCTTATGCTCAGTACAAAGCAAGGCCAGCAGAGAGTTGTGCTCAACTTTGCCAAACAACTGTCATTAATTACAGCGTCCGTGTTGCGAAAGTCTGCGCGCTGTAATACACTGGCTGGAGTACAACCCGCTACAAACCAAGTTTCATCTTCAGGTTAGATATTAACACCAAGCAACTTGGTACTTTCGACATGGGAAACTTGCTTCACTTCAACAGTTTTTGATCTGGAATAATTGATCACGTTTCTTGGTAATAAATTTAAATGATAATATTTAATTAAAATAATAATGTTAAAAGAACATTATTATGGCGAATACTTGACAGAAGAAGTTACCCTATACATGTTATAGAAACTATAAAGAGCGTTTATGTAGAAACCACTGTAGCCTACGACTGGACATAACAGGAAGGATGACTGAGGAAGTTCCCACTAATAAGGGGGTAGACAAGGCTGCTATATAGCGCCGACGCTTTCCAATATATGTATAGACGACATGTTTAAAACATGTAAATGGAGTTTTCTGGAAGGAATGTTTTTAAACTCCACTTTGCACGCAAATGATATGGTAATAATTCAGGACAACGCGGATAAACTACAAAACTAAATGTACAAACTAAATCGAATAGCAGATAAATATGGGTTTTAATGTCAGCGAACAAGACTAAAATAAATGGTATTCAGAATTAAGCAACCGGTAAGAACTAAGACAGTTACAGATGGAAAGATTATGGAACAAGTCCAGCATTTGATCCAGAAATTGATCTGAATGAAAAAATAAACAAATTTAGGAATATCTGTGGAACAATTCACAGATACCTTAAGAATAAGACAAGAAGGAAACAAGGATAAGGTTTTTTAACACTGTAGCGGTACCAGTTTTGATGTATGGAGATGGAGCCAGTATTATGTCAGAATGAGACAAAGCAAAGTTTCAGGCAACGGAGATGAAGTTTACGAGGAGTACTCTGGCCTCTACCATTCTCGATAGAAAGAAGAATGTGGATATAAGGACGGGACTGGGGATCGACCCATTGTTGGAAGAGCCGAGGAGCAACAAAAGAAGGTTGTGTGAACATTTGAGAAGAATGGCGGGTGACAGGATTGGAAGAGAGACGCAGGAAGGCCGAGAGCGAAGTGGCTCCCGGAACAGGTTCAGGATGAGCCTTATCCTTGAGGTTCATGATGACGATGAATAATTAATTACAATTGAATACTTTATTATAAAACAATTGTAATCTTATATATAAAAATGAATCTTTCTTTGTTTCTTTGTTTGTCCCGTATGCGTTCCTATACCATTCATCCGATTGCGATGAAACTTCGGTGAGTTGTGCGCACGCCCCTGAAGGTTTCTGAATTTTTTCGATGGGGTCCTTTTGGGGGTTCTTTGGGGTCTTCAACATCTTCTCCTAAACCACTGGACCGATTTCAACCAAACTTGGCACAAATATTTTACGCAACGGGAGAACCAACATAGGATAGGTGTTTTTTCGACGGGGTCCTTTTGGGGGTCTTTTGGGGTCTTCCGCATCTCCTCCTAAACCACTGGACCGATTTCAACCAAACTTGGCACAAATATTTTACGCAAAGGGAGAACCAACATAGGACAAGTGTTTTTTCGATACGATCCTTTGGGGTCTTCCACATCTCCTCCTAAACCATTGGACCGATTTCAACCAAACTCGGCACAAATATTTTACGCAACGGGAGAATCAACATAGGACAGGTGTTTTTTCGATATGATCCTCTGGGGGGTCCTTTGGGGTCTTAAAAAACTATTAGATCCGGTTACTATGGCAACCCAATAGAATAGATTCTGTTCTAAATATATTATCGCATTAAATTGAAGACCACGCGAACGAAGTCGTGGGCAACAGCTATTTATTTTTAAGAAACCTACTTTAATTGAACTTTATTAATTAAACTAACATTTCATTACGTACAACGTGAAACTCCGTAGCGAAGCACGGGTATTCCGCTAGTACATTATAAAGTTGGGGTAATTTAAAAGTAAGACAACAGGAATAAGAATGATGGTGCTGATGACGATGGTGATTCTGATGGTGAAGTTGATGGCGACGGACGTGATGATGATGTTGTGGCATTGGTGGTGGTTGTCTTCGTCCTCTCCGTTATTAGAGAATTTTTAAACTTTTCTGTTTTCAAAATTGTTATCCTCATCGACACAGAAATGTTTAAATTTTCACCATAAACAAAGATGTAAAAAATAGAATCGGAGGCCATCATCGCTGTCGGTAACAATCGGCAAGTGTCCGCCAATTCACTTCAGAGATGAGACAGAGAATATGTATTTCGTTTATAGACGTTCATACCAGCACGTTCTAAGCTGGAAAACGGCATCAACCAATCAGCAACAAGTAGTGTCTGATTGGTTTGGGAGCACAACATGCCAAATCCTGTTTAACAGAAGGCTTTCTCCTCTTCTATTCTACGGAACCATGTTTAAAGATCTCCACGGACTCCATGTGCAGCCGAGAGTAATAGGCACTCTCCGAGGATAAGATCTTGGTCTCCTCAAGAAGAACGCGATGATCAGCTTCTCCAGCTGCCTCAAGCGACAACAGCGGGTGTGTTCACCAATGCGGGTGCGGACATTAATAATATTACAATAGTATAAATTCCAAAATGTATTTATAAGGTTTACACGTATTAATTGAAATAAATATCTAATTACAGTATATTTGTTTGACCTAATTCTTTTTTGTGTCCGACAGATGGTGACAAAATCGAGTTGGCAGCATAGTGTGACACTGAGGTGACACGGAAAATCTACATCTGTTCTCAATTACGTTAATTCGTAAAGCTTTAGCTTAGTGTACGTATCACCGCAACTAATATAAATCATTTCCAGGTCAGTTCAGTCTTTCCACGTCGAGGAAAAATTTTATTTTCTCTGCAAATTGCATTTGTTGATGTAGTTTGCAATAATGAACAATTATTACGAGACTCTGTCTGTCTGTCTATCTGTCTATCTATCTATCTGTCTGTCTGTCTTTCTGTCTCTATCTCTGTCTCTGTCTCTGTCTCTATCTCTGTCTGTCTGTCTCTCTCTCTCTCTCTCTCTCTCTCCGTCCCTCTCTTTCTATCTGGCTATCTGTCTGTATGTATCTCTCTCTTCCTCGTTCTCTCACCCTCTCTCTCTCTCTCTTCAACGTTCTTCTGTCTGTCTTCCTTCTTATTTACCAGCTTCCTCTCACCCTTCTCACACTCTCTCGCCTTTCTCTCTCTCTCTCTCTCTCTCTCTCACTCTCTCTTGCTCCCTCTTTTGTCTGTCTTCCTTCTTATTTACCAGCTTTCCCTTACCATTCTCACACTCTCTCCCATTTCTCTCTCCTCTCTCTCTCTCTCTCTCTCTCTCTCTCTCTCTCTCTCTCTCTCTCTCTCTCTCTCTCTCTCTCTCTCTCTCTCTCTCTCTCTCCCTCCATTTACTTACTGACCGCGCGCGTGTATAATGTATTGTACGTATATAGTGTTAAATATACGTACACATGTAATAATTTTTTTGCTTGTCTCTTGAAAACTCATTAGCAGAATGGAAAACAAAAATAAACCTATGCTGATGTAACGAACAGTGGAAGTAAAATAAACGTTTTGTGCTAAAATCTGCAGTTCCGTTTCAAGTGATTTTGATGCAAAAATTGTATTTAAAAAAACTATCTGCAATTTCTATTTAATCTAAACCTACTGATAAAAATTCTGTGTAACTGCTGTAAATTTAAATTTTTGTGGTCGGTCTCATAAATGTTATCAACGCTATCGTTCACGTTATTCCTTGTCATTTCTATTTCAGAGGAGTGTTCGCCAGTTAAGTTGCATCTGTCGGCGATTCATATCTTTCAGAATCATCAAAGATCTATAATCTGATATGGCCATCGTTAATGTATACTGTATCAGCTAAGTAATGGTATTTATATATTATAAAACTGATTAATCAATAACATCAATCATTAATCAACAAATAAGTGGTGATGATGATAATGGCATTCTAGAAGATTCGTTTGTTTGCATATGGGGTATATGTAATAAAACCTCATGCAATTCCCACGCGTCAACAGTTTATACATAAAAGTTACGTGGTGTGATTGGGGAGGCTTGCAAGTGACATTACGGTGTTCACATCGAGTCCGTCTACCACCGCTTGGTGTGCTAGGCTGTGCTAACTGGAACTGGACAGAATCTCAGGAGAGTGCCCAGGACCATGATGAGTGGTTTCGTCAGCGACAGACTAGCGTAAATGGGTTCAAGGAACAAAAGAAGAGAACGGGATTAGGAAAATAAAAAAAAAATTTAATCATATCTTAAAAATTATGAACACTGAAAATTTTTCATCATCATCCTCAAGGATTAAACCAAGAATGGTTTGTTCCGGTCTCAGATAGGCAAGTATTACAGCTGGTCACTCCAGCGCTTCCTCGGACGTCCCACACCTCTCCGTCCCTCTATAGTTGTTTGAGGATGCGGCAGTCATCCATTCGGCAAAGATGTTCCCACCAATATGTCGTCGTTTAGTAGATGAAGTCAGCACAACCACGACCTTACAGAACTTTAGCTGTGTCCTCCCTCTGAGTTTTATTCTTCAATAGTCGTCTTATTGTTCCACACGTACAACTAAATTTATTTAACTTTCTTTCGATATCGTTCTCTTTCATGTATGAGAAAACGCATCCCACGTGATTAAAATGTGATACTGCTCCAAAACACTACTGTCAATTACAATTTTTGTTTTTACAGGGTTCTTTCCTAGGAAGGCCATTGTTTTTGTCTTAGTATGTGAGATCTTAAAGTTGTATTTCTGGAAGATTGTATGTAAGGTATAAATAGACCTTTGTAACTCATTATCACTCTTCCCTATAATTATTTGGTCATCTGTATATATAGTAATGTGCTAAGTGATCCCTTATCTGAGATTGGTATACCTGCAGGACAGACATTCACCCATTCTCTCAAAATGTTGTCAATATACATGTTAAATAAACTTGGAGAGAGGCCACAGTGTCCTTGTTTAATACAGTCTCCTTCCTGTAGCAGATGCACCTTGTAAACCTCATTAATATGTTTATCTTTTTTAAAGATAGCTTTCTTCCATCTTTTGAACAAGCGGATTTTTGAAAGTACTAAATAATAGTCGGAATATATATCTGATACTCTGTAAACATGAGTAAATACTTTATTATAAAACAATTGTAATACATTATAAAGTTGGGGTAATTTAAAAGTAAGACAACAGGAATAAGAATGATGGTGCTGATGATGATGGTATCTTCTAATAATGCGGCCAGTTTCTCATTTACTGTTATGAAAACAATAATGGATTTAGAATAATGGATCCATCTAGCACCCCATGTATATTTATTGTTGTCCCTCTTTCTGAACAAACTATTAGTCATGTTCCACTTTTCAAGACATTAATTTAAGTTTTCATCTCAAACCTAACCTAACCTAACCAATGTACCAGTATGTTATAAACTAAGATTTTTACTTAATTACGCAACTATTACCATAAATGCTGAGAAAAATAATTTATATTTCTCAGTAAATTTGGTATTACGGCCATTTGAGGCAATCTGTGGTGAAATACCTAAGAGAATCAGTGAAAATTATAACTACACTAACTGCAGTTTTTAATTTTTAATTGGTAAATATATATTTAAAATAATGCTGCACGAGTGTGTTTTTAAATAAATAGGCATCCAGACACACCCACTGTAGGGGTAAAGATGATTATCGTAACATACATAAGTAAATTTTGTGATGTGGATTATTGATGTGGATTTTGTGAAGTAACTTAATGTTATTTGGGCCATTGCAGATATATTTAACGCGTGAACTAACACGCAGTGCCTTGGAAAGGAATCCATGCAACATTTACTTTGATATATGGTCGACCAACTTTTGTTGTTCTCCTTGCTAAGCGAAAGATGATGTATGTTAGTATACTTTCTATACACGCGCGCGCGCGCGCGCACACACACACACACACTTTAATTTAAAAATATTTAATTCATAGACCTGTGTTTCTTCCAAAGTGAACATTTCTGTTTTTAGACTAGGACATTAGTTTTGAACGGCACTACAATAAACCAATATATTATTCTAACGTTCCAAGTTTTTCCTACATTTTTGCCTTTCACATCCTCGTTATTTTTATTGTGAACGACTTTTCTTAAAGCTAAAGTGTTATTAACAAACTTCCAAGTATAGCCATTCTTCGAAAAGTCGTTAACAATATTTTCGATCCCATCTTCTTCTTCTTCTTCTTCTTCTTCTTCTTCTTCTTCTTCTTCTTCTTCTTCTTCTTCTTCTTCTTCTTCTTCTTCTCTTCGAGGATTAGGTTATACAAACCTGTTCCGGCACCCATCTAATCCTCTGACGACCAACGTCTCTTCTACCAATGGCTTTATAGTTCAGTGCCGGTTTCGTTAATCGATCCTCTGTCATCCTTTGCAGATGACATGCAATTGAAATAATTCCATTTATGTTCTTTACTTTCTGATATACTCATTCCTTATTCTGTCTTGCAATGTATAATTTAAAGTATTTCGAAGAAACTGCATTTCAGCACTTTGAATCTTGCCGCTTTTCTTTTTTGTCATGACCCACACCTCACTCGCATAAATGAATGTGGATACTGCAATCGTCTTATAAAATTTATTCCTTGTGCTGTGTCTTGGTTTATTTCTTGTTTTATTTCTAAGATTTCTATAAATCGTACCACAAATATTCCTAAATTTATTTATCTTCTCCTTTATATCATATTCAGATTTATACCTTACTGTACAGCCGAGATATTTGAAACGGCTCACTTGTTCTAAAGTGCTGTTGTTTGTAACTATCTTAGTCCTCACTGGATATTTACATTTAAAGGCCATAGTTTTGATCTTCCTTACTGAAACCTCTTGCCACTTCTTTCAAGAAAACTTAGTGAGTACTCCCTTGCCACTTCTTTCAATTGAAACATAGCTCTGTGTAAATCATCCTCATTTTCTTAAAAAAGAACTATGTCATGTGCATGTAGCAGGAAACCTATACAAATTGATTTGTTAATCTGTATTCTCAAAGTCACTCTGGATTTTCATGCTCTAAACATGTCGTCAATGTATATATTAAACAAGGTTGGGGAAACACAGCCTCCCTACCTAACTCCCTTATTTATTGGAATGTCACCTGAGAGCATACCATTCAGATCCAGGACTACAGATGTACTTTTGTAAATGATCTTAACTGAATTTATTAAATACTGTGGATATCCTCTTCTATTCATAACACGACATAACTTTTGACGGTCTACATTATCAAATGCTTTTTCCAGATCAACAAAAGTGATATGGATATTTACTTATTTTTAAGATTACTTATTTATGTAAACGCACTTTAATCTTTATCCCAACACTAAAAACATGTTAGCGTTTCTGTTTTGGTATGCGGCCTGCATCTACAGTTTGCAGATTAGTGCAACCCACTTTGTGCCCTGCATTCTAATGTAATTGCGCTTAGATTCCTAACCGCGCCGTCAGCAAAACGAGCTAAGCTGAATTTAAACGTTGTATTCATGCTAAACTTTATTGAAGCTACTTGACTTTTATTATTAATCTGCCTTATAATTAGGCTTATATATTACATAGCATTACACAAACTATGAATTATTATATTGCAACGTTACGATTATTTCATAAATTTACACAAATACAGAACCATGTACTCAACGCAACTATTGTAACGAGACATATGACCACGATATTTGAACATCAGAATATAAGCAACATGTCATAATAATTGAGTGGGACAAGACCCATTAAGTATTTACAATGAGTATACCAAGCATGAAAACTACATGAGTAAATAATAATAGAAGAATGAACTCACAACAAGGGAGTTAATACAGTAATGGTAATAATAATAATAATAATAATAAGACAAGAATGAAAATATATTAAATAGTGATTATCCAATAGATCCAATAACCCAATAGATCCGGTCAGTGAGAAACCAAGAAACAAAGAAGAAAACACATAATAAAGAAGAAAACAATAATAATAATGATGTCAGTCAATATGGTGACACAAGAAGAACCAAGAACGTACACTAACTATGAGATAAGAAGTCCCAAATGTGAAATAAATTGCCAACAACAAGTGAAGTACAAAATGAGAGACAATGACACATAGCCAAAACAATAACTGACTACATTAGATGACCTGAATATGACCACTAGTCTAGTAAATGAGTAGGGCATCCAATAATAGCCAAGAGAGTGAGAGTAATAAGAATATTAGTATAATAAGAAGCTGTAAACAACAGTATGATAACATTTTATGTCCAGAATTAATGTAGGTTAATAGACAACCAAAATTGTCAGATAACAGTAATAATTACCAAATAAGTTATGGAAAATGATAATAGAGAGAAAAAGAATCAATTGATGAATTACATGTGATAATTAATAACACTAACACTAGTAAAAAAGAGATAAAAATTGTAAATGAAAATCAGCTCAGCCAACCCATTGTTGCATTAGAGTGGGGACACAAATAACCTAAATACATATACTTTCCACTTAGATTAATAAGAATTAATAACTAAAACATAATTAAACTAATATCTCTTGGATAAAAAATCAAGTAGATGTTGTAAGGGTTCTACCAATACCAAGATAAACTACCTAGAGTAGTATTTATATTGTAATTAATGTAAACTAAATGATCAAATACAGACAGAATGGGAATCACCATGTAAAGTTTAGATAAAACTAGTTGTAAAATTAAACAGAAACAGAAAGGGTGATATCTGTATAATAAGGAAGATGGTACATCACTAGCATAATATTGTAAAATAATTATTATCACTAATGTAAGGCATAATAATAATAATTGAGTACATCTGTCATGTGACACTAGCTGCAAGTATTATTACTAAGTTCTCAAAACAAGAGAATGCACCAATGTAAAACACAAGATTGTAAAACAATGTAATAACTGTAATGAACAATTATGAACAAGATAGTGACTTAAAATACCACTACTTAATTAAAAATGAAGTAAAGTAAGGTGACACCTTATAGTACAATCTATAGGTGATTAAATAGACTCAAAACCAGGAAATAACAATGTATTCACAGTAACTAAAGCAAACAGTAGTTGTACTAACAATGTATGTGTAACTGGGACACAACAGAAATTGTCCAGAAACAAATATTCAAATGTAATTAGTCAATATAATTAGTAGAATCATAGGCCTAATGCAGCCTTAGCATAGGAGATGTATTTTGTCAATAATAATAAGTAGATAATAAGTAAAGAGTGTAAAAGGACTTGAAAAGCATAATCTCGAAGAGATGTGATTGTCATTTCTTAGTTTTAGTGAAAGAATACATACATTTATTAAGAAATAGTACAAAGTGTTAATTTCAAACAATATCTTCCTTAATCATGGACGAAAATATATTATGTGTGACTCTAAATTAAGATCCAAATGTTCGCTATATCGTAATCAGCTTAGATTCACAATCAGAGGTGTTATAAGGAAGTTATGTAAATTTAAAGTTATTTGATTTATTTTGGAAAAATGTTTAGCGTCAGTTCATACTCTTAAACCCGACGGTCCACGCTTGTTGTAACAATTAAATAATTCAGCGAAGGGGGTATGTGCGCTAAAGTAAAGATCCTTAGCCAATCAAAGAAGAGAATTCGATAATTTTTACAAGGAATGCAAACGAGAACAGCAGAAACGGACACCATCTTGGGACACTTTTTCATAACCACTGAAGCAAGACAGACGACTGCTCTGCATCGCCAGAAAACAACAGTCTAACCTAACTTTGTGCGTGTGATCAAATGTAAACAAGGAAACATAACATTATTTTAGTAAAATCATTATAACGTTTTATTCGAAGTTTAGTGAAGACTTAATAGTGCGACATGAATTGCTAAGTGTATAATCCATAGCGATTACGCGAATTACAGGGAGTACAGTCATCTTTTACTATATTTAAGGAATTTAAGAAATTCACGATATATTTTATCGAAACAACATTAATGCTATGTGTACATACGAACGAATAAAGGGAATTGCACCTTATTATTTTCATTGAGTTGTTAATTATAAAGAGAATTCTCAAATTAATTTTATTTAATTAGTAGATGAGAATTTTAGAGATGATGATAGTTTTTTCAATATAAACACTAAGAGTGTTTTTAATTAATATTATATCGATGAAGTTGTTAAGAGATAAACCGAAGATAAACTAACAATAGTTAGCCTGAATTTTGAGAATTCTCACGTGGCAAGATTAATTATCAAAAGCTAAATGAAAAAATAATTTATGTTTAGATTTAAGAAAGAGTCTAATACTGTTATAATATTCCGTTATTTCATGATTAAAAGAAGTTAACACCACGCTAAATACGATTCAAAGAATTAACAGATTACCTGTTCGAAGTAATCCAATATAACTGTTCAGATGATTCTTCCTGGAACACTGAATTAATTTATTACTTTATTGTGTTTATATTTTATGTGTTATAAAAAAATTATTAATTCATTTAAAGTTCATTGGTGGCAGTTACAATACACCAAGGTAACCTATAATGTCGGAACCAGACATGGCTATGATACTTTCTGTTATACATTAAGATGTAATTAATTCTGTAATCGCTCTCCGACTACCCAATAATGGTAGTATAAGTCTTCTATTAGTTTTATTTGTAGTCTGCAGTCTAAAACGACCTACATTTTAGATAAATAGTTTAACCAAAAATAAGTTTAATCATTCTGATAATTGTAAATCAGAACAACCAACCCTGAGACTAGAGCTTTTCATAAAACTAAATTATTTTGTAAACTCAAATTAAGCAAGTGACAGTTTATTATATTTTTAAAGCAATTTAATGAATATTATCAGAAAATAAATCATAATTTTATACGACAAAAATAGAGTCAGACAATTTATTTCAGTAGACTAGGCTATTACAGAACAGCTGGATATCTCGCAAAGGGTGGCAACACGGACAGCGGCAAATTGAATTTATGTTGAATAATTCTCAACTTAGATTGTCATATCAACACTGCGCGGTTAGCCAGCTTCACTTCAAGTAAGTAATTATTTAATAAAAATGTACTTTCAGTGAGAGATCGACTTCGTAGAGTCGCCTAGTCAACCGAAGAAACGTCACACCATAAATAAATTTCGAAGAACTATTAATGAAACATCTCAAAATAATTTTTTTAACATCAACAAAAAAACAATAACCGAATTTAATTAATTAATAAAAATAATTATAAACAAACTTAAATAAACAAAAGAGTGGCCCGTATTCGGCGACATACAAATTGACGCATCCAACGTGTGGCTTTTTTCACCCGTCGGGATCTCGTAAAATATCATCCTATTAAGAATGTGGTACACCGGCCAGATAGCAGGATTTTTGTTTCTCGTTGCGTCAAGTATATGTAGTTGCACAATAATTAAATAAATTTTAAAGAGGAGTGAGATGTTGTTTTCATGAAATAATTATTTAAAACCATTTAAAAATAATCATCCTAAGATTTATTCATTAATAGAAAAATATTCCAATATTAAAAAATTCAAACATTAGATAGATCAAATATCCACTTTTATAAGTTTCACACATATTAGACTGTTCATAACATCTAAAAACTAAACAATCATATACTCTTATTCACTAAACAGACATGTTAAATAAGTCATCTAAATTCTTTCGTGTGTGTGTGTGTGTGTGTGTGTGTCTGTGTGTGTGTGTGTGCGTGCGCGCGCGCGCGTCCTGAATCCTGAGATTTTGATGATGATGATGATTATGATGATACTGTGTTCTATGTCTCTATGGGTTGTTGTTGTTGCTCCTGAGTTTCTCCATACGTCTTGTGTGTGTGTGTGTGTGTGCGTGCGTGCGTGCGCGTGCGTGCGTTCGTGTGTGTGTGTGTGTGTGTGTGTGTGTGTGTGTGTGTGTGTGTGTGTGTGTGTGTGTGTGTGTGTGTGTGTGTGTGTGTGTGTGTGTGTGTGTGTGTGTGTGTGTGTGTGTGTGTGTGTGTGTGTGTGTGTGTGTGTGTGTGTGTGTGTGTGTGTGTGTGTGTGTGTGTGTGTGTGTGTGTGTGTGTGTGTGTGTGTGTGTGTGTCCTCAACTGGCAGCGTAACGTCGTCTGTAGATTTCTTGAGTCTGAGAATGCCCCAAAATTGTCGGTCGTATTTATACTGGACTCAATCTGAGATGTCCAGGATTGCTCTTGACATGTTAGAAATTGTAACTTTCATGCAAAGCGTCCTTTTAATTACGAATCACTTTTCTGTTCATTTTAGCGATTTCGAAAACACACTTGTAGCATCCCCGATATCATTGTTGGCGTAATTTTTTTCTGTTCACGCACATATAACACACATGTTAATTACTCTTTAATTACACCCGTAATTAACATTAATTACTTAGCGTCTTTAATATTGCAAATGTCTGTAATATTTTATATATCACTGCATTCGTTAAGAATTCCTTAATGCAATGGTGTTTTTATAATTGGCGTAAGTCTTTGCTTACAGGTTTAACACAAGTAATTAGTTTATTATAATCCTGTTAAGACATGATTACAGACAAAACAATAAGTCGTTCGCATCACCCCATATTTTCATGTCGTAGCGTGCTCACACATACGCTGTAACTTACGCTACCACAGCAGGTGTCTCTTTCGACAGGTTAGATATTGTCAATTCCTGCACAAAACTGTATAAAACTGTTCCTTATTCTATTTATACTAATTACAATATAAAACATACCGACCTGGGCAAATATGCAAATATATGAATTGTTGCAATATATATACTGTAAAAATAATTACATATTATGAATATCTTCAAATAAATACACTGTAAATAATTTTCATGTGACGTACGTTTCACAGAAATTATTCTGTATCTTCAGAAGTTTGTTTGAATTGTAATTAAATGTTTCGCTTTAATCCAGCTAACGGATAATCAGGTGAAAATAAACCTACTTGCAGTGTATTTATTTGAAGATATTACATAAGAGACCTGCAGGAAACTCAACGAGTTACTTACAAACGAATATTATGAATAATTCAGAAAACGGATTGTGTTTCTTATTGAGGTTCACAATAACTGTTTTAAAAATTTATATTTCATTGTCTTTTGTTCAGTCGTTTTGTTTACAGAGGATACAAAAATATTACAGATAAATACTCAATATAGTAGTGACCGACGATAAATAACTTTTAACGATGGAAGGTTTACGAGGTCGGTTAATTAGTGTAACACAAATTTCACTTTATTTGTGTCGGACGTTTCGACAATATTTATTATCGTCATCAGCACTTGTGGACAGATACAAGAGAAAATATTTAAAAAAACATCAAAACCAATTAATCGTGTGTGTGTGTGTGTGTGCGTGCGTGTGCGTGCGTGCGTGCGTGCGTGTGTGTGTGTGTGTGTGTGTGTGTGTGTGTGTGTGTGTGTGTGTGTGTGTGTGTGTGTGTGTGTGTGTGTGTGTGTGTGTGTGTGTGTGTGTGTGTGTGTGTGTGTGTGTGTGTGTGTGTGTGTGTGTGTGTGTGTGTGTGTGTGTGTGTGTGTGTGTGTGTGTGTGTGTGTGTGTGTGTGTGTGTGTGTGTGTGTGTGTGTGTGTGTGTGTGTGTGTGTGTGTGTGTGTGTGAAAGAGAGGGAGGGGGAGAGGTGAGACATTTTAATTCAGCAAAATAATTACATTCCTTACTTATTGTTTTACTTAAAAACATAGATAAAATATAATAATCTAACACATAATTAATACAGTATTACAATGTAATATCTAAAGGTGAGTGGTAAAACTAACCGAGTCCAATGAAGTTTCAAAAGGACATATTATTTATTTTTTATTTATTTCCATTTTTCTTGTCATTTCCCAAAAGCTGCGTAATCAATAAAAAACTCTATTAATAATAAAAATTAACCCGAAGAAAGGATTCATAAAATGGAGAGAGCATATGGTCTAGCTAAATAAAAACTGCATACAATAAAAATAAAAATGATATTTACAATAAAAACTGCATATCTTAAAAATACGAAAATAAGGCATTACAGTACAGTAGTGAGGCCAGAATGCCTTTATGCCAGTGAATCTCTAGCATTGAATTATAATTTAGACAAACTAGAAATATTGGAAAGACGAATTATTAGGAAACTATTAGGCCCACGAAAAACTTCAGAAGTTTGGAAATTCAGAAGTAATGATGAAATATATCTAAGTATAGAAAATATAACAGAAACATTGAGAAAAAGGTGACTAATATTTTTTAACATTTATATAGAAAGGACGATAATAGGTTAACAAAACAAATCTTCAAATATCTGTGGGGATTGAAGTCAACATCAAGTTGGATTAAAGAAGTCAAAAAGGATTTAGAAAAAATATAATATAAACGCAAAAGAACCAATTGAAAGAGAAGTTTTTCGGACAGAAGTGTTAAAAATGGAAGGAGTCCAGGGTAGGGGAGAGAAAACGCAGGTTTAAAGTTGTTGAAGACAGGAAGAAGAGACACAGTGAAAAGTTTAAAAAATATTGGAGAAAAAGAAAAGAACAAAGAATTAAGAATTGAAATTGGTATGCGGTCCTTAGATGGTCGATACAAAAAATAAAAATTAACACTTCAAATAGGTTTAATAATTTTATGATTTATTATTGCACTTGAAAACCTTTCATTTTAGTTTACCATAAATTCGCCTAAGTGGACTTGGGTAACTTTAACACTAACCCCACGAAATAATTACACGACCTTCATACATAATTTGTAGATGCAGTAATTATCGAATGTATATTGGAATTCGGACAGATGAGAATACATGACTACATATAGCATGGCAAATTGTGTTATAAACAAAATACAGATTGTAACAGTGTTCAATAATGTATATATTATTAAAAGTTATTATGTTCTTGAATTTTGTTGTCCATGACGTGTCTGTTGATTAACTAATTATAAGTACAACGCTACCGACACGGAACACAAACTTTTATATTGGTAAAGATGTAAAATTTTTACCTTATAGCCTGAACCAGATTTCGCTTATTATTATAAGCTTCATCAGAGGCTGCCACTGGGAGCGCTGTGTGTCATGTTCTTGGCCACGGCGCCGTCTTTTGAAAGATCGACGTTGTGTGTGTGTGTGTGTGTGTGTGTGTGTGTGGCATGTGATATGTTCGAATTATATGTGTGATTTGAATTGTGTCTGTTCGTTTAGGATGTCGTTTTTATCTGATTATTTTACATAAAAACGACATCTTCGGTATTCTACTTTCTTCCATTCTATATGTTGAATCCATTTTCTTTTGTATTCTTTTATCCTTTCATTAAATGCAAAAATATCTAAATCACTGATCTTCTCAACGCTTATATGATCTCATCTATTACACCTTTCAACTGATCTCAGAAATTTCATTTCTGCTGTTCGTGTCTTCTGTTAATCTTTTTTCTTTATGACCCAAGTTTCAGACCCATACAGTAGTGTAGGTATCGCCATTGTTTTACAAAATTTTATTTGGGTTTCTTTTCTACATTTACTTTCCTACGTTCTCCAAATCGTTCCACACATTTTTGTGAAATTCGTTACTTTATTTTCTATATCTCTATCTTGATCATAAGTAATGTCACGTCCAAGATAGTTGAAATGTCTTACTTGTTCTATGCATGTGTTGTCTATGCATATTTTGGTCCGAACCGGGTCCGATGCAACTAGGTGTCAAATGGGTTAACCCGTCCTGCGTTTACTAGCAATTACTTATAGTACAATTTGTTAAATATATAGCCGATTAGTTATATGTTTTAATCAATATCTGAGAGAAACATGGGAGGTGAATATAATGTGTAGAAAACGAAATTAAATAGCAGTTTCTTTCATTATAAAAAACCTATAAAACCGTAGTCATGTCAATTTTGTAACATAATCAGAATATTATATAAAAATTATTTTTTAACTCAAAGAGACGTAATGTGTATGGATCTGATCATTACCGAGATGTACTTTACTTAAAAGTTTGGTGCATTCTTTACGTTTTGTGAAGTCTTATAATTTAATTTGTCTATAATTTTACCCTTATGAAAAAGATTTATGTAATTTTCATACAAGCTATCTAAGAAATACGTTTTCACCACCATACTCTTATTTATATTTATTTATTATCAAAATACCCTTATACTGTATTGGTGTCGGGTTACATCAATATATGATAAGTACATCAACTACACTCTATATACAAATTTTTTCCATCTTACTCTATCCATTGACAAAGTCTTAGCTTCCCTCCAGCCCAAGCCTCTTTCTCTCAAAATGTTTCCCATCATTCCATCCCAAGTCAGTCGCGGTCTTCCTCTCTTCTTTCTCCCCCCTGATTTTGCCTCCCAAACCTGTTTTACCATTCTATCACTAACCATTCTCTGCATGTGGCCCCACCAGCATAGTTGTGTCTCTGTTCAATAAAATCCAGAATCGATATCACTTCCAGATCCTCTCTTATTTGTGTATTCCTAACTCTATTCCTTTTTGTTACTCCTACTACTCTCCTAAGATATTTCATTTCTGCCGCTTGGATTTTACTTTTTTGGCTTTTGGATAGCACCCACGTCTCACAGCCGTATGTTAAAACCGGTCTATGTACTGTTTTATACACACTCATTTTCGTTTTTCTTGATATCTCCTTCTTATTTATAAATCTACTGTTTAATGCATAGTATACTTTTATTGCCTTTTCAATTCTTTCATTTAATGCGGCTTCTTGTTTCCCATTACTGTCTATTATAACCCCTAGATATTTGAATTATTTGACTTGTTCTATCTTCACTCCTCCAATCTCTATATTTATTATTTTCTCCCCCATTACCATTACCTTTGTTTTGGTCTTATTTATTTTCATCCCTTTTTCCTGGAGAACTTCATTCCATATATTCAAATTACCCTGTAACGCCCTTCCACTTGTAGCCATTAGCACTACATCATCCGCAAAAGCCCCTTCTGCTACTTCTATACTTCGCAAGTTCCTGTATCCAACATACGTTTTCTTAACCTTCAGTGAACACTTCTTAATAATGTCGTCCATATACAAGTTGAATAATGTCGGACTCAGTCCACCTCCTTGTCTTAATCCATAGTTTGTTGTAAATCCTAACGACCTCATATTTTTACCAATTACATAATTAACATTATTTTTTTATAACCTCTGTACTACCTTAATTATTTTACTCCTTATTCTTCTATTTTTAAAACTTTCCCATATTTTTATTGTAGGCACACTATCGAAAGCCTTCTCAAGATCAACAAAAGCCAAACATACCAATTTATCTTGTTATATCGACTTCTCAGCTATCTGTTGCAGAGTAAAAATATGATCCTGCACACTTCTCCCTGATCTAAAACCACTCTGCGATTCCTCCAAATTATTTTCTAAAATTGGGACCAATTTATTATTAATTATCTGCTCATAAACCTTAACAATTGTATTTAACAGATTGATACCCGTATAATTATTACAATCTCTTGCGTTACCTTTCTTAAAAATAGGAACTATCAATGCTTCCTCCCATTCTCTTGGTATGTCTACACTTGTCCACGCTTTATTGATAATTTCTAAAAGTATTTCTTTCCCCTTTATCCCCATATTCTTTATCATTTCTGCTGTAATTTTATCTGTTCCAGGTGATCTCTCACTTTTAAGTCCTTTAATCACTACTTCTAATTCATGCATCGTTATTTTTTCTTCTGCAACTTCACCATCCTCTCTATCTTCTTCTTCATTAATATTGACTTTATGATCATCTTTGTTGATTTCCTTACCACCTAGTAATCCTTGAAAGTATTCTTTCCATCTATTCATTATATCGTTTCTTTCAATCAGTATTTTCCCATTAGCATTATATATACATATATCATTCTCAGTTTTTTCTTTTCTAAAAGATTTCAAACTCTGAAAAAAAGCTTTTGATCCATACTCTTATTAATGTTTTAAATTATGTTTTGATAAATCGTATAACTTAAGAATGTTCCAACAGCTAAAGCATTCAGATCAGTAGCGTGGCGTCCATGTAACCGCTGTTTCCGGCGGCAACAGTACTGGAAATAAGAAAAAATAATATTATATATCACATAATAAATACCTTAGTTATTGAATAATTTGAAATCCGAACAATATTAGTAGGGAAACTTGAAGAAAATTCTGTTTACAGTAGGTCAACTTAAATGTCATTTAGATTAGAAAAAGTTACGAGTTTCTGACTTCGTAAATAACCCTTCTATACCTCAGTGCTAATAATTTGAATATGTATTTACAGATATCAGTTTGTTGCATGGGTTTTAATGGATTTTAAATCAATTGTTTTATGCACAGTATTTAGAAGCACACGGTAGGTATCACGCGCAGGTTCCCCCCACCATTCTAGCCCCGTGACGCGTAGCCTGGCAGCATTAACCGCTATTATTTATGTTAAATTTATTATTTCAGGAGCTGGGAGTAGAAAGGGCGAATATCAAAATCATGGTGTTGGGAAATCGCGTTTAAAGTTTGTGAATACTCTCAGGATAGAATGGACGAATATGTATTTCAGTATTAAAAAACGTAGATTCTAATTAGTTTACACTTTTATTTTTAAATAATTAATGATAAGTAAAATAAAAAATAATATAAAAACAAACAATTTTAAGATTATTCTAATATTTAAATTAATCGAATGAAAATTCCAGACGTTGATGACCGGTATACTTAATACTAGATATTAATATCAAATTCTTATCACATAACATACTGCTGTGTAAAAAATGTAGTATTGACCATTGCATGTCAGTTTAGGTATTGATAACTTGCTGAAGATCAAATTTTTTCTTTCCATTTTATGAAAAAAAAACACACTCACACTCAATGTTGTAATGACACTATTATAATAAGACGCTGTTAGAATAACAAAGAATAAGGTATGGAGTATAAGAAAGAACAAGCTAATCATATAAAAATAACAATCACAATGGCCAAACTTTTCACAGACATTTCAGGTCAAGTATAACTATGACTAAGCGCGGTGGAGAAAGAGCGAACCTAAGCAAAAATCATGTCGACGTGTGGCACCGTGCAGTATATTCGCCCTTACTCCTCCAGCATTACAGCACTAAGCTCTCAGCTGGTTTTATGCAGTCCATACATTTCAGTGCTATTTACAAAATGCTAAGGGCAAATATATACGTGATAGTGGTATTACCGTGTTCTTTGTAACATGTAAAAAATCGGATTCTGTAGAAAAAAAATCGATTTTTTTTTTTATTCGCCCTTTCTCATCCAAGCTCCTGATTTATTATTTACCGTGATTTACCTGAAAGTTTTACTAAAAAGTTTATTTAATTTCTTGGCCTTTTCTTCTACAATCAGCTGCCTTACAGCCTCACCTGTTTACAGATTTCTTTATTCTTATTTATTGACTTCATCTTGAGAAATGTTCGCGCTCTGACGTAACATCAAATCGCAAACTCATCTACGCTCTTGAATTTAAATTTAACTATGTTCATTAAAGTTGTCATTACATTGCTAGCCTTTTTCAAGCCACAGGAGCCATGAAATTCTATGCAGTCTTCTCCCATTTTAAACACAGTTTTTATCGATTTATCAGTTGGATTCAAAGAGCTCTTCTTGACATATTTCCTTATACAGTGCTTTGTCGAGACCGTAATATATTTATTGTTACCACTTGCCAACTAACATTTGTATGTAGCTATCGAAGTATGTCGAATGCTGTCGTAGCAGACATATAATTAGACTTTTTTTTCATCAAAGCAAAAAATCACATCTTTCTCAAAGTCTGTAAATACATTTACGTGAGCTTTCAAAACAGTGAAACGTATGCTGGAAGAAAATAAAACTGGGTAAGTTGATGTTTTAATGTAATTTCGCTAGGGAGTGAATATTTCAGAATATCACCCATAAAACTAAATGCTTTGTTGGATATGCACCTTAAAGTAAACGCTGTAGAAATCTCTTAAACGTCTTCTGACGAAATAAACACTACCCACAAGATAAACTGATGAATTTATTGATGAGTAAAAAAAAAATTAATCAAAAAATATTTTAACATTGTGAAATTCGTGTAATTGTATTATTTATTTTATATTATATTGTAATTCTTTATATTGTTGTATTATACAACATTGTATTTTTTAAATACAACTTGATGGATTTGTGTGTTTAATTTTATTAATCTTTTTTTTGATTTGTTTTTGTGAAGCTGCAAGAGGGCTTAGTTATGTTTACGTCTGAGAGGAAAGCTCCATCACGGTCGTTTCTAGGGGGCCCCAATTTTGTTTGGTCACCCTATTGTGTTGTTGCACTACTGTGATGAAATAAGGATTAAAAAAAAGAAGATAAAATTAAACGCAAGCTGAAAAAACACTGTATACGAAGCAGCAGTCACTGGCGCGGTTTGGTACTGCACAACCACCTCACGATACCTACCGTGTACTTCTAAATACTGTGGGCCTGTGCGTATGACTAGAGGAATATCTAATAAAAATTTGAACCAGTTGTTTTGAATTCGTTATGCAAAATTGCATCTTAACTTTAGGTCCACAAATTGCAATCGAATAAGTGCAGTACCGGATTGTTTTAACGTTGAAACCAAAAAAAAAAGAAATTAGCTTTTACTCGAAAACAAATCCTAACAACAGTTATGCATATGCAGACGTTAATTAAACAGGCCAACAAAAAGATTTGTTGTGAAAACTTTTTAAACAAATACAGCTGAATATTATGTAATTTTGGGTGCTGAAACCGTATCTGGCATCAGTTTTTTTGTATCACCCACAGTTCTCTCACAATATGGCCGCAATTATATTAAAAAAGGGAGCAAATATATAAAAAATAAAGAAACTTAACTAATACTTTTGTTTAATTACAGATTTTATTTAACTTAACACACCATATACAACTTAAATACATATATTTGAAGTGTTTATTTTTTGGTATTTCCTTTCTCTCTTCTCTTCGAAGCTTCTTATGTAGCTTTTTCTCCGATGTGATGCATTTAGTCGTTTTCGGTGAAGTGACCAGCAGTAATCACCCATCATATTGTCATTCCACCGTCCCTGGTAATGTTTCTCCATCACTTTGATGTCCTCTGGTGAAACCGCTCCCCCTGCTCTTCACTCACATCACCCAAGTTGTCGGGGAAAAAGTCAAGATGGGTGTGTAAGAAGTGGACTTTTAGGCTCATCAAACATCCCAGCTTTTTGAATTTGTCTATCATAGTAGGTACGATAAGCTTATAGTTTGGGTCTTTTACATTGCCCACAAACTTGGTCACAACTTGCATAAATGAGGTCCAAGCCTCCTTCTCCTTTGTAGTCGTTTTATTTTCAAAGTTGGAATCGAGCATCATTTTACGAATGTCAGGCGCAGCGAAAACCCCTTCTTTCAGTTTGGCTTCTGATAAATGAGGACACTTTTCACATAAATACTTAAAACATTCACCATCTTTAGGCAAGGCTTTTACAAACTGTTTCATCAAACCTAATTTGATGTGAAGAGGTGGTAGAAGAATTTTTTTTGGATCTATTAAACTTTTACGCAAAATGTTCTTCTCTCCAGGTCTTAAGGTTTTTCTTGCAGGCCAATTTTTTCTGGACCAGTGTTGATCCCTTGCTCTACTGTCCCATTCACATTTGCCACCACTGCTAAGCTAATTTCATTTGGATTTACTGTATGGTGTACTATATCAAATGAACAAATATTATATACAAAATGCGCATTTCTTACGTTTTTAATATTCAATTGTGAAAAAATGGTAGGTGATACGACTTTTTTATTATTATTTTCGGACTCAACACACCCAAAAACATAAGAATCAGGCAAAATCATTAAAAAAGTTTTTTTATCGTTGGCCTGTGATTATTGTTAACGGTTATCATCGTTTATAAACGTTTTATTATTATAAAGTTTAGCAGGACCTTTCTGGAACATCCGTACAACTGTCGACGAATTAGACGAGAGTATTAATTTTCCTCAATCGTAATGATACGGATTCAGTTTGTCGTGCCTATTCTTTATTAAAATATACATTTAGAACGAAGATTACTGCTACTACAATAACTTTAGAAAGAAAAAGTTTGTAGGCTACAATATGTTAGCAGGCACGTGCTGAAGAGGTCACTCACGATTAATTGGTTTTGGGAGGCATAATTCATCGAAAAGGGAAGAGACGTTGTCAAAGATGAGAAATGAGGCGGTTGCCACGTAGTGTCCTTCGTGTCCTTCAACACAACATCCGTTACTAAGTGGAGGAATAAGTGCTGGAATTCACGTTGTCCCATAATAAACAAGATTATGGGAAGGTGTCAGCACCCTTCACTTTAGCTCTGAACGAGTAAGCAACAGAAGTCGTCTCGAATGCGTTGGTTATAAACAACTCAATAAAAATTACCTAAATATAAAAGAACGCTATACGCTAGGTGTCAAAAGAGGATTCTAAAACATCTTGATTACTGCCAATAGCATCGGTTTCAGGCAGGGGCGTGTTTACGGGGGGACGAACGGGACCAGACCTCCCCCCAGAGGGTAAAAAAAAATTGGCGAGGAATTTTATTAATCTCCTAGATTAAAGCTGGTAATTAGTGATTTCATTGGTGTCCATATTTTGTTTCCACTGTAAAATTCGACGATCCGCGAGACCGTCGTAACAGTAACTTATAAAAAAGTAGTACTTTGTACCTAACAAAGAGACCCTATAACATTGGTAGCAATAGGCCTATGTTATGTAAAGTAGCAGCGTTGCCGCTGACAAATTTTGCTATTAAAGCATATTTGCCCTAACGTTTAAACCAGTCGAAAACCTTTTTTTACTTCCATATTCCTTAAGGAATGGAAGTATGGTGATGGCAAAAAAAATCGTGTTCGAGATTATTGCAGATTCTGATTGTACTACACTCAAAATATGAAAAAAAGTCGTTTTCCGAAAAGTGTCTCTGTGTGTGTCTGTCTGTCTGTGTGTCTGTGTGTCTGTGTGTAGATTTTTTTTCTATGGCAAACGATAACAGCCGCAAATTCAAACAGAATCAAATAATTATTTGCATACAGCCCTGATTTGTAGAGTGCTCACGACCTATTGTTTTTGGTGAAGATCGGTTGAGGGAAAGGGGTAGTTTACCAGCAACGGTTTTTTTAATCAAGGGTAATTTTTTTTTTTGCAAACGATAACAGCCGCAAATTCAAATAGAATCAAATAATATTTCGCATACAGCCCTGAATTATGGAGTTCTCAACACCTATTGTTTTTGGTGAAGATCGGTTAAGGGAAAGGGGTAGTTTGCCTGCAACGTTTTATGTTTTAACAAGGGTATTTTCTATGGCAAACGATAACAGCCGCAAATTCAAACAGAATCAAATAATTTTTTGCATACACCCCTAAATTGTAGAGTTCTCAAGACCTATTGTTTTGGTGAAGATCAGTTAAGGGAAAGGGGTAGTTTACCTGCAACATTTTATGTTTTAACAAGGGTATTTTCTATGGCAAACGATAACAGCCGCAAATTCAAACAGAATCAAATAATTTTTTGCATACGTCACTGAATTGTAGAGAACTCAAGGCCTTTTGATTTTAGTGAAGATCGGTTAAGGGGAAGGGGTAGTTTACCTGCAACCTTTTACGTTTTAACAAGAGTAAAGTACTTAAAAATTCATTTAAACTTTTTCAAACAATGGTAATTGTTAAAAATAAAATAATTTTGTTGCCAGGCAATAAAATTATAATTTTTTCATTTTAATGTAAATGATGTATGAGAGAAAATATATTGTTCGTGGCAGGCAAGCATATCTCAGTTATGTAATGTTTACGTTTCCATTTTATTATTATGACTACCGCAATAAAAAGGCAGGGAAGACACACACACACAAACACAAATCGCGTTATTTCTTGCTTCATTCATGTTTATTTTCTTACATTTGCACGCTTTTTAAATGGAAAGTGCCGAAACCCATACCAACATAACGCGTGCAAGCCGAAAAACTGTCCAGCGTGGATAGCGATTTGCTTCCTGTGGATCGCTGGGCAGTGTAACTGCACGTGTTTACAGAGGAACGATTCATAGACAGACTTTTCGTCTTTAGGGAATGAACCCTCTGCAAGATGCTGAGGGTCCATGAGTGACTTCGGAGCGCTCCTTCTTTTCCGCGTGTTTGTTCTGTGAAACGTACACTGTAGATTCGCAGCTTTACTCTAAGCAACGCTCAATAGGAAATGTTGAAAATTTTTGTCCACGGTGTACCCTCATACACACTAAACCTGCTCTGATGTTTTAATTACGGACATCATAATATTAAAACTTTGGAAACTTGAGCACTACTTAATGGAGATCAATCATTAACTTATACAAGCCATTAATTTTATGCATATTTTACTTCCATATTCCTTAAGGAATGGAAGTATGGTGATGGCAAAAAAAATCGTGTTCGAGATTATTGCAGATTCTGATTCTACTACACTCAAAACATGAAAAAAAGTCGTTTTCCGAAAAGTGTCTGTGTGTGTGTCTGTCTGTCTGTGTGTGTGTCTGTGTGTCTGTCTGTCTGTCTATCTGTCTGTGTGTCTGTAGATTTTTTTTCTATGGCTAACTGCCGCAAATTCAAACAGAATCAAATAATTTTTTGCATGCAGCCCTGATTTGCAGAGTACTCGCGACCTGTTGTTTTTGGTGAAGATCGATTGAGGGAAAGGGGTAGTTTACCTGCAACGGTTTTTTTTTAGCAAGGGTAATTTTGTTTGTTTGGCAAACGATAACAGCCGCAAATTCAAACAGAATCAAATAATGTTTCGCATACAGCCCTAAATTGTAGAGTTCTCAAGATCTGTTGATTTTGGTGAAGATCGGTTAAGGGAAAGGGGTAGTTTACCAGTAACGTTTTATGTTTTAACAAGGGTATTTCCTATGGCAAACGATAACAGCCGCAAATTCAAACAGAATCAAAAGATTATTTGCATACAGCCCTAAATTGTAGAGTTCTCAAGACCTATTGTTTTTGGTAAAGTTCGGTTGAGGGAAAGGGGTAGTTTACCAGCAACGTTTTTTTAACAAGGGTATTTTCTATGGCAAACGATAACAGCCGCAAATTCAAACAGAATCAAATAATGTTTTGCATACAGCCCTGATTTGTAGAGTACTCAAGACCTATTGTTTTTGGTGAAGATCGGTTAAGGGAAAGGGGTAGTTTACCTGTAACGTTTTATGTTTTAACAAGGGTATTTCCTATGGCAAACGATAACAGCCGCAAATTCAAACAGAATCAAAAGATTATTTGCATACAGCCCTAAATTGTAGAGTTCTCAAGACCTATTGTTTTTGGTGAAGATCGGTTGAGGGAAAGGGGTAGTTTACCTGCAACGTTTTTTTAACAAGGGTATTTTCTATGGCAAACGATAACAGCCGCAAATTCAAACAGAATCAAATAATGTTTTGCATACAGCCCTGATTTGTATAGTACTCAAGATCTATTGTTTTTGGTGAAGATCGGTTAAGGGAAAGGGGTAGTTTACCAGCAACGTTTTATGTTTTAACAAGGGTATTTCCTATGGCAAACGATAACAGCCGCAAATTCAAACAGAATCAAAAGATTATTTGCATACAGCCCTAAATTGTAGAGTTCTCAAGACCTGTTGTTTTTGGTGAAGATCGGTTGAGGGAAAGGGGTAGTTTACCTGCAACGTTTTTTTAACAAGGGTATTTTCTATGGCAAACGATAACAGCCGCAAATTCAAACAGAATCAAATAATGTTTTGCATACAGCCCTGATTTGTAGAGTACTCAATACCTATTGTTTTTGGTGAAGATCGGTTAAGGGGAAGGTGTAGTTTACCTGCAACGTTTTTTTATCAAGCGTATTTTCTATGGCAAACGATAACAGCCGCAAATTCAAACAGAATCAAATAATTTTTTGCTTACGTCCCTGAATTGTAGAGTTCTCAATGACTTTCGATTTTGGTGAAGATCGGTTAAGGGGAAGGGGTAGTTTACCTGCAACCTTTTACGTTTTAACAAGAGTAAAGTACTTGAGAATTTATTTAAACTTTTTTAAACAATGGTAATTGTTAAAAATAAAATAATTTTGTTGCCAGGCAATAAAATTATAATTTTTTCATTTTAATGTAATATAATATTTTTCATTTAATACAGCAATAAAAAGGCAGGTAAGACACAGCCTGGCTGTTTGGGTGAAAATGATTTTAAATATAAATCTTAGAATATGGAAGTCATGTATGGTTCTCCATACCGATATTTTTATATATGTGTGTACAAGGTTATCGGCAACAAAGAAGTAGATTTTGTTAAAATTCCTTCCCGGGATATTTGGCCGTAGTCCAATGTTTTCTACAAAACCAGACGTTTCGGCAATGCCATCGACTTCCATCATCAGTGAAAATCGAGTGCGATAACGTGAGATGGTATACGTTAGTGACCACAGTACTGTGGTTAAGGCTGAAGCAGTAAGTAGAAAGAAGTAGTTTCTATGGTAATATTTCATTTCGAAAATGATTTTAAATATAAATCTTTGAATATGGAAGTCATGTATGGTTCTCCATACCGATATTTTTTTTTAATAATTAGAACCGTTTAATCAACTGTAGAAAAACATTAATTTTGTGAAATAAACATGTGCATAGATCAACTATATTGCTAATATTTTTTAATCTGTTAGATAATGCACTGGAAAATCAGTTGTCGCGTTTCTTTTCCATCTCGCATTTATCTGCATGCTGTTGCCCCTTGTTTTTATTACCTATCTCGTGTAAACATCCCCTTGTTATAGTGTTAGGTCTGTTTGTTTGCCTCTGTGACAAGAGAGGGTCGCAAAAGGCTGGACTGACTCGATATTGATAGCCATATCACGTGAACACTGTGCGAGTTGCAGTGTAACCATTGAGCTACAGCCTACAACACTAAATAATACTAACTCGACTTATTAGCAATTAATGCCAGTATTATAACAAAAAACATTATTAAACCTATTATAATAAAAATCTAAAACAGGGTTGTAAACAGATAATCTCTATATTCCTCCTCTCGTTCACTCACACACACACACACACTCTCTCTCTCTCTCTCTCTCTCTCTCTCTCTTCCACCCACCCACACACACACACACACACACACACACACACACCACCCAGGGACATATTCATGGGGATGGACGAACGGCACCGAACCACCTCCTCCTCAGAAGGTCGAAAAACGTTGACGAGGAATTCTGTTAACCTCTTAATATTTAAGTTGTTATAATATTTTTTCAGCTGTGAAAGTTAATATGGTAGAAACACTTTTTTAAATATAAATACAAAAAGGTTTATTACAGATCTTTTGCGTGCACGTTTGATATATGAAATATAGGAAAATCAATTCAGTTAGTAAGTATGTTGTGAACAATATTTCAATAATGTGTGCTTTTATTGGGTATTAATCTACCGTTTTCTTTAATGGTACTGATTTCAGAATGTTGTCACACGTTTTTCAGGCACTGTAAAAATATTAATATTAATTAGCCTTAACTTGTTTTTTTTTCTTTTGTACGAAGCCGACTCGACCGGACCTTCCGCCTCCACCCACCACTCAAAATTGTAGATACGCTACTGCCGCACAGTGCTGTTTTCATTTGAATTATGTTAATTATTGAAGAAATAAGACTCACAACAGCACATATAATATTTCATTTCCATGCACTAAATTAATTTTACGCATCTTTCTAACTCGAGTTTTTCTTTAACAGAATAAAAAATCGGTATGGAGAACCATACATGACTTCCATGTTCTAATTAATTATGAAATTATTTTTAATATGTACACAAAAACTCAGAACGAAACCAAATATATCAGCATGCTTTTGGTAAAAACGCTGAGAAATATAATCAAAATACGAATTGTACATAGTTGTTAATATTTTCAAAATAAGGAATTAATATGATTAAATTATCTTTTATTTAAACAACGCGAAAAAAGCTAATACCGGCCAACGTTTGTTTTCTGTGACTTTCTGAAAACGAGAAATTATTTTGTTTACGTATCCGTGGTTACATAGCATGGAACGATATCAATTGTTAATATTTAATTGAAATTTTACTTCCATGTTCCATAAGGAAATGGAAGTATGGTCATGGCGAAAAAAATCGTGTTCAAGATAACGACAGAAACTGATTATAAAGATACCCTCAAAACATGAAAATAAAGTCATTTTTCGAAAAGTGTCTGTGTCTGTGTGTAGAATTTTTTCTATAGCAAACGATAACAGCCGAAAATTCAAACAGAATCAAATAATTTTTTGCATACAGTCCTGAATTGTAGAAGACTCAAGGTCTATTGTTTTTGGTGAAGATCGGTTAAGGGAAAGGGGTAGTTTACCTGCAACGTTGTACGTTTTAACAAGAGTAAATTGCTTAATTTTGATAAATAAAGTATCCTGAAAAGAAGGTCATAATAATCCATTGTAGAAAGGTAGACGAAATATCTATAAATGAATAGGGGTAGTTGAAGGGGAGAGGGGGTAATTTTTTTAATAAATTTAAATGGTAGTTGATGATGGAGGAAGTAAAGTTTACGTTTTATATGTTTACTAGGTTATTGACAACAAAGAAGTAGTTTCTATGGAAACACTTCATTTCACTTTAACAAAATTCTATATTTTTCATTTTAATTTTAATCACGTATGAGTGAAAATATATCGTTCCTGGCAGGCAAGCATATCTCAATTATGTAATGTTTACTTTCCTAAAGTTTTATTATTGTGATTACCGCAATAAAAAGTCCGGCAGGACACACACACACACACACACACACACACACAATTCGCGTTATTTCTGGCCTCAATCATGTTTATTTCCTTATGTTTGCACGCTTTTTAAATGAAAAGTGCCGAAACCCACACCAACACAACGCGTGCAAGCCGAAAAGGTGGACAGCGATTTTCTTCCTGTGGATCGCTGGCCAGTGTAATTGCACGTGTTTACAGAAGAACATTTCATAGACAGACCTTTGGTCTTTAGGGAATGAACCCTCTGCAAGATGCTCAGGGTCTATTACTTAGTAATTAAGTAAGAAACCATTTGTTATGGTATGAGCCTATCAAACTATATAGTGGTCTGCGAACCTTAAACAGTTATTGTATGTAATCTTACTACAGACTATAAGTAATATAAAATATCGGTATGGAGGACCATACATGACTTCCATGTTCTAAGATTTATATTTAAAATCATTTACGAAATGAAATGTTTCCATAGAAACTACTTCTTTCTACTTATTGCTTCAGCCTTAACCACAGTACTGTGGTCAGTAACGTATACCACCACACATTATCGCACTCGATTTTCACTGTTGATGGCAGTCGACGGCACTGCCGAAACGTCTAGTTTTGCAGAAAACATTGGACTACGGCCAAACAGCCCGGGAAGGAATTTTAACAACAAACTACTACTTTGTTGCCGATAACGTAGTAAACATATACAAATTATCCCCTCCTACTTCAACTATAATTTTCATTTATAGAAAATTACCCCCAACCCGTTCAACTAGCCTCTTCATTTATAGATATTTCATCTACGTTTCTACAGTGGATTATTAAGATCTTCTTATCAGGATACTTTATTTATCAAAATTAAGTACTTTACTCTTGTTATAACAAAAAATGTTACGGTAAACTACCCTCTCCCAGCAATCGATCTTCACCAAAATCAATAGATCTTGAGTCTTCTACAACTCAGGCACATATGTAAAAAATTATTTAATTCTGTTTGAATTTACGGCAGTTATCGTTCGTCATGAAAAAATTTCTCTTGTTACAACATAAAATGTTGCGGGTAAACTACCCCTTTCTCTTAACTGATCATCACCAAAATCAATAGGTCTTCAGTCCTCTACAATTCAGGGATGCATGCATAACATTATTTGATTCTGTTTGAATGTGCGGCAGTTATCGTTCGTCATAGAAACAATTACTCTTGTAAAACATTAAAGGTGGCAGGTAAACTACACCTTTCCCTTAACCGATCTTCACCAAAGTCAATAGGCCTTTAGCTCTTTACAATTTAGGAACGTGTGCAAGAAATTATTTGATTCTCTTAGAACTTACGGCAGTTATCGTTCGTCAGAAAAAATTACCCTTGTTAAAACATAAAACGTTGCAGGTAAACTACCCCTTTCCCTTAACCGATCTTCACCAAAAACAATACGTCTTGAGGACTCCACAATTCAGAGCTACATGCAAAACATTATTTGATTCTGTTTGAATTTGCGGCTCTTATCGTTTGCCATAAAAAAAATCTACACACAGATAGATAGACAGACAGGCACATACACAGACACTTTTCGAAAAATGACTTTTTTTCATGGCCGTTATCTTGAACAAGATTTTTTCGCCATCGCCATACTTCCATTTCCTTATGGAACATGGAAGTAAAAAAGCAATTAAAATAATATTAAACCCATAATTACCAACTACCTAATGTAAGAAAGGTGAAAATAATGAAAATAACAGTTATTAATGTTAAAAAGCAATGTATAAGTTTTCAGAATATTGTGAGCCGAAAAGATGGACATCGATTTGCTTCCTGTGGATCGCTGAGCAGTGTTGTTGTATTAAAGCAATTAATAAAATCTATGTACTTATTTCTATTATGATATGAAAATTATAAACTAATATGTGCAAGTGTGTGTGTATGAAAAATATATAAATATTTTTCTCCTTCGGAAAATTGTTTGCCCCTCCTCGAAAATATTTTGATCTCCCTGATGGCTAGTTATTTACTATCCTGTGTGGAATATAGCGTTATGACATGGATCAGAATGGTGGGTGTTAAACAGGAGACACAAACGTATTAAGGAAGAAATGTTTTGCTGAGAAATTTATAATTATACGGGTGAACAGAATAGTCGTTCAGGAAATCAGAAGACAAATGGAAAGAAAGAAATCAAGACTCGATTTTAAAAAAGAAAATGACTAGTATAATATTCACAGGAAAGACTTTGATAACACTATAGACATCCCTCGGCCCCTCGCAGCGAGAGTCCAATTTCATTACAGTAATCAGATCGCAGCTACCTTTAGCTAGCTCTTCGTTCGACCTACAGACATTTTATCCAAAAGTACAGTCCTTCCTCACGAAGGCTGAGGATAGTGTTAATCCACCTGCCATGGTGGTACCATTTTAGCTGATACGTAATGTCTTCAGAACTCAAGCATCCACTTATTTAATTAACATTTAAATGATTTTAAATATAAATTTTAGGACATGGAAGTCATGTATGGTTCTCCATACCGATTTTTTTAGTTTTCTGTCTAATAAATTTATAACATCAATACAAAAAATTACCCCCACCCCCTTCAGCTACCCTTTTGTTTATAGATATTTCATCTACCTCTCTACAGTGGATTATTATGACCTTCTTTTCAGGATATTTTATTTATCAAAAGTAAGTACATTACTCATGTTCACACGTAAAACGTTGCAGGTAAACTACCCCTTCCCCTTAAATGATCTTCACCAAAATCAATAGACCTTGAGTCCTCTACAACTTGGGTACACATGCAAAAAATTATTTGATTCTGTTTGAATTTGCGGCAGTTATCGTTCGCCATAGAAAAATTCTACACACAGATACTTTTCGGAAAATGACTTTTCTTCATGTTTTGAGGGTAGTACAATCAGAATCAGCCCTTATCTCGAACACGATTTTTTCCCGATCGCCATACTTCCATTTCCTTACGGAACATGGAAGTAAAACTCTTTTTTACAGCTGGCAGTGAATAGTGTTTCATAAATACAAACTCTTAACATTTACGAACTTAAAAACTAAAGTTAAAAATCAAATAATGATTTAACTCTGGGTGATTTCGACTAGTCCCACTTCTAGTCAGTAGATTCACGACTTCCGAGCTACGTAAACCATGTTCTTCAAAAAAATGTAATATTTGTTGATTTCATTTCTGGTACTAATTATGTGTTTCATTTGTTAGTAGCGCTATTCAAAAATTAATTTCCTACTACTGGTAAAGACAAACGAAAATAGAGAAAATTATTTGGGTCTGTGTGAGTGTGCGCGCGCGTGTGCGTGTACAAGTACTTATTATAATGTTTCACAAGCTTTTGCAGCCAAATATTGTTTATATTTTTGATAATTCATTTTAAATCTGCACGTCGAAACTGAGTTATAAACAAACTTAACATTTATGCTTGCAAAATGTATATATACAAAACTCAAAGTCTGAGAATTTATTTGTATTGAATACAAATCCACACCGTTACACAGATTGCCACCAAATTTTGTACAAGTAACCTTTGACACAAGGTGAAAAACACTGTATAACGTGGTTTAACGTGGAATTTGATATTCTGCCCCGTTCGCACGATTTAGGCCCTTTTAATTATACCCTTTTGTTGACGTATATAAAGATGTCAACAACACTATAGAGACCAGAATTAATTATCATAGTAATCATTAAATAAACAAATGCTATTTAGCGGCAACAGAACTGTACCTTTATCCGTTCCTCTAGTACATTTTTTAGATGTTTTTAAAATGCGATTGTATCGATATACATATTACGATGTGGAAAAGAAGAAGTGTACTAACTGTAAATTGTCCTATTTTTTTAGTGCAAAGCGAAAATATGTGGTGTTTTCGTTTTGTGAAGTTAGGTAACAACTGTTTTTGGTTTTCAGTTTACTGCTGAAATAAATAAAAGCCATGGTTGAGGAAAACATAACGTTTTAATGTGTAGGCCTATATACAATGCTTATAACACAGTAACACTTACAATAAAGAACCTAACGTTTTTTGACTTAACGGGTACTTGTCGCCTATAGTTTTTTAAGGCAGAGTAATATGTGCCACCTGTAACGTAACACTATCGGTTACAGCTAGTTGTATAGTAAAACACACTTATATCAATTACATATTTCGATGTAGACTATTAATATTAATTTTAGTATTGTTAATAAATAAACATACAGATGAGAATTATACCGCATAGTGGTTATATAAGTGAGAGGTGTGTATTGGCAAGGCGACACATTGACGCCGACCGAGTGTAAAATTGTATTATAAGTACAACTTTCTAAGTCGTAAAGATATAAAACGCTTTGTTTGCTAAAAACAGCAAAAAATATGCAGTACCGTTAGATTTAGGGTGGTGTTTTCGGCCTTCAAAATACAATGAGTGAAACGTCATAAACGAGGGTGTTGGAGAAAGCAGATTTCTTTTTTTTTAACGAGAAAACGGTCTCGCGGCAAAAAGTGTGCGTCTATAAGATTTCACCAATCAGAAAAAGCGTCATCTCTGCGAGCGAAGTTATTTCAAGTGGTTACTGGACAATTTCAAACTTACCGGCAACAAGTTCGAATTTCAGCCAATGATGGTAATTTTAAGAGTAGCGGCAGTAAGGGAAGTTTAGGTGAAACTATAAAAGTAACTGATGCAGGAACTTAAGGGAGTCAGTCAGTGAAATCAAGAGAGACAGTCGCAGTCAGTCAGTCAGTGAAATCAATCAGTTAGTTAGTTAATTACTCAGTCGTTCAGTAAATTAGCCAATCGTCAATCAACAGTCAGAATCAAGAGTCGGAGAATCATTCAGAAAGTAGTATTATTTATTCTGTGCGCGGCATCAAGTGCGAAGAAGTCTTTTTATTATGTGCGCGACCGTATGAAGTCAAAGTTCGGAGGACGTGGAGACGAATGTTTATCGTGAGTGTGGTGAATAAGATAAAAGCAGAGTAATACAAATTGTGTTGTGATGTGAAAAGTGTGGAACGAGCGAGACGGAGAAATGGATAATCGATTTCAAGTAACAGTATCACATTAAATGTTGTAATCAAATAATTGCATGTAATATATTTGTCTACTCAGTTTAACCCGTTTCATTCTAAAAGAACCTACGAATTGTTCAGATGCTGAAGAGTTTTATATCTTACGACCTAGAATAGGAGTACGAAGTATAAATAATTAAAATAAATTATGAATGATGATTTGATATTTCGGAAATGTTAGATATTAAGACTTAATATTATATGACTTAATATTATATTAATTTATATGACTTAGTCATGTTATTGATTAATGTTGATTCATGTTGAGAAAGAAGGAGATTTTCTAGTTTCATTAATATCTTGTTAATGATAAATAATATTTCATATGTGCATTAATCTCTTGTAATGATAAATAATATTGCATGTGTTTATTAATCTCTTATTAAGGATAATTAATGGTTATGTGTTCATTAATCTTTTATTGATGATAAATAATATTTAATGTGTAATTAAGCTCATAAATCTGAAAGCATAGTCAATGGACTAATTAAGTGGTCATAAACAGTAAATGATATTAACTGTATTCATGAATTTCTTGTAATGATTAACTAAGGATAAGAAGTTAGTAGTAGGCTAATTGAGAAGTAATTAACCTGTCAAAAATTGAAATGAGGATAATATTATATGTTATATATATTTAAATGTATTCAAATGGTAAATATAATATCTTTTAATTAGCATTTGAACAGAAGAGTTGTTATTAACAACACCCTGAGATTCCTAATTATCTCTGGCGCCCAGCATTTTATACTTAAAATTAAAATTAATAATTACAATGGAAACCCAAATAAGTTATATTTGGCGCTCCAAAACTTGGTGCAAGTGAGAGAAATTTTATATTTGTCGCCAACAACGTGGTGCAATTCCACAGAATTTAATACACCTCTTCTGCAATATATATTTGACTTTTAATATTAGGTCTAACTTATATATTGTGTTTATCGAACGTGCCGTTTTCCCCAATACCATTTCTGCAGCCACATTAAAGTCGGGTCACGTTCAACAAACCGGTCAACGAAATTCTCTTGACAAATCTGTAGGCCTGACAGCCGACACTTCATCTTATATACTTCTCGCTTCACTCATGCTGTTGGTATTCTACTCTGCGTTTTCATTACATCGTTCATCTGCTGGTCGCTGTATATACAATCTACATGCATTTCGCCGTTGAATTCGTTGCCCTGATGAAATAACATATAATTGTTAGCACAACAACTAAACTAAAAAGTATACTATTAGTTTTATATATTTTAGTTATCAACTAAACTAAAATGTTACTACGACCACACGGATCCTGATATTATAAGAATACTTCTAAACATTTGAAGACTCTCCCGGGAACACTGTCGCCTCCCTTATCGTGCAAATGCTGGTCACCAAACCGTAAATCCAAAGTCTCATTAGTCACTTTTCTACAATTGTCAGTATTAACACTGAAATTATTGTTAACGCTACCATGCAAATTGTATCATACATTAAGTATTACGAAAAAGTTAATATTAAATATTGATATGTGAACTCGTACGTATATTTGTGGACGTACAGGAAAACCAATAATATAATATTAAATTCAGGAATTGCAATATCGCGTGCGATTGTAGGTCAACTCAGGAAGCACAGCACGCCTGAACGGCTGGCGATAACGCTGAGCTGTGTCACTCCCTTGCCACTGGATTGGATATAACGTTCTCGCTATATACGTGTCTCGGTTTTACCGTCTCTCAGAACTGTCTCTTATTAGACCTGCTACGCTGATTATTGTTAAGTAATTATGAAGCAGTTGATAACCCACTACAGAGATATTAATGAGATATAATATAATGAGTGCTGAAATGCAGTTTCTTCAAAATACTTTAAATTACACATTGCAAGATAGAAGAAGGAATGAGGATGTCAGAGCAGAACTCGAAGTAAAGGACATAAATGAAATTATTTCAATTTACAGAGTACAATGGTGGGATCATCTTCAAAGGATGACAGAGGATCGATTGCCGAAAGCGGCACTGAACTATAAATCCTTTGGTGGAAGATAGTGGGTAGTCCGAGGATGAGATGCGTGCCGGAACAGGTTTATATAACCTAATCCTTGAAGAGGAGAAGATATTTTTGCACCTTTTGTCGTGGTTCTATAAAACTTATAATTTACTAGTGCATTTGTAAATGTCAGTTTACACACATATTAAGATTACAAATTAATTTAAGCTGAAGTTTGTAGTTACAAAATGTTAGTAGATCGTTCGTTCCGTATTATTACGATGTAGACATCTGTATTGTCAGTTATACTTATAATATAAGTTCTTTTTATTTAATCACTTATAATAACTTGAAACTTGTTAAATGGTCGCTCACAACGTTAAGTGAGAAAATAATGTCCCAACTAGTGAAACCTTTGAAAGGGCACACAATCAGTGTAAAAACATAACAAGGCAGTGATAACTGAAAACATAGTAGAGACGGAAGTTTGAATTGAACTAAATTCTGCAGTCATTCTGGAGACCGATTGAAAAGAGACTTAAAGTAAGACGCAAAGAAAAAGAAACGAAGAAACCGCAGAACAAAGGAAACCTAAATAAACTTAATAAAGTTGAAAAAATTTTGTTTAGAGAATTAAGTTATTCTTTCGTGTATACAAAACTTTGTTGAGGTATTATAATCATTCTGCATCTTGCGTGAAATAATAGTAGCGTGGCGTCCATGTACCGCCGTTGCCGGCGGCAACAGTATAGGGAATGAAAGAAAATAAAATGAATTATAGTGGAGAATAAATACTTTAGTTGTTGAATAATTGGAAATATGAACAATATCAATAGGGAAACTTGAAGAAAAGTGTTTTCGAACTGCTGAGCACTTGCACCGTCTTGTGCTGCCGGCTCAGACATCGGCAATGTTTTACTGCGTACGTTCATTGACCTCGTAGTAGTTGTCACTGTACAAACTATGGAGGGGGAGGGACACATTCATCCACCCAATGTGTTGCCGCTGTGTAAACCGGCAAAACGCTCAGTTAGCAACTATACTAAAATTTTTACAGGAGAGGGATTGACGTTTGCAATGATGTCATCACCATGTTGCCATTTCGTAACCACGTGTTTCTGTCGAATGTCGCCCAAGCGTAAGTTTCGTTACTGCATTCACTCAAAACATACTTCGAGCAGACAAAACAAATCCAGTACGCGCACACTAAATATGTATTCACCTACTTAAAAACGAATATTTAACCAGTCGTAACTACAGATAATTCATAAACTAAAAATGTGAATTCTTACGAGTATAATAAACTAGAACTTAACTAACTTCAGTGTTTTTTTTTAATTAACTTCAAATGTTCAGTATCTATAATTTTTTGGTTTAACGATAAATGTGACAATGTGCAGTCATCTACTTAGCGTATAAATATGTGTAAATAAAGTAAAAATTAACAATAATAAATAATATAAGACAGCAAAATAAGAGTCAATGTTTTGTTTTTATTACTTTTACCATAAAAATAAAACTAAAAATAAAATTATTATTATTACCAGTCTGTAGTGTTCCGCCTGTGCCGTTAATCTAAAGGTGTTACACCACTTATGTCGCTACCAGAGTAGGTTTACCATCTGACCGGATAAATCCGGTCTAGACCGGATTTTCAGAGAGCTGACCGGATTCCAGCCGGATTTCATTACAGACCGGATTTTTTCTTATAAGCACTGTTTTTGCAAAAGAGCCTCTCTTCGGTAAGAAGCAAGAAGCGATGTCTGCCGTCTGCGACGATCACCGAGATTAAGAATCTATTCCAAACAAAAGGAATTTTATTGTTTAACTTAAGCGGCCAAAAAGTTAAAAAAAAGTTATAAATAGAAGCAACGTAGCCGTAACTCACTGTTGCTTGTTCCCAGTTCATTGGGAGACGTGTTCGGCGTGTCATCTATTCGAACACATTTTTTGCTACTGAAGATGGCCACCGGTGGTGTGGCCGAAACGTTTAGCTACAGTAGATCAAGCACTCGACCACGGCCTTTCAGCCCGGAAGTTTTAGTTAATCATAATGACACCGGCCGTGAAAGCCTACGTACTAAGAAAGAATACAACTTTATTCCAATGAAAGTAAGAGAACTATTTGAAAAATACGAAATTAATGAAAAAAATAAAGACAAAACAAATAACGAAATTAATAATATGTACAAAGAATGCATAAACTACATAGATAAATGGATAAAACCCCTAGACTGTTTTACATGTTTTGACTGGCTAATATTTGTGGAAAATCAAGAATTTAATTTTGATGACGTTATTCCTTCAATTGTGTTTTTAAAAGATAAAGGCGTCATCATTGATGATGTAAAATTATTTGAAGAATTTTGCCTTCTGAAGAACTTTCTTTCAACTAGGACTACTGACTATTTCCAAGAGCTTGCTGAAAGACAATGGTCAATTTTCTTTAATTATATTAAAGATACCACACTATTTTCAAAGTTATTGAAAATTTGACAATACTTTTTCAGCATTCTTCCACACAATGCAAGTGTGGAAACGGTATTTTCTTTGATGTCGTCTTAGTGGACCAAAGAAAGAAATAGGTTGTAACAGCCAAAAAATTTAAAAATTTTTAGTATGACTGAAAAGACGTTACATTCAGCATGACACACCTACTCAGCCCACGAGCAATAAATAAAGAAATGTGTGTCGATGTGCCAAGTGAACGTTTACTTCAGACAATGCAAGTACGTTTCACATAGTTGTACAATAGGGACAAGGTTGGCCGTGACAGACTCGACTAAAACACGAGATTTACAGCCTGCAAATGTAAGATAATGGAAACTGTGTCACGTACCAATTTAGAGGAGAAACCGTGGCGGACACACTGCCGGGTTAATTTGTAGAGTACCAGTAAAGAATAAAAGGGTGTAAGTCACACAATAGTATATACCCTATACGAGGACGGACATCGATACCTAAAATAATAGAATCGAACTTTTAAACAGCAGGGGAACGACTTACTGGCGACAACGGATATTCACGACAGGCAGAAGGTGTGCCGTTTTGGAAACGACGTCACGCTGCGCCAGGATAGCGTTCAAGGAAAGGGGTCAAACACAACGAACAATAACAAAATACGACACATTGTTTGCGTGAGAACTGCAGCGAGACCCGGAGTACGCTTAGACAATAGCTTGATAGACGACCATGAAATTGCTCCTGTTCTATGAAAAGAGTACGGAGGCTTTCGAAGCGAACCCGTGGGGAGACAGGATATCCAATCACAACCCAGCATCTAACCAGAGAACTGGTGGAGAGGACCGTCGCCAACATAGCAACGGGAACGTCGAATGAGAAGTGAAGAACGACACTCTGGCTTAAGGGTAGGAGATCTTCTGTCCTATCATGTTCAACTTGAGGCGTGTTTTCCAGAAGGGTGCATTGTGGTACACGATGTTTGATAAAAACTGCTTGCAGAGCACCCAGTAGGACAGTCTTTCATAAAATTTTTACTCATATACTTTGAGCAGTCAGTCGGTCAGTAGAACAGTCTTTCATAATTTTTCACTCAAACACTTTCAACAGTCGGTCGTCAAAGTTCGATTAACATACGGACGGTAGTGGGACTTTGAACTTTGCCACGCATCATATAACTAAGAGACTTAGACATTTCGATATTGGCGCGTATCCGGTAATAGTGTACTTTCAGTGTCTAAAAACATGCGACATACGCCAGTGCTTAACAATTATAGAATTCTTTATTATACTCTAATTCAGAATTGAACTAACCAGTCACACTTACATCAATAATCGACGCGTAGAACTATCGTTGATGTAATACCGGACGGCGAAATAATAACATTATACAGTGTTGCGGAGCGATACAATATCATGTGGAACAATTACACCGCGGCATCAAAACACTAACAGTAATGAACATACCAAACGTTGAACAATAGACAGACATATATATATATATACACACCATAGTTAACGATGAGCTTGTCTTCACGACACATAATTTCATGACTCGAGCAATAACAGCGGAATCGGCAGAATACGCACACACAGCGCGAGTGAATCTGTTTCGCGTGTGTTAAGTGTCAGTGACAGCACAGCTTCCCACACATGATCCGGCAGAGAGGAGTTACGCCGATGGAAATATCGGATAATTCATCTAAACAAGTAATCTTTATGCTATTCTTATCATAAGGAACTCTACTGTCCTGTCTCTTTTTCAAGAAACACCCCTTGAGCATTTAAATTAAACATGACAAACATAATTTACGTCATCCATCTGAGGCATACGATGAACGCATTAGTATAGGATTTATTGTTTGAATATTTGTGTTTCTATATATCGATTACATTATATGTGTATGTTTTTCAGCAAACAACGTATTGGATTTACCTTGTAGTTTGATGTATAAACATGTGTTCTTTTATGTTCTTTTCATGAGTTTATGAATGTATGTATTTACAGGGAATCTTCCATATTTTATATATTGAATTTAATGAATGATATAATGTTAATAAATAAGTGTTTATTTTATCAATATGCGTTCATCATTGTCAAATTACCTCAGAACGAGAAAGTAATGGCATCTGAGTGATTTATGGTGTTTATTTTATTTTATTTATTAATGCAACAACTAGAGTCTCCATGCAATAGTTATGCTAACGTAAAGTAATTAACGTGTTATTTATTGATTACACGAGCTCATTATGCAAATTAATATATTCAATAATTACTTAATCACAGATTAATTAATCCATTATTGTTAGCATAATTGCTTAATGACTGCCCAATACGTGGCAAGTGTAGTATTTGGCTCTCAAAGAACGTAGGGCTCGGCAATCACAGATTAGTTAATTCAGTAGCGTAATAGCATAACACCCCACAGTGTTATATTTGGCGCCCAACGTGGGGCATTACAATTATCAAAAACTCCCAATATAAAGAACATCTTGTATTTGGCGCCCACCGCACGGCAAAGAGCAGGCAGTAGAGATAGGATAAGCGTATATATTAATATTTCATGTTAGTAGTTGTAAGAACAAATATTATTAGTGTGAAGCTAGTTGGACTGGGACTGAATGTTAACGCGTAGTAAAGCTGCAAAAATGACGACCAGTAGCACAGATTCCATGAATTTTGACATTCATAACCAACAGGGAGTACCTGGTGTCGAACGAGAGGAATCACCAACATATTCACAAATGAATGAGGAGACGTCAGACGTCAGAGCGCGGGGACAGGAGTCCCAACAACAACCGCAGGAAGAGGTGACGTTGCGCGCATTAATGGACTTTATGAGTAAGAAATTTGAGAAGCAGGATGAAAAATTCGAAAAGCAAAAGGAAGAGATTAATGAGAATTTTAATAAAAAATTCGAGAAATTAGAAGAAAAGTTTGAAAAGCAAAAGGAAGAAATGAATGAAAATTTCGAGAAGCACAAAGAAGAAATCAATGAAAAGTTCGAGAAGCAGAATGAAAATTTTACACAAATACGCGCAGAAATGCGTGAATATATAAATAATTGTGACCAGAAGTTAGACGAACAAAAGGAGCAGCTCGCGCTGTTACGCACAGATATACGTGGACATACGAATAACTGGAACAACAATAAAAACGAAGTCGAGAAGAAACAGGAAGAAGAAGAGAATGAAATTTACGAAGAGGTACGGAAAGTACGAGATAACGATAACACTGTTGATTTCACAGACGTGTTAGCTACTGAGAAATTAACAACTGTAGGATCTAACGTAAGTGTCAGTAGTAAGTCGAGAAACAGGTGGATTGAGAAAAGAGATGATTTTGTTTCTTTGTACTTAATGATGTCGGGAGATGATTATCCAGACATGGATAGAGATAATAAAAGTTTAATACCTTCAAATAGAATACGTAAAAGGCATAAATTCAACGATACGAGGGCAGACACTGCATCAGTGAAACCAATGATGAACTATTTAGAATGTGGAATAGACACACATCGTCGAAGTAGTCGAGCTGCAGCAATAAGAAGCATGAAGAGGAAGTTCGATATTTAGATGAACACTGCGTGTTATGAAGCAGAATGCAAATTTAAACAAACCATGGATCAGGTGAAACGAAAAAACCGACAGGATCCGTATGTAAATTCGTCCTGGGCAAGGAACGTTATGAGAAAAAGGAGAAGAATAAAATTCGCCGAACGACTTAAGAAAATTGTAAGTGCTACTAGTACTGAAAGAAGATATCAAGCGCTCGAGATAAGATTTCTTAAGAATCAAGAAAACAAAATACTTAGTGCATACGTAAATAATGGTAGTATGACTGGAAAACGTTGTTCAAGACGAGGGTACGGAATATTTCCAACACGCCCGTACGAAGGGCGTGGTAAACAGGTTTGGAAAAGGCGACGAAAGCAATTTAGAGCGTGTCGGCCTAGAGAAAGCTACCGAAAGGGACGGTACGACATATGTTTTACTCACTCTAAAAGCGAGAGGAAGAGACACGTCATAAATCTTGGAGGTGTTGAAGACGAAACACATTGTAACAGCGTAACGGGATCAGCAGACCGCCTGAAAAGTGAAGACGTGACGCAAGCTACTAGGTCAAATACCCTCACTGTTTACAAACAAAAATGCGTGCGTGAATGACGGCACAAGGCCTATTAGACATACAACTATGTCTCCACAAATAGACAGTTAAGAACGAAATGAATGAACACGTGGTAAGAAGGCGATTTTAAGACCGTCTGAAAATTTAATAATTAGGTTAGATAATATTGAATAAAATACATTAATTATGATTGATTATGTGATAATACATAAACCAAGGTAAGATAATTATAGATATGAGTATTAATGAATGGCGATTAACGTATGAAACTAAAATGACGCAACATGCGAACTCACAGTGCGATAGCAGTGACAAAGTGAAAGGAAATTTAATGAACGTCAAGTTGAAGAAGTACTTTGAGACGAAATCACAAGTCTCAAAAGAAAACGAAAGTGACATCAGCTATTAGACTAGTGGATTAGGAGGCGGATCAACACATAAGGTGAATGTCCCGCGAAAACCGGTCCAACTAGCTAATCGGTATGATGTATATCTTATTAGTGTATAATGTAAAGATTTTGTACAAGGAGTTCTTAAGTCACAATGTGGCAACCTAACGACATTAATTACATGTGTATAGCCAGTGTTAATGGAAATCTAAATAGAAAAGACAATTATGATGTGAAAAGTTCAATTGAATGTGCAGCAATAAATTACGAAAAGACGTTATAACGAGTTTTATAGACACCCGATGATATTAGATTAATTAATCAAATCTGAGTGATATAAAACAAAGTTATCTATAATCATAATGATCTCAAGTGAATTGTTAATTGTTCCTGAATAATGTATATAAATTTATAATCAATATAATTAGTATAGATGATAGTAACACGTATTGTGAGTGATACTCAATAATAATTAGTGAATGTATCAATGTGTATTTACAGGTCGTAAATTGTATTTTAAATGTTCAAGATAGACTAAGAACATTAGCTATCATAATGATATTTAAACGATACATGAATAATTGTATTCATGTCGAAAATCATTATTTCATGTGTTAGATTATAAGCGGACGGCACAGCCATCCACAGCTATTATTATTGTACATAATCCCATATCTAATTAGATATGCAAATGTGTAAAAATGCGTTCATCCTTCCTCAGATGCACGGCAATAAATTCCCAGAGGTAGTTTACGACCAAATATAGGGAATATATACCCATATACCCCAAACAGAGGAAAGTAGGTCATTGACCGCGACTTTATCAGAGGGGACAAAACAAAGTTATCTATAATCATAATGATTTCAAGTGAATTGTTAATTGTTCCTGAATAATGTATATAAATTTATAATCAATATAATTAGTATAGATGATAGTAACACGTATTGTGAGTGATACTCAATAATAATTAGTGAATGTATCAATGTGTATTTACAGGTCGTAAATTGTATTTTAAATGTTCAAGATAGACTAAGAACATTAGCTATCATAATGATATTTAAACGATACATGAATAATTGTATTCATGTCGAAAATCATTATTTCATGTGTTAGATTGTAAGCGGACGGCACAGCCATCCACAGCTATTATTATTGTACATAATCCCATATCTAATTAGATATGCAAATGTGTAAAAATGCGTTCATCCTTCCTCAGATGCACGGCAATAAATTCCCAGAGGTAGTTTACGACCAAATATAGGGAATATATACCCATATACCCCAAACAGAGGAAAGTAGGTCATTGACCGCGACTTTATCAGAGGGGACTCCCACAACAAACACAGAGCGCAGAAATCGGATTAGAGTGTCTTCCGCTAATCCAACATCAAATCCGATTTGGGGACCTATGTAACAGCCAAAAAATTTAAAAATTTTTAGTATGACTGAAAAGACGTTACATTCAGCATGACACACCTACTCAGCCCACGAGCAATAAATAAAGAAATGTGTGTCGATGTGCCAAGTGAACGTTTACTTCAGACAATGCAAGTACGTTTCACATAGTTGTACAATAGGGACAAGGTTGGCCGTGACAGACTCGACTAAAACACGAGATTTACAGCCTGCAAATGTAAGATAATGGAAACTGTGTCAAGTACCAATTTAGAGGATAAACCGTGGCGGACACACTGCCGGGTTAATTTGTAGAGTACCAGTAAAGAATAAAAGGGTGTAAGTCACACAATAGTATATACCCTATACGAGGACGGACATCGATACCTAAAATAATAGAATCGAACTTGTAAACAGCAGGGGAACGACTTACTGGCGACAACGGATATTTACGACAGGCAGAAGGTGTGCCGTTTTGGAAACGACGTCACGCTGCGCCAGGATAGCGTTCAAGGAAAGGGGTCAAACACAACGAACAATAACAAAATACGACACATTGTTTGCGTGAGAACTGCAGCGAGACCCGGAGTACGCTTAGACAATAGCTTGATAGACGACCATGAAATTGCTCCTGTTCTAGGAAAAGAGTACGGAGGCTTTCGAAGCGAACCCGTGGGGAGACAGGATATCCAATCACAACCCAGCATCTACCCAGAGAACTGGTGGAGAGGACCGTCGCCAACATAGCAACGGGAACGTCGAATGAGAAGTGAAGAACGACACTCTGGCTTAAGGGTAGGAGATCTTCTGTCCTATCATGTTCAACTTGAGGCGTGTTTTCCAGAAGGGTGCATTGTGGTACACGATGTTTGATAAAAACTGCTTGCAGAGCACCCAGTAGGAAAGTCTTTCATAAAATTTTTACTCATATACTTTGAGCAGTCAGTCGGTCAGTAGGACAGTCTTTCATAATTTTTCACTCAAACACTTTCAACAGTCGGTCGTCAAAGTTCGATTAACATACGGACGGTAGTGGGACTTTGAACTTTGCCACGCATCATATAACTAAGAGACTTAGACATTTCGATATTGGCGCGTATCCGGTAATAGTGTACTTTCAGTGTCTAAAAACATGCGACATACGCCAGTGCTTAACAATTATAGAATTCTTTATTATACTCTAATTCAGAATTGAACTAACCAGTCACACTTACATCAATAATCGACGCGTAGAACTATCGTTGATGTAATACCGGACGGCGAAATAATAACATTATACAGTGTTGCGGAGCGATACAATATCATGTGGAACAATTACACCGCGGCATCAAAACACTAACAGTAATGAACATACCAAACGTTGAACAATAGACAGACATATATATATATACACACCATAGTTAACGATGAGCTTGTCTTCACGACACATAATTTCATGACTCGAGCAATAACAGCGGAATCGGCAGAATACGCACACACAGCGCGAGTGAATCTGTTTCGCGTGTGTTAAGTGTCAGTGACAGCACAGCTTCCCACACATGATCCGGCAGAGAGGAGTTACGCCGATGGAAATATCGGATAATTCATCTAAACAAGTAATCTTTATGCTATTCTTATCATAAGGAACTCTACTGTCCTGTCTCTTTTTCAAGAAACACCCCTTGAGCATTTAAATTAAACATGACAAACATAATTTACGTCATCCATCTGAGGCATACGATGAACGCATTAGTATAGGATTTATTGTTTGAATATTTGTGTTTCTATATATCGATTACATTATATATGTATGTGTATGTTTTTCAGCAAACAACGTATTGGATTTACCTTGTAGTTTGATGTATAAACATGTGTTCTTTTATGTTCTTTTCATGAGTTTATGAATGTATGTATTTACAGGGAATCTTCCATATTTTATATATTGAATTTAATGAATGATATAATGTTAATAAATAAGTGTTTATTTTATCAATATGCGTTCATCATTGTCAAATTACCTCAGAACGAGAAAGTAATGGCATCTGAGTGATTTATGGTGTTTATTTTATTTTATTTATTAATGCAACAACTAGAGTCTCCATGCAATAGTTATGCTAACGTAAAGTAATTAACGTGTTATTTATTGATTACACGAGCTCATTATGCAAATTAATATATTCAATAATTACTTAATCACAGATTAATTAATCCATTATTGTTAGCATAATTGCTTAATGACTGCCCAATACGTGGCAAGTGTAGTATTTGGCTCTCAAAGAACGTAGGGCTCGGCAATCACAGATTAGTTAATTCAGTAGCGTAATAGCATAACACCCCACAGTGTTATAAGGTTGTCTGTGGAGTCGATAAGAGCATTATTAATCTCACAGTATAATTTACGTAATATTAATTGTGAGGACTTTTATAAAAACATTTTATTAAAAAAGGACTTTTTAAGTGCTGTGTCTAGTGGGAAAAAGTATAACAAACACTAAATTGTTTTATAATTTCTTTTTATTAATAAATTTTAGATACTTTCATTTGTGTTTTATTCATAACCAAGTACAGACCGGACTTTTTTCCAAAAATCCGGATTTTTAGTCACTTGGGACCGGATTTTTCATTTTTAGTGCTGGTAACCCTATACCAGAGTCACTCGAGTCACTGGATTCTGTGCCCAAATTTATTACCAGTTGTTACACGGCGTCTTCTAATATTCCTTCATTGCTCCATGCTTTGTCAATCACTTTCTTTGTATGCATCACTGCTTTTCCCTAATCGTCTGCAGTAACATCGAAATACCCTCGCGTATCAATTTCCTACTTCAGTTCCTGTAAAAGTCTTATTATTTCTTGCTACATATCCCTTTACTTGTGCCCAAATTAACTCAATGGGGTTAAAATGACAATGATACGGTGGTAATCTTACTACTTTATGGCCATGTTCATCCGCTACTTTGTCAATTACGTATTCCGGAAATCGGGGTTTACAACCTGACACCAGCTCCAAGAGCTCTGCTTTTTCATGCTAACAGTGGTAGACATGTTATGTTCATGAAGCCAGCGAATAATTTCTTCTTTACGTGTAGCTAATGTTGGCGCTTTGTCGTATATAACCGAGTGATAAGGGGCGTTATACATTACAATAGTTGATGGCACTGTGAGGTTTTTTAATAACGAGTCTGTGAAAAACTTGGTTTAGTTTTCAGAGTTCATTTCTTCGTGGAAGTCACTAGTTTTCTTTGACTTAAAAGCATAAAAACAGTTAGGTATAAAATCTTTGGATGTCCCAGCATGTACAATAATATATCTACCCCCTCGTCCTGAAGGAATTTTCATTGTTCCTTCCACAGTATCATCTGTTCAGCCTTTTCGTAAACTCTGACGTATATTTATCCATGTTTCGTCTAACCAGACTATGTCTTCAATAGATTTAGTTTGAATTTCTCGTAAAAATATACAACGTAAAGCAACTACACTTTCACTTTACATAAGAACTTTTCTACCCGAAATGTTTGGAAACTTAAAACCGATATTTTGCATTACTTTCCTAACAGATGATTTACTACCGGCAAAAAGATCAGCTGTTGCTAACGACTTATGAAGTTTATTTATTGTTGGATGCTCTTTTCTACAATAGTAGCTATAAATGTGCTGTTGAATCTCATTTTCTTGGAAAGAATCTAACTTCGTAACGCTTTTGTCTATATGTATTTTTTTATTAGGTGTTTGAAACTTGGGCTCTGTATCACTAAAATCAGAAAGAAGATCGTCTTCCTCTTTTCCTGTACGTACTATAAGGTTCTTCCCTACTTCGCGTGTAAGGCAGAAGAAAATATCCTATACAAGCTGATGGATGGTAGATGGAAGATTGTCATACCTCAACACTTAATCGACGAGATAATATGGGCATACCATAGTAGCTTAGCGCTGCTGGTGCCTGCAGATCATACCTGGCCTTACGAGAGGACTTCATATAGAACTAATGATGACTACATGATGAAGTAAGAGTTGCACATACTTTTTTTTTCAGTACGTCTAAGTACCCCAATCAGCCACATATGTTGAGATGAACAAAGGTAAAGGTAAAAAAGATGGAGTTGGATTCCGGAAAGCAACCGAATAGATTTTGGGATGGCCATATAAAGTGAATAAATACTTCGAATCTGGCGGTCCCGATGCAGATTAAAAGAGTGCAAGCATTGTTTATTATTACTATTATTATTATTTTAAAGCATTAACCAAAATTCTCAAAATTACACTATAGGTTCAGACGTTTCACCGAATCCAATATAAGCTAAAGATTTCTTGCTTTTTTAAATATAACAAAGTTATATATTTTATAAATTTCTATCACTTTATTAAGGTTTATGTAACGTTGCATTTTACAGTAGTACAATATATATCTTATATTTATATTAATTTGTTAAGTTTCTTCAGAATAAATCGACAAAATAAAGAACATTCTCCTTGCAGAAGTAATAGTAATTTGATTTTATATATTGCAACGTTACAAGTATTATAAAATAACTACACTTTTGTTCATGTACCCAACGCAACTGTATAGCGTTAAACACCGGCTAGGTCGTAGGATTTTTGTGTTCGTTGCGTTAGGTATATGTGGTTGCACAAAGAGGACTGAGACGTTGATGACATTAAATAATTAATTAAAACATATTAAAAGAATCAACGGTTTATTAAATATTGCAAAAAAATTACTTTATTATTAACATTTGAAATTATTTTTTAGTGGATGGTTAGTGAGGATCGGTCAAAAATAACACAAATTTTGACTATTTTGCGTCGACGTTTCGACAATATTTATTGTCATCTTCAGGACATGTGTATGAAATACAAAAGAAATGTCAAACACAACGGAACAATTAAATATTTGGGTGAACGTGTTCGTGTATGTGAGTGTGTGCGTGCATATGTATGTATCATTGTATATGTGAAGACTTATGATAGTTTGTTTACATCTTCAAATTATCTTTAAGAAAACGAGCAAATTATAGTATGAGAAAACTTAATTTATACAGTATTACAATTTAAATTACTAAATGTAATGATATTTTAATTAATAAAAACAAACAGTAATCAATTGGATATTAGAATGGTATATCAATTGTTTATACCTACAGCAGTCAACATATAGCAAAGTAAAATATATTACCTATAACTAAAACAGATTAGGGGATGTTTACTACGTAATTATTAAAAGTTATTTTTAACATGTTTCACTCCCTACTCGTATTAACAAACAATCATAACTTAGAAACATTCAATTTACACAATAACTGTAGAACATTACGACTTACATCAGATAGTTGACAAAGGTTACAAACAAACGTTTCTGGTAAATTTTACTAACAGGTAAACTTGGATAATAAATGTAATCTTATTGTAAATTATAGTCAAGAGTACTATAGAATAATGTAATTTATGTATGTGTCCACAATCACTCCTTCTAACTCACCCATTCTCCCCCTACCAGTCTTCTCACAACCTCTCACTCTAAACTGAAATCGCTCTATCACTCACCATCCCTCCCACTCACTCTCTCTCTTACTACATCTCACTCGCTGTCTCCCTTTTTCCCTCTCTCACTCTTCCACCCTACGCTCTCTCTCTCCCTCTCTCTCTCTCTCTCTCTCTCTCTCTCTCTCTCTCTCTCTCTCTCTCTCTCACCTGTCTTTGTCCAACTGGCACTATAAAACACTCACCATTTTTATTACATTATCATCCTCATATAAAATAGAGAATTATACACACGATAACAGAATAGATTTACCAACTTGCATTAAAGGGTTACAAACTTTTACAACACAACATTATAGATAACAGATCTATTATATGAAAATGGTTATTACTTAATATTTACATTTTGTACAATGTTATTTACCTGGAACTTGGTCTATACAGAGAACCATAGTCTCATGTAGTTCGTATATATGACGGTCATAATCTCTCTCTCTCTCTCTCTCTCTCTCTCTCTCTCTCTCTCTCTCTCTCTCTCTCAGTCTTGTCTCTTTCTAGACTCATACAACACCTTCTCACTCACATTAACCACTCGGACGCTCTGTCTCTCTCTCACTCACAATCTAAACAGATATATACCATCAATCTAACACGCAGACGTGTACATACACACACGCTAGCACTACATAAGCACACACACACACACACTCACACAACAAAACAACCTCACAAGCCAACTACACATTCGAGCATCCATACATAAATATAACACTATTTTATTCTCTTCTTTTTATCATCTGAGTGTAAATAATTATGCACAACGGAGATGCCCACTGTACTGAGTTTAAAACTGATCGAATGAATATGTGTCTATAAGAATGGTTATATGTTACTTAGCTAATACTAAATAATATGATCAGTGAGATACTTACAATTGTTGCTGACCCCAAACACACAACTGTAAATTTGCCCGGACCAACAACCTATTTATAAAACAGACGACCCTTGTATAATACATTTGAAGGAAATGAAAGTAACATGTGTTAGGAAGGCAATTGAGAAAAGATTTGCACTAGGGGGCAGTTGAGAAAAGATTTGCACTAGGGGGGAGTGTGACACTAATTAATATCTGACAACGAGCTGGCCATAAAAATGACCAACACATCCTGTAGGGGGACTACTGATTATTTCTTCGAATTCATGTCCTGACGGTGTGTATAAGTTGAGCATAACTGGACGAGAGATTTTGAGTATCAGTGCGAAAATTAATGGAGTGAGGGTCACTTTTTATTTGAATCATTTCAAGTACGTATCTTTTGAAGTAATTATTTTCGTAATATTTAATTTGGATGTTGTTGAAGTCAGATTCATGGCCGGTGTTTAAATGGTGAGATACTAAAGCGTTGGGGCTATCATTATGGGTTTTTTTATGGCAACCATACCTATGTTGATAAATTCTCTTATGTAAATATTGGGACGTAATACCAGTGTATGTGGCTGGACAGTCATTGCATTGGATAGTGTATACGACATTAGATCGTTTGTCTTTGGATGTCGGGTCTTTGAGGCTAGAGAAGAGGGATCGAACAGTATGTTGGTTTTGAATGTTTATGCTAATTGCTTATACTATATTTATTAACTTAAATATTTTCATGTATGTCTGTACGGTAGGTTAGGTAGGCCTACATAATGTTATGATTATCATGTCTGTTGTCCATACTATATTTGTTGTGTATATTAAGTACATTACGTACATTAGGTAGCCTATAAAACCATAATCATTATCATCACCGTCATCGTTATTGTTATTGTTATTGTAGGGGGGGGGGTCTTGCCTTAAGCATTAGGCACTAGGTCCATTGCGCCCCTTCAGCTGTGGTATAGTTAATACTATACCACCGCCATAGAGAAACGAGTCTGCATTTAACCACGAGCACGGCGGAGAAGGAATGTTGTGGTAGATGTCGTATTGTTACTGGCAGCACTGACGAATACTGACGAATAACATACCATTCAAGCCGAGTTCTCTACCACTAAGTTAACCACCTCAGAGTCAAGGTATGAATGTTATGGTTCTTATATTTGTTGAGAAAATATGTTTACTTTATATATTATGTTGAATATGTATATATTAATTTCATTATGTACATTATTATAATTGTACTCATTATTCTCAACAGGTTTATTATGATCATTCTACAATGTGTTCGTTACGTTTACAATGTTATCTATATTATGCCTGTTATGTGTAATATCTTTGTTTGTTATCAACATTAAGTACATATTTTCAATGCAGTGATTGTCGAATAACATATTCATATATTTAATATGAACATTATTTCATTATTTTCATTGTGTTTACTTTTATAATGTTATGTTTATTTTTCATACTCATTATGTTCATTATATCCTGCATATTCCATTCATAATGCTATATTTATTATGTCTAATATGGTTATTATGTCTGTTGTGCTTATTGTGTCTATTGTGTTTATTATGTTTTATGACTGTTATCTTTCTCAAGTTGTAAGTAGTCATAGGTGTTTAAATCTGCACAACAAAGAACGGAAAGCAAGACAATGAAAATGGGTGCATATACTGCGAGTGATACTGTGCAGCCCACGGTATTACATTGCAATGATTAGGGAGGAATCCGTGTTAATGGTACACGTTCATTTAGGACACCGATGTGACTATACAGCGCATGGTAGAGAACAAACATGACTAACGATAATAATACACAGTACAATTAAGGCCATCCCGAGGAATGAAGTGACAGAAGAAAAGCAAAGAACATAAATGAGTTAGTGCGTTATAGTGCGCTAGCGTCAGGATGGACCGAGACAGCAGGGAATGCGGAAAAACGAATGAAAAAGCCAGATTAGGACTAGTTTAGATTCCTATAGGGAGGAATCCGTGATATGGCACACACCCTGCTGGTATTCCGATACAATAATAGAGCGCATGAAGAATAAGAACAGAAGAAATGTGATTGGAGGCAATAATTCACTACACAATGAATACTGTCATGAAGAACATTGGAAAGGAGGAAACAAAAGGAAAATAAAAAACAGAAGTTAATTAGCACAGCACTACCCCTCATTGCCAGGATAGATGGAGACAGTAGGAAATGCGTGAGTAAAGACATTAACGGTCGAAGCGGCTATAAAGAGGAACAAGGAGACACAAAAAATATAAAGAACAGAAGCAAGTTAGCACAGGATTAGTGGCATTAGTACCAGGATAGATGGAGGTAGGTAGCAGAAAAGGCGAGTAAAAAAATAACGAATCAAAGACAAACATAGATAAAATATACAGTTCGCAAACCGATTGACGCCGTTACGTGGCGAAGAAGAGGGGTTTTAGTGGGTGAGAGTCCCACACGCCAATGTATACGGGTGCACTGGTGTCCATAATGGATTTCCCCTCTTAAAAAAAAAAAAAAAAAAAAAAAAACCAAGTAAGTGTTACTTACTTTTGTAATGGCTTATTTAACACTTTGCCTATAAATTAAGTATTATCGTTTTTAAATACAGCAGCATTGAAACTTTTTACCAAATGACTTAAGACGGTCGATTCGGCCTAACCTTGATTATTTTAAGAGGTTTACCTTTTTCTTAAACGGAAATCTCTTTTTACAAAAAATTACAGAAACAAATTAACATAATATGCTGTACATACTGTATTTTTTATTTCTGTTTTAGTGATAGAGTACTATATGGTAAATATAATACAAAAAAATGGAAGTGATTTTATGAATGTCTATAAAAAAAATGTGCGTAAATGCGGAAAAACGGGGCGTTCCATGTAGACGTTTAAAGGATGCTATAATCAGGAGGAGTGCTGAGTTGTGGAAACCAGAATTGAATGTTCTACCAAAAGAGGCTGAAAGAAAGAATGAAGAAAAAGAAGTAAAGAAGCGAAGAATAACGAAAACCTAAATAAATTTATGAATATGAATAGAATAAACTTTACCTTTTACCCGTCTCGTGGCTTTTCCGTGATAGTGTTACCGTGGTGCGCACCAACAACACCGCGTGTGTTCCGTCTTCATATATTTTATATTTATTTACGACTTGTGTGTAAATTATACGTTATTATTAGTCCGTCTGTACAATATTTACACATTTTCCGGAACCAAAGATAACAGAAGTGGTTGAATTCTCATCTTTCACTGCTGCTTGTCCATCCAAAGATCTTCTTCAGTTTCTCGTTCCTTCAGTATAGACTGAATTTCTTCTATCTAGGTGCATCGGTGCTCTTCCTCTTTTCCTTCTTCCTGGTGGGGTCCATTCCATAACTCTCCTTGGCAATCTTTCCTGTGCCATTCTTTTTTTGTGTCCATATGTAAATTATACACAATTTGTTTTGATTATCTGACGAACTTTACAGAGAGATTACACCTGAAGATGGGACATATGTCCAGAAACGCGTAGTAAAATATAAAAAAAGGAAAAGCCACTAGACGGATAAAAGGTAAATTTTATTCTATTCATATATAGACTACGTATAAGTGCCTTGGATACTGAAAGCATAAATTTAAATTTATGAAGTTGAGAAAATTTTTGTTTACATTATCAAGTTGTTTCTTTCATGAATAGGAAAATTTTTTCAGGCAGTAAAATCGTTCAGCATTTTCTCTTAAATTTATGAAGCACTATGCCTGAAAATGAAGTCGTGCAAATGCACTATTTAGTTTAATTCGCAACAGTAACTGGGAGCATCACGAATTCATTCTCACTTTGTATTAAGAGATACGACTACCATTCTCTTGACTGATTGAGGCAAGGGAAGTATATTTTTATATGATGATGTTAGCCGTCAGACCCACTCAGACCAAAAATACGGCCTTGTACGATATTCTCTAGTCGCATTCTGTAGTTTGACGATAAATTTTATGAGCTAATAAATTTGAAAAACAGTAAAAAGTGTTCGTGATAAACCAAAATGATTAAAATGTGTTGAGTTGAACGCAGACGTTCATAGTTTTCATAACTGCTGTTAAAACAAAAATATTTTTTTGTGATCATGTTTCAGATTAAAGACATATTGCAGAACAAGAGTTAATAGTACCTTAATAAACAACTTGTCTCTTCTAAGACTGTTGTAAATTATTTGACCTGAAAACGATATGAATGTAGATTAATTTTTTATTGTTGTGAGAGTCGGGGGAATAATTTTAACATTGGCAGACTGAGATAAACATTGAACATAATTACAGATTTTAGTCCCTTTTTTATCATTGAAAAATCCTTGTGGTAGTTAATACTTGAATACACGCAGGCTTCTTCTTCTTCTTCTTCTTCTTCTTCTTCTTCTTCTTCTTCTTCTTCTTCTTCTTCCTCTTCTTCTTCCTCTTCCTCTTCCTCTTCCTCTTCCTCTTCCTCTTCCTCGTCCTCCTCCTCCTCCTCCTCTCCTTCTTCTTCTTCTTCTTCTTCTTCTTCTTCTTCTTCTTCTTCTTCTTCTTCTTCTTCCTCCTCCTCCTCTTCTTCTTCTTCTTCTTCTTCTTCTTCTTCTTCTTCTTCTTTAGCGCTACAGCACAACGTTAGCCCTGGCTTCCAATACCAATCTTCTCCGTCTCCTAGCCATTGCCCTCTCAGTGTAACTCCTCACATCCATTCTTCTGAGATCTTCCAGCACATCATCCAACCATCTTATCCTAGGGTCGGCACCTCTTTCTGATTTTATAGACTTGCGCCCTTAGTATTTTCTTTGGCATCCGCTGTACGTGACCTAGCCGTTGTATTCCGTGAGCCTTTACGAATTTTAAACTGTCCTCACGCGTCAATAGCTCATCTGTCTCCTGGTTATTTACTACTCTCTATTCATCTTCTTTAACCGGCCCATAAACACGTCTTACAATCTTACTTTCAAACCTTCTAAGTATTTCTTGTTCCTTCTTTGTTAATGTCCTTGTCTCGTCTCCGTAACTAACAACCGGTCTTATACATTTTTATTTTTTTGTTACAAGCAATTAATTTTCTTTTCAATAGTCTACTTTTGGCATAATATGCCCTATTTGCTATTCGTATCCTGTCATATATAGTTGTGTTTATAGACCCTTCATTATCTACCAAGTTACCCAGGATCTGAACTTATTAACTGCATCAAATGAATTATCCTGTGTGCATAAATTGTATAGATTCTTTCTCCTTTCCGATGCAGAAATTAGCATGTATTTAGTTTTGCTAATATTTACACTTTAGCTCAGGATTACTTCAAACAAACAAAAATTTCTCTGGTTTCTAGAAAACATTAATGTCTCTGATTAATCTCTGATGTTAATTTCATAAAAGTTATTATATAAAACTATATTTCATCATCATCTTCCAAACACGGCATAAGCAGGGTGCTCCTTGTTCAGCCTTCAAAGATCCTCCAGCCATCGTTTCCTGGTTTTACTCACACACCTGTGTCCTGTAGGATTGTATTTTCAGACTTGTTTTAAACTAATACTTTAAAAACTATACTATACTTTTCCAGGCTGTATTTTAAAAACTAATACATTTTCATAAAAAGTCTTGTGAATTACATTAACAAAGTTTACAAAGCAGACCAGCAGACCATGAGGTGATTAAATTCTCACAAACCGCACAATACAGTGTTACGCCGGTGAGGTAGGCAAATGGCGTAGTACTAACCAAACAAAAAAAAATTTACCTTGATTGCCTCACTCTCCCTTGACGCGCTCTGGCGGAAACCAGAGATCATCATTTCTTTTCGCGATTGCGTTCCCTTAACCACTCGAGACCCGTCTTCACCTCAGTAAGAAAGTTTAAACGAACGAGACCAAAACGTCACAAAAACAAATAAAAACTCAAAACGAAGCGAAGATAAAAGATTAGGTTATCCGTTATTGCAAGTACGGAAAAAAGGGACATTTGACGTCCCGTTAATGATTTGTCGGGACAACGGGACACATAATGAAAAAAAGGGACAATCCCGTTAAAAACGGGACGTCTGGTCACCCCGTAGTAGCTATATGACGATGGGCACGTATTACGTAAGCGTCTAGGTACTGCAATGTAGAATGTTCTCGCAGCGCTAGAGCTACCGCACGCCTTCATATTTCCTATCGTTACGACAATTACTCAAAGCTCTCGAAAAGTCGGCAGGTGCAGTGGCGTAACAGTTCTACACGTTTCTCCGCTAGCCGAGCAGGTGCGGCGTCTCTGTCAAGGCCATGCACTCAAGTAGCTTCGAGACTGTTCGAGCACTCTTAACTACGCAGATAATGCCGGCAGGCCGCCAAAACAATGGAAAATTAATCTGGAACTTCTCCGGGCCATATATAAGGGTCTACGGCCAGCTTAGAAGTTGGATACACCTGACGATATTGTAGAGTGAGGATCAAGTGATTGTTGCAGAATAGTTTAAAGTGATTATTGTGTTATAATTAGTGCGGAACTCTAACAGTTGACATTAATATTGCATGTAGGCAAATTTAACTTAAATTACTGTATGAGAGTATCTTGTTGATTTCAAATTGTTACCTGTGACTCATTAAAGCTGGTAATTAGTGATTCCGTTGGTGTGATTCCATCGTGGAACTCCCTAGCGAACGTTATCGCACCGTTCAGCCAGCAATAAACAGAGAAACACTGATCCGCCCTAGTTATAGTTGTTAATTGCGTACCGTACCGCAAAGTGAAGCGGTAAGATGGGTTAGCAGTATCGCAAACTGTGAATATGCCGATTCAGTGTAGGGTACTGTGAACAGCGGGTGTTTTGTCTGCTGCATTAATTGTGAATTGCTGTGTGCGGGCATCTGTGAGTGGTGCCTTGTGTTGTTTATTGCTACGTGATGTAGGCTACATGTAGGCTACGTAGTTGATATTTACTGCTTCTTACAGTAGTGTGTGTTGGACGATCGTTAAGTTTAAGGATTGTTGTAGACTAGTGTATTTGTTTACTAGAACTTTTATTATAGTTCTAAGTAACGAATTCTCTGGTGTTAAATATTTAATCTACTGAGTAAACTACTGACTCAGTAGTTTACAAGCGTCGTAACAATATACACAGTATGTGTAAAATAGAATCACAAACACACGCTACATAACGTGAAAATTACACATAAAAAATTAAAAAGCATTTTACTTCCTTAAGCCTGGTTTACATTGGTGTAATTTGATAAACACACATAAAACACACATAAACACATAATGAACGAATATGTGGCCGAGTAGTTCGCCAATTTACTCGGCTAATAACGGTCGAGCGAGTAAGCTGACGGCCGAGTACGATTTTCGGCCGAGTGCCAGGCCGAGTCGAGTGGCGGAGACCCAGCGACTCGGCCACTCGCCACCCCCATCCACCAATTTTTTTGCGTCGCAACCTACTAGCCCTGTGTAAACAGTCAGTCGAGTTGAAGAAGAAAGATTGAAAATCAATTGATTGTTAGTTTATTCAGTGTTGTGGTGTTTATTTAATTGCCATTATGAAGTTTACGGATGAGAACACAGTTAAATTTGTTGAACTCTACAGAGACCATGAGTGTTTGTGGAACATGAGCAGTCTTACATACAAAAATAAAAATAACCGCCAGGCTGCCATTGAGAATATTATAGAAGAGATGGGAATACCAGGATTTGGAATAATAGTTGAGGTTAAAAATAAAATAAAAAACCTTCGTTCTACATACAACCAGGAGGTTCTGAAAAGAAAAAAAATCTGCCAAGTCGGGATCTGGTTCCGAGGATCTATACATACCGCCCATGAAATGGTTTGAGATTTTGGACCCCACAATGAAAGCATCTAAGGGAACAACAGAAACCCAAAGTAGCATGGTAAGTAAATTATTAATATACATTGTAGGTTAAATACATATTTATTCAAATAAATAATGTTGTTACAAATAAGTAAGAGATGGAGTAATAGTTTAAACGAATAATTAGACCATAATAGTTTAAATAAATAATTATTTTTTCTATTATAAATTTTACAAAGAAATTAAATATTAAAAACAGAACAGGCTATGTTCATTTACTTGAAAATGTGGATGGTCCGCAATTAATGCTGTATTTTCAAAACACAGTTCAAGAAATGAACTTTTCCTGCCAGGAGACAGAACCCTCCTTGTTGAAATAGTTTTTAAGTCTGTCTCTTATTTTCTTCGACAACTTGTTTGTGCGGTGTCCTCCAAATCTTTCTAGATGCCGAAGTTGCGCTACTTCAGCCCTCCATCTTCCAGGAATGATATCTCCGGTGTTTACGTTCTCCTCATCCACTGAACCTTGTGGGAAGTATGTTGTTGGAGATCCGATTCTGAGCCAGTTGTGAATGGCACATGTAGCACATACTATTTTTGTAACTGTAGAAACTTTGCATGATAGTTTTCTGTTAAACGCGCGGAAACGGCTAACCAAAATGCCAAACGCATTTTCCACAATCCTCCTAGCACGGCTGTGCCGATAATTGTAAATTCTTTCCTCATGTGTTAGAAACCTTTTATTGGCGGCGTAGGGTTTCATAAGATAGGGTTTCAAAGGAAACGCATCATCTCCAACAAGGTAGCATCCATCTGGAAGTAGTCCGTTTTCCAAAGGAAGCCAAAGATCGGAGGTTTGCAAAACGCCGCTGTCAGATTCTGATCCCTTATGACCAACCTCAATGTAGGGAAAACAGTAATTATGGTCTACTACTGCTAGTAGTACTACACTGTGCGATCACTTGTAGTTAAAAAATTGAATGCCGCTGTTTGGGGGTGCTTCGATCAAAACATGCTTGCCATCTATAGCCCATATATGGTTTTTCATTGAAACCATTTATTGTTGTATTCTACTCTTCATGAGTACTCGGCATCTGCAACAAAATAATGCAAAAAAATGAAGTATTTTGGTATGATTAAAGTTTTTCTTTGCAGGAATGTGGGCGAGAGTTATCCCACCAAGAAGACATTGAACTACAAGACAATGATGCATCAATTGCACCGGAGCAACCAGCTTCACGTCAGTCTAAGACTGTCAATGACTCACCGCTAGTTACAAAGACGGCAGCTGCGATAGAACCCGCTTGTACAAAACCTAGAGGGGAGCAATTCTTGCTCAGCAAGAAATACAGGGAGTATTAACAAAATACAGGCTGCAAGCAACACAAGGACAACATACAGCACCAAGCCGTCCCCCAAGTTCTTTTCTGCAGCATCAAGCAGTGCTTCTATCCTGTATTCAACTACGCCAAGTGAATCGGCTGACGGATATGATTTTTTAAATTTATAAAGTAAGTTTTTCAATAAATTTGTTTGTAATGAAATTGAGTTGTTATTTTATTTCGGTTAAGTATTTGTTTACAATACTTAATGATTATAACAAACTTACTTTGATGTAGTTCTTGAGACTCTCGAAAACAGCGTCACAGACTTCCGGGATGAATTTAGAAATAGCTGCTTTTGAGATTCTGAAGAAGTGTTGAAGTGATTGTTAATTGTTCCCAGTTGCAAGGAAATATAGAATGGCTTCCAATTTAATTTGGTGAGTTAGAGAGTCTCTCATAAATGTATCATTTCGCGTAAGTTTTTCACTTACTAATTCTAAAAGATCAAAAAGATTTTCGGGAGTCATTCTCAAAATGGTCATATACTCTTTAAGGTCTTCGGTAGCTAACTCCGTCAACAGGAGTGCAGATGCACCATGAGTGTCCCTCCTACTTATCCAATCCCGTACCCACACACGCTTATCCTTGTTCAACTCTGTTTCTATAAACTCTTCAACTTCATTTAATAAAACAGCGTACACTCGTGTTAAGGACTTTTTCACGACAGTTTGACGTCTGTGCAACGCCATGGCAGGGAAACAACTGATTACTCGTTCGTTTCGCTGTCCATGTGTAAACGTACTCCTATCAACTAGGCCGAGTTAAGTACTGGGACCAGTACTAGGCCGAGTATACTCGTTCATTTACTCCACCAATGTAAACCAGGCTTTATTCAGCAAGGAAATGGAAGTATGGTGATCGCGAGAAAACTCGTGTTTGAGATAAAGGCTGATTTTGATTGTACTACCCACAAAACATGAAAAAAAGTCATTTTCCGAAAAGTGTCTGTGTGTCTAAATGTCTGTCTGTGTATACGTGTGTAGAATTTTTTCTGTGGCGAACGATAACTGCCGCAAACACAAACAGAATCAAATAATATTTTTTGCATATGTGCCCGAGTTGTAAAGGACTCAAGACGTATTGATTTTGGTGAAGATCGGTTAAGGGGGAGGGGTATTTTACCTGCAACATTTTACGTTTTAAAAAGAGTAAAATGCTTAAAAATCCATTAAAACTTTTTTTAACAATGATAATTGTTAAAAATAAAATAATTTTGTTGCCAGCCAACCAGGTTGATTGGTTAGGAGGGAGGGGGTAGTTTACCTCCATTGTTTTGTGTTTTAGCAAGAGTAAAGTACTTAATTTTATTAAATAAGTACCCCTAAAATAAAGTCATATTAATCCACTGTAAAATGGTAAATGAGATAATTCTAAATGGAGTGGGTAGTTAAAGGGAAAGGGGGTGATTTTTTGAAAATGTCTGTACTGAAATCAAGTAAAATACGAATATTTAATTTTGAAGGATAAGATCCTTAAAAATTACATTTGATAAAACTATTACTCCATGAAACTTTAAATATTATTAATGGTGAGGATCGGTTGAGGAGGAGGAGGAGGAGGAGGAGGATTATCTGCGTAGTTCAGTCTCTTTATAAGAATCAAGTACCTAATTTTTATAGATAATGTGACTCGAAAATAACATTATATTAAACGATAATCCCATAATAACAAAAATATTTATAAATAGCGAAAATAGTTTGAAGTGGGCGATATTCTTTTTAGAAATTCCAACTGAATTCAAGTAAATGATTTTAAATATAAATCTTAGAACATGGAAGTCATGTATGGTTCTCCATATCGATATTTTATTTAGCAAACAACGTAGTCTGTAATACCCATCGAACAGACGTGCAGTTAAATTGCCAAACACTTTAACAAATCTGATATTGTCTTTCCAAGGAAATGTGGATCTGCAAAAATGGCTGACAAAGACTGTAGAGAACTGGCATTAGTTAGACTAGAATGCTCTTTTCACGGAAGGTTGAATTCATTACAGGGTAATTTGGTAGTTCATATGTTGCAACTAACTCGTATAATATAATCGTATTATGAAACGTTGTTATAGCATGTGTCCGGGAAACAGGGGAGCAAGTAAACACATTATGCAAGTACTTATAATACGTTTGCTTATTGTCCCAACTGACAACTGTCTTCTTATCGTTTTTAACAAAATTACAAAATTTATTGATTCAAAATTTTAAATTATTTTTTATGTATAAACTACACTTCTTTGTTAATTATTTGTAAAACAAATTAAGATCTACTTCCAAAAAAACATTTTTGTCCAACCGTTTTTACACACAGTGCCCATTAAGAATAAAATTATTAAAAATCGTACTTTTATACAAATAAGTGCATAGGAAGCAAATAGAGACGAATACACGATATTTTAATTTCACTTGTAACTTGTTCCATCGCCTGTATGGAATTCAAACTTTCGTGTTCTTTACATCATTTATTATTATTATTGAACGGGGACCACGCAAAAGGGGTTTATTCAAAGTTCTATGCTCTGAACAAGAAAGATCAATGATAATGATAATGTCATAACTCAATAGTAGGCCTAATGCAAAATAAGGACAAAATGTTACAACTAACAAGATAATATAAATTATCTGATTAGCTTGCTGGGTAGATTGTAATACAAATTGAATTCTTTTTTTTTTTTTTAATGTTTAAAGTATTTTGAAGGAATCTTTGTTTCGAAACGTATTTTTAATATTGAGGAATTATTTAAACCGTTTTCTTTTTTTTAATATTCCTAACTCACCTATAAGTTTTCTTTTAGTTTTATTATTGACCAGCATAATAACTTCATAATTTTTTAATATATTTAATAAATTTATGTTTTTCTGTGCACAATGCTAAGTAGAAAGCAAATTCATTGTCCTGTTCCCTTCTCCTCTTTTGTGGGCCACAAATCTACATAATTTACGACCTGTCTCGCCCAAATATGCTTTGTTATATTCATTTAATTTTAATTTATATAATACCCCACCCTTCTGTAAAATTGAGGCGTTTTTCTATATTTTCATTTGTTTAACTTGTCAAACACTGTCTTACTTTTTTATTGCTACGTTTGTTCCATATATCTTAAAACAATGGATAGTTATCATGTCTTTGTTCCTATATAAGTTACTACCCACAAGTTTTGAGTGTAAGGTGAAACGTTTCGGGACTCATATAGAGATGGAGCCACCATGCATGATTATTTTTGAGCGTGTTGTGTGATTTCATCCTTCGAAAGCTTCTACGGAACCCAAATTCGTACTTCACTGAGCATGACGTCTGCAGTGAGCCAAGGTTATTGAATGTTAGAGCTTTTGCAGATCATTTCTTTGTATTTCTGTTGCCAATAATTAAATTGCTACGGCAAATTCCAACTAATTAATATAATTTAGATTCGTAGAGGCTCAAGGAATATAATGGCTAGGTCACCTAGAGTGGATGGATGATCAGCGTATGCTAAAGAAAATCCTGAAGGCTCGAGTCTGTGAAAGCATAAAGAGGGACCGATCTAGGATAAGATGGTTGGATGATGTGCTGGAAGATCTAAGAAGAATGGATGTGAGGGGTTACGTTGAGATGGCAATGGATAGGAGACATTGGTGAAGATTGGGCTCACGTTGGGCTGTAGCGCTAAAGGAGAGTACAACATAGTGTGGCATTTTTAATAGTTTATAGTTTTTGAACGCAAATGACTACAACTTTTTTAATGTTTAATTTGAAGTTTACGTAAAAGTACAGCTAAGATAATTAGACATGAAACGGGTGTTGGATGCGCAGTGTCAAAAGATCTCATTGCACATGCGTAGCTTTAACGCCTTATTTTCCATGCAACAATTTTGTGTTCAGAACAGCTGCACGGTTGTTATATCACATGGTTGCACTTCTTTCCCTGGCCCCCACTAAGATGTGGCAAACTGTTTCATACCTTACTATTTTATCAGTAAATACACCATTACTACTACAATAAGTCTAAATAAGTTAATGAAAGTTACCCAATTAAGAAACCTTACAAATATTTCATTACATTTCACTTGTTCACTTGACTCTTCACTGGAGTCAGTAATGAAAGAAATTACGCCTACATTATATAGTATCAGTCTTGTTAATGTAATAAAATGTTACAATCATTTATTAATTGAATAAAACCTTAAACACAATTGATTAACAAATGAATAAAGTAGTGATCAATAAATTAATTCTTATTCATACAGACAATGTTCAAGACTCTTATGTCGGTAATTCTAATTCACGTCATTTGTAAAGACTCGAAACAACACTGTTTTCAGAATACCAACAGTAACAAAACGAATCTCATTTTAAAATGTCACCAAAAATTCAGATTCTAACTATAAATAAAGTGTGGGCTTGTTTTCTAAACATTAAGTTAATTTGAAATATTGTTTATAATATAATAAAAAGTTACAAAAAACTTATTAATTTTGCTGTTCTGTATATACGTTGTATCAAGATGGTAACGGTACGTGTTTTAATAAATAATAAGAAGTGACGAAGTAATTGATGTATGACATCTAAATTATTCTGTAAATCGGATTGGTGATTACTTTTTTCACTTTTCGATCTTTACTCGTCATCTCCAGCCTGTAATTGATTCTACACATTTATGAACGATGTGCTAAATACGATTTTATCAAGTATGGCTTCCGTGATGCAGAAATTAAATTATAAATTATTATCAGCTGTTTTTATCCGAACCCCAATTTTCTGTGTGACTGATTGCTTTGCTTCCCCCTACTATTAATATTTCTTTCAAAAGCTGCACTGGTTTATTGTTCTCCATCTGCACAAATGGTGTTGAGCGTTATTTATTTTCGGAATATTCCATGAATATGCTGAGCTGATCGTGACTGAATTGTTATCCTCCCACATTTTAAAGCAGAAACGCGGAAACCTCCTCTCGCTTAAATAATTTTAAAAAGCTGTCAGCGTGAACAATCTCTTTCGTATAAATCAGGAAAATTGAAGTACGTAAAGACTTTATTGATAACTAATTTAAAAATGTTGATTATATAACCATTCGTTTTGGAAGTAAATAAATACACAATTTTACATTGGTACAAAATTTATACCTAAATTAAATCAGTACACTTGAAAAGTGCAGATTTAATGAAATGAAAACAGTTATGATAAAAGGCAGTTAAAATAAAAGCAAATTACATCAAACAATTTGTTTATGTTTCAGTTGTGTACACACTGTGCATTTCTAGTGACTAAACCATCATCATCATCATCATCATCCTCAAGGTTTAAACCAAGAATGGTTTGTTCCGGTCTCCAATAGGCAAATATTACAGCTGGTCACTCCAGCGCCTCTCCGTCCCCTCGGCTTTCCGTCCGGTTATTCCTTATTTGAGGCGTTTTAGTGGTGAATGTGTCCCCTGGATATGTTACTAGCATATCGCAGGGTAAGACGTATGGTGGGGCTGTCACCTTCAGGCTTAACGTCCAGCCCGATTTTTTGTCTGGGTGTTTTCCCATAAACTGGCTGTCTTACCAGACTAAAGAGACCAGTTTCCCTGTTGAGATATCCATAAGGATCTTTAATGTGGTGGTTTCTCCTTGCCTCCCACATCCTACGTCGTTTACCAATGGAAGGTCATCCGTCTTTAGGAGCAATTTCTCACCCCAAGGACAAGAGGGTGCCCTAACCTCTACTTGACAATGACAAGAAGAGGAGGGACAGCTTATATACCGGCTGTCCCTCGGTCTCCAGAGTGACTAAATAAAACATTAATTTTAAACTGATATATTAGTGTTGCCTGTAGAATCTCCAGAAAAAGGCTATTCTCACGGGATAATACGGTTGACAGACATTCGTTGAACAACAATAGATAAAGTAAAGAAGAGGTCGATCATAAAATTGAAGCCTTCACGACCGGAGTTATCTTCAGTAAAGTTATTTTCCGGGCTGTTGAGCTGTGGTCATCTTCTTGTAGATCCAAACGTTTCAACAGCAGCTACGGCAGCCATCCTCGGCGGTCTTCTGTTCTGCTCCTCTGGTGACTAAATGACGACGCGACCCCAAACCGTCGCCAGAGGAGCAGAACAGAAGACCGCCGAGGATGACTGCCGTAGCTGAAGAGGTCCACAGCTCAACAGCCCGGAAAATAACTTTACTAAAGAATAGGTTGTTAAGATACCCTTTCATTAGGCACAATTCATCCCGTTTTATGAGACTCAGAAATTGAACGTTTCGCCCGTACCATGATGAAACATCCTCAGAGAACTTATACTAATTGTAGGTAAGCTACTTTTTGGCCCACGCGTAGGAAAACTGAACTGGATAGCTTATGGACCAACGCTCAAGTAAGTTCCCGCGCTGACCGGCAAATTTTTAAATCCCCGGCATAGCGAATAGAAGAGAAAGTGAGATCACTTTGGGCGCGCGCTGTAATCGTGAACAGGGCTAGCGGTGACCACGTTAAACTTCGACGCTGCGATCGCAGGTTGTTGTAGTTGAGACGGTAAGCCTATTAGCCACGTGCAAGAACGAGCTGTGTTTTATGTGTTGTAAAAAGTGTGTTTGTGCGTCTTATTACTTATACCGTGTTTAGTTGCAATTAATTGTAGGTTTGAGTGATTTACTATCATTCTGAGTAATAAACGTGTGATAACATAATATAGTAAAAATGCTCAGAATGTATGAAAGGTTACAGTAATGATTTGTGTGTGTTATTTTTCATATACGGGTAGTTGTTAGTTTCAGTTACAGTGCGTGTGAAAAATGTATGTAGTAGTGCAGTTATATAGAAGTTGTGTGTTAAAATATATAATAGAAATGCCGTCCTGTTTTGTGCCTGGATGTAGGAATAGCTAAGGTAAAAATTCCTACAAAGGAAATCATTTCTTTAGACCTCCCAGGGACGAAGATCAGTTTGCAAAGTGGGCGAAGGCAATTTCCAGGAAGGACAAATGTCTTGCACATAAATCTTATATCTGTTAAGTAAATTTTTCCGATGATTTGATTTTGAAAGTAGATTCATTTCTTGTAAACAATAAGAAAGTCGAAATTCCAAGATTGAGATGGAACTTAAAGCCTGGCGCGGTACCTCATATCTTTCCGAATTTGGCTACATATTTGAAAAAGCCTCTAAAACTCCGAAAGTCACCCGCAAAAAGGCAAATACAGCAAGTACAAACAGGCCAAGAAAAAAGCAATTCGACAAACTGTTCTGTGACGGAAACAGTGAGTTCAGACCACCCCCAGACTAGAACACACCCAAGACGATCAACTGGATGAACAAAACCAAATCATGTTGCTGAAACGGAAAATACAAAATCTAACTTGTACTTTGATACAAACTAAAAATAAACTGCATTGTGAGAAAAAAAAAGTTGTTTTACTAGAAAAGAAACTTGCCAGCAAGGAATGTGACTCATATGAAAGAGGGATGAAGAATTTAAGTAAAAAGCAGAACATGATTGTAGATGCTATGGTTAAAAAGTCTAATTTGTCAAATTCCAAAGGAATGAGGTACTGTAATGAGCTAATACTGGAAAGTTTGCTGCTTAAAATCAAATCCCCAAAGGGATACAAACATTGCTTGCAACATGATTTATTGCCACTTCCATCGGAAACCCACCTGAAAAGACTGTGTAAAGGTTTAAAATTCCCCATACGGGGTAAACACTAACGCTGTAAATGCCATATCACACTTTCTGCAAGAAGAAACTGATGAAAATAGATGTCTCGGAGTAGTAATATTCGACGAAGTGAAGCTAAGGGAGGAAATTCAGTTTAATGCAACCTCTTTAAAAGTTGATGGCATTGTAGACTGGTGATTATACACCTACGGACATGAAACATTCTCTGGCGAACCATGCCCTGGTATTCATGTTTGTGCCTCTGTTACTCAACTGGGTACAGCCTGTAGCAGTGTATGTAAGCAGGAATGCAACCCCGGGTGATATTCTGGCAAAAATTTTGATACAGGTTATCTTGCAGTTAGAGCAGCGAGCTGTAAGAATAATTGGATTTACATCAGATGGTAAATCCGAAAGCTTCAGCAGAGACATGAATGACCTTGTCGATGCATTAAATTCATCAATTCCTACAAAGGGACTTCACAATGGATCAGCGTCTCATCATATATTATTGAAATTTCTACAAATTCTTAATTCAGAAAGCAACACTTTCACCTCAGAGAGAACTCTAGAATCACTCAGGGTACTCTAAAAAGTACTCTGGAGTCATCCGAATATTTGTGGAGCAAGAAATTTAAATATTTACTTACTGCAAAATGCAATCAGGATCCTCTAGAACGCAATTTCGGGATTGTCCGCTTTTTGTCATGCAATGATCATCCATCTACAGTTGACTTTCTACATCTTCATATGTTGCAGTCTGTATATGTTCCACTTAAACTTATGTTGGCAAAAGGAGCAAACTGTGAACCGAAAAGTGAATCTCCACTCACTTCTTTTGTAAATCAAATCCGTGAAATGTGTAAGGAGGTAGAAAATGAAAACAAGGCTCTCAAGAAATCAATGGGGATGCTCATCAAGGAAAAGGTAGTTTTAAAGGACTTTGAATGCTACAATTGGGCAGAGGAACTACCTGAGCTTAAAACTGGTGCTCCGAAAAAATGTCTTGTGTATCATTTGGCAGGGTACATAGTGAGAAAACCATCTAGAATTACTGACTGTGCTGTTACACTGAGTAACGATCGTCCTTCTAACTACCTGCTGCTGTACGGACAAAAGTAAAAGATTACGGAACTATCGAAGAAACATCTCGTTTAACGCACCCTTCAAATGGTGTTTATCATGTACTATTGCAAGCAGAAACAACTATTACAATAAAACTTAGTTCACCAAACCGTATGTGGGGGGATATTTTTTATGAATGTTTGGATGAAATCAAAGAAATTAATGTGACCGCAACGGGCAGCGTAGGATGTTGACATGAGCACACACTAGACATTGTAGGCAAGCTAATTTTCAAATATATCCAGTGCCGATTCTTTTTCCATACGAAGGAAATACGTAGAGAAATGACCAGTACAAAATCGGCTAAATCCTCTCAGAAAATTTCGAAGGTTTTTAACTGCTGACATCCTAGGGTGAGTACATCGTTTAAATCTTATATCCTTTTGTACAGGGTCCGCCAGTGAAGCGGGAAATTTTGAAAGTCCAATAGTTCATTTTCTGCTCACGAGAGGGCGTGGAGGTTTTCGATTGTTGTTTTACATTTAATGCCATTTGTTAAACATGGAGCAGTGGTCCGGTGCACAGCGTGCTTTCTGCGTAAAATCGTTTTTTAAGAATGGTGACTGTGTGACTCCTGTACAACGATTGTTTCGTAATCATTTCAATATTCCACGACATGGAAGACTGCCGTCCGCTCATGCAATTATATCATGGGTGAAAAAGTTTGAAGGAACTGGTTCCACATTAAACTTAAAGAAAAGAGGAGCAACAAGGTCTGTAAGAACAGAGGAAAACATTGAAAAGAGTTCGAGTAGCATTGACGCGTAGTCCACAACGTTCTGCAATGAAACATGCATATGAAACATTAGTGACACATCGTTACGACTAATTTTGCATAAAGACTTATCTTTTCATCCTTACAAAATTCAAGTAATCCAGGAGTTGAAAGATGGCGATATGCTGGCTCGCAGGATTTTCAGCGAAGAAATATTGCGACGTGTAAATGATGATGAAAACTTTATTCACCGCATGTTTATGTCAGATGAAGCACATTTTCATTCGAATGGATATGTAAACAAACAAAATAGTCGATATTGGAATGATGAAAACCCAGGTGAGTTGCATGAAAAGCCATTACATAGTCCGAAAGTTACGGTGTGGTGTGCAGTTTCATCATCTGGCATTATTGGGCCATATTTTGTTCCAAGACGATAGAGGAAACACCACAACTGTCAATGCAGACCGCTACACGCACATGGTCAGAACATTTTTGATGCAACAGCTCCCTAGGTTTCCGGAAATTAATTTTTTCCAGCAGGATGGGGCCACAAGTCATACTGCTCGTGTGTCCATTACTGCTTTAAGAGAACTCTTCCCGGACGGACTTATATCCAGATATGGCGACATCTCGTGGCCTGCAATATCCCCAGATTTGTCCGCATGCGACTTTTTTCTTTGGGGATTACTGAAGAGCAGGGTGTACATTGATAGACCGCACACTATACCGGAATTAAAAACGAATATCAGACAAGAAATTGCATGGATTCCACCTGACCTACTTCGTCGAGCGATGGAAAATTTTCGGTCAAGATTAGAAGAATGTTTACACAGAAATGGCTCTCACTTGAGCGGCGTTATTTTTAAAAAGTAAAATAATGGAATACTTTACTCAACTCAAATCTTTAAAAAAAAATTCTGATAATAAATGTTTCATGAAAAAATTGGGTACTTTTAATTTTCCCGCTTCACTGGCGGACCCTGTATTTGTACACATTGCAGTTTATTGTAAATATAATTTTAATTGTTACAACATACAAAAACATTTCAAGACAATTTCAAATAAGTATTATTTAATACAGAATTGTGTTTGTATTAAAACTTATTTGTTGCTTCACGCTGGCGTACACAACAACGGGCGATGCTAGCGCCACGCTGCGGCGAACCACAGTAACTAGCTAAGTGATCTCACTTTCTCTTCTATTCGGTATGTCCCCAAGAATGATAAAAACGTGTTTGGTTAGTGATCCTGTTGAACTTACATTAAAACACACTATCTTAAATCCATCCCCGCCAGTGGCGACTCGTGGATTTTAAAACGTGTAGGATGTAGACTACTGTCGAAAGAAAAATTATAGGCACGACTAAAATACATTAATAATTAATAGTCATATAATAATAATTAGCTATGAGATTTACAATTAACTTACCCATGTAATGATACAATCGGACCCAACTGCAGAGTTCGTCAAAGTTTTGAATAATAAAATTAACCTATGTACACGGCTGTTTGATAACGCCACACGCCGTGCACTAAAACCCATTAACGCAGAAGCACCACAATTTGTTGGCCTACCAAAAATCCATAAGGCCAATATACCGATTAGGCCATTGATAAATTTCACAACTGCGCCGAGCTACAATGTCAGCAAAAAACTTGCAGTGAAAATAAAAAACAGTATAAAGATAAGTAATAACCATAGTATAAGAAATAACATTGACCTTGTTAACAAATTGAAAAGCATTAAATTACGACCTAATTATAAAATAGCATCTTTTGATATTGTTGACTTGTATACGAATGTCCCTGTTCAAGAAACTCTCACTATCCTTAAAGAAAATCTTATTAACGCCAAAATATGTAATTCTGAAGAAATCAATGATTTAATTAATTTACTGGAAGTTGTACTTGACCAAAATTATTTTACATTTAATAATAATTATTACATCCAAAAAAAGGGCCTAGCCATGGGGTCACCTTTATCTGGTTTATTGGCTGACATATACTTAAACCACTATGAGAATACATATTTGCTCAATGACGTAAATAAACTTTCCAAGAAAATAATATCATATACACGCTATGATGATGATACGTTTATAATTTTTAATGGCACAATACGACAAATAGAAAATATGAAATTATACATGAATAGTGTCAATAAAAACATACAGTTCACACTTGAGACGGAGATAAATAATAAACTTAACTTCCTCGACCTGACAATTACAAGACTGGATGAAAAATTCCAATATCAAATATACCGAAAACCGACAACCACGGATCTCACGATAAATGCTGAATCACATCATCCCTTTTCTCAGAAAATGGCAGCTTATCATAGTTGAATACATAGGTTACTTTCCATACCATTAGAAGACAAAGATTTTCACGAAGAACTAAACACGATCAAATACATAGCTAAGGCCAATGGTTATAAAAGATCAATCGTAGATAATTTAGTCAAGAAACACAGAAAGAAGAAAAACAACATAGAATTACAAGAAAATAATAGAAATAAAATTAGGTATATAGCATCAGAATATGGTAACACCCTACCCAAAATTTTAAACAAAGTATTCGGTGGGATAAATATTAAAATGGCTTACCGAACTAATAATAACATTAATAAGATACTCTTACCTAAACATTCAAAATCAATTGAAGACAGGACGGGCGTTTATAAGATAATATGCAATGACTGCGACAGCTTTTACATTGGCCAAACTGGTAGACCTTTTAAAAGACGATTCAAAGAACATTTACCTAAAAAAGAATTTAGTAAAACAGTGTCAAATTACGCGCGCCATCTGATGGACAACAACCGTAGTTATACTGATTTCACAACGAACTTTCAACCCCTCCACATATGCAGAAAAGGAAATTATATGAATGCTATCGAAGAATACGAAATATATAAAGCTTACAAAAATAAAAAAACAGAAGAAGTCATCCTTAACGATCAGCTGTATTTCCAGTCCAATCTATTATACGACACAGCGATAAGAATACAGAACAAGGTCCATAGTGCACGACATATAACAACATGAACACTAGAGTCGACTATAGCATGTCGTGGTGCGCACCACCGATATCGTGTGTGTCTAAAATCTGGGTATTTTATGTGTTTTTATGTTTATATTATATTTATTGTTATGTGTAGAATTGTGTGTACAGTGTTTTTAATATTTTAACGATCGACGAACTTCAACAAGGGATATCCTGATGATGGGGCATATGTCCTGAAACACGTTGAATGAAATATAGAGAAAAGGCCACCAGACGGACAAGAAAAAGGTAAACTATTTTACTAATTATATACTATAAGTGGCTTGGATACCGAAAAACATGGATCTAATCGTTTAATTTTGAAACAGAATCATGTTTGAATGATGGGGAACTATAAATATATGACAATTCGGAATTTAAGCCTGTCTCATTAAAATAATGTCCATAAGGAGATTTCATCAGGCTTTTGAGGTGTTCTTCTGGGAATTTATGAGAGTACTCTTTAAATTTACTAAATTCCAAAAGGGCAAAAACTCTAATTTGCGGAAATCAGAAAACCGATCTTCAATTTGCACTATTAAATTGTCTAAATTTTCAAAATAAAGGCGGTGATAAAATGCTTCCTTATCATCATCAATTTTTATTCTTTTGTTGGGAAAAGTCTCGTTACGATTCATTTCAGAATCCTTCATTTTTACCCATAGGCCTCCAAAATCGCCGCGCAACCGAACAAGAAAATTTTTTAAATTCTGAATTTCATTTTCACAAAACATAATATCACATGACTTTTTTTGTAAAATTTTGAATAAGACTTCTGCTTTAGGAAGCACTAAATGAAATAATTCTAATAAGAAATTAAATTCAAAGTCATTAAGATTTTTACGAAAACCTTTTGCACAATACCGCGACTCTGCATCAAACGTAGTATCATTTCCCAAAATAAAATCAAACAACTCGGTCAGCTCTTCCTTATGGTCATAAACCATTTCAACAAGTCGATTATTGTACAGCCATCTAGTTGGAGCTACTGAAGGGAAACGAGCACTTCAGTGGCGAAGTTACATGGAGGCAATTGAGGCAGTGTCTACCCTAAAAAATTCTGTAGAATAGAAATTATAAATACGTATGAACTACGTAACGTAAATATTATACATTGTTACTGTGACTGTCGAATTTATTAAGCCGAAAGGTGCTTTAATGAGAGACCGCTAGATGGTGACAGGCGAGATTCGGCATAGCTCATTTAAAGCGAATGAGGCAACGTGAACTTGCCTCAGCGTTTTTTGTGTACATCGTATGTAAGCAATGTGCTGGCATGATACGGAAGTGCGGGGGAGGGGGATTGTCCCGCGCTGTACACAGAGCGTTGAGGCATGTCTCACTTCTGTGATGCAAAAAGTAAGTTAAAACGCGCTGTCTTGTTTATAAGCGTGTTTATTTTATACGGTTATTAAAAGTGTTCCTGTTATACCGCTGAACTAACAGATGATCGAGATTGTTATTTGAATTATTTGTAACATTAAACATATATATAGAAACTAATCAAGTTTAAAACTTTGAAGTTCAATCAGTTGTATTATTGTGTATGACTTATACAAGGATTGTTCAATAAAAACACGTTTAGGGCTGTAAAGCATTTTTTTATTCAACGATTTTAAAAGAAGTCTCCATTAACATTAAGACATGAGTCCCACTGTTGCACTAATCTGTAGATTCCATCCTAGTAAAATTCTTACGGCTGTTTGCAGAACCATTCGCTAACAGCAAACTCTACCTCAGCGTCCGATTTGAACTACCGTCCTTTTAGTGATTCCTTAAAAAAAATTTAAGGTAAGATTTTTGCCTACCCATTCATTAACTACTAGCTTCGCCACTGGAGCACTTACAATTCCATCAAGAGCATGTGATCTTTTCAAAAAACAGATGCGAAACCAGACAAAGTTATTAAAAAATTTTACATTGCTTAATATTTTTTACCGAGTTTTGTAAAACCAAATTTAATTTGTGCGCATAACATGTTGTAAATAATGCCTGCGGACATTTCAATTTAACTTTGGCAGCAAGTCCATTATATTGTCCTGTATTGACGGATGCGCCATCATACTTTTGTGCTACCAACTTATTACAACAACGAAATTCATCCAGGTGGCCAAATATACATTTCGAAATTCGATCATCACCGACATCTAAGAATCTAATGAACCTCTCCTGAACTGCACCACTTGCGTGTACATACCGGAAAACCGTGGAAAGTTGCGATTTTTTGGCAATATCTGTAGTTTCGTCAGCAATAATAGCAATGAATTTTGCTTCTGAAACTTCTTTTTTAATATTTTGCATCAAGTGCTCACTACAAGCTTCGATTAAATCATTTTGAATTATTAAAGTGTCTCCACTAAAAACAGTAGAATTTCATAGATGGATTTGTAATTGTGCGTCATTTTCTGCTAATAAATGCAATAATTCCCTGTAATTCCCTCTATTCACCGAATTTTCCGACTCATTATGCCCGCGGAATGGTAGTTCTTGGAGTGCTAGAAAACAAGTTATATCTATCAACTTTTGAACTACATATCGATTACTTTTAACTTTATTATTGTTTTTCTATACTTTCTTTATGGGCTTTGCTTAAACAAAAGTCTATTCTATTTTCAGAATATCACTATTACATTAACGACTCGGAACACTAGGTTTTTTATAAGTAAAAGCATAAAGTTTTACCTTACAGGCTGCAAGGTAAAACTTTATGCTTTTACTTATAAAAAACCTAGTGTTCCGAGTCGTTAATGTAATAGTGATATTTAGTTAAGTAACGGACACGTCATAGACAACGAAATACAAGAATCTATTTTCAGTTTGTGAAAAGGTAAACTGCTTAAAAGTAACAGAAGCTGCCACATGTTCTTTAGTTTGTTGATGGCGCTTACGTAATATATTCCCCAAATTATTTATATCCACAACCCCATCTTTATTCCACACATTTTTATGAATGGAAATCAATAAGGCCAACAAAATAATTTTTGACATCCACACAACCAAGGAATATCACTGTATTTGCTGGTGTGGAATTTAAGTTTAACTGTCTTGCCACCTGTTTTTCGTTCTTGAACTAAATTAGGCAAACAAGGCGTAGGCCTACCTTTTGAAACTAAATCCCTTTTTTCAGCGAAACTGAGTGAACTAAACGGTTTTTTGAACATTTGTTCAATTGCACAATTACACTCACTTTCTTCGCTAAAATTAACAGCTTCCATATTCATTTAACTAAGCTTACAAACACTATAACACTGATTCATTAATGACATATGCCACAATGTATACTAACTATTATTGTTGAGGTAGGACATATCACCACGTCCTCAATTGCGTCCGTATTAGTCACTTAATACAGTACTATAGTCAATCGTTGCGCGCGTCACTAGTCATATGCCGTACAGCGTATGCTTGAGGACGAGTTTTCACTGTGCTACAACACGAGGCACTCGTAATTGGTTCCCAATTTAATGTTTACAGAAATTTATACTATTTTTTTTTTCAATCAATTCCCTTTTCTACCCATTGGGGTAAGGTAATTTATACTATTTTCTTTCGAAAAATAATTAATTTATTTTTTTAAGTGTAGGATGATCCTCACATCCTATATGGAAGAATCGCCACTGAATTCCCGCCTTTCACTTCAGGAACAGAGAACTTACAAGTAGCTTTCCACTTTCATCAGCCTAGGTATATGACATTAACGTTCAATGAGTTGTTCTTGATATTTGTTTCATTGCCGCAGTGTAAAATACTTGAGTGTATTTTTAAAAATAATTTATCTTCATCTTTCTCAAATCTAACCATTGTTATTCGAATATTTCTCACATTACCGGTTACAGTGGCAACAGGCGAACGTTCGTTTTCTAAACTAAAAATTATAAAAAAACTATTTACTGTCTTCCATGAGTCAAGAAAGATTATCAACCCTCTACTCTACTCTACTCTATCCATAGAACATGAAATGTATGAGGCAATCAATTTGAGCAATATTATTAAAGTTTTCTGAAACCAATGCGGGAAAAGCGCTCTTTTAATAAACTATAGTGTTATAAAAACTCTGAAAAGACAACTGCACTAATATACGAATATATTTTTGAAAATGTATTCAACACTTCTACGAGCACATCTTTTATTTATATCACGTAAGTACTAGCTAAATAAGTTTTTGAGAAACATATTTACTTTTTGTCAATTTTACTATTTATATCTGTATCAATTTTTAATTAAAATAATATTAAATAATGTGGCAAAGTAGGGATATGAAAAGTATATTAAGGAGGGCGGCAAGCACCCTAGCGGCGGCCCTGCGTGGAATACTCTGAATAAAAATCACTACGCCAATTCAGTTACACGTCAATTGACGTTTCTACCTACAGAGTCTACACAGCTTTCCCGTGGCTTTTCAGTCACTTCATAGAATCAAAAGATTTTGTTTTCCATTTAAGGAACAAGACCAGGCGTACGCGTTGTCTAAGCAATAACAGAAAAAAAATGCAGAAGAGGCTGCAAACGTGACTATACCAGAGAAGAATTTAATTTCATTTGGGGGGGGGGGGGTTTCAAATCGCTAAAATTATTATTATTATTATTATTATTACAATTGTTGTTGTGAACAGACGTTTCGGCCCCATCATCGGGCGCCATCTTCAGTGTCAAAAAGTGTTCGCCGGGTAGTCTCTATCTCAGCACCGGGGTGAATTGGTGGACAGTTGCCAAACGCTTTTTGACACTGAAGATGGCGTCCGATGGTGGCCAGCCGAAACGTCTGTTCACAACAACAGTCGACCACGGCCCAACAGCTCAGCTGGTAATAATAATTTTAACAATTTAGAAAAGGCAGTTGACAGTTAACAATTCTTAAGCCGGCAGTTGAAATCTTAAGAACTTGGGATTCAAATCTTCAACGACTTTATCGTGTCACGACAAAGCGTCTTCATAGAAGCTGGACCAACTATCTATTTTTGGTTCCACAGTCGGATGAGACATTGGACAAGTAGGGAAATACATTGCGCTTATGAGTTTTATGTTCGCTGCTATTATGCGGATCGACTGATAAAAATGAAGTACTACATACGTCTACAAAACGTACACAGTAGTAATAGTATTTTAATTCTTCACATTTTGGTATAGCCTATTTTAAATAAATTTAGCCCAAAAAATGAATCAGTAAAAATAAAAAACTTAATAAAACCATCGCACATTCAATTTAGTATGTATTAAAATATAAACTGTCCTTACACAAAGAGCTCTTCCTCTTTAACGATAATTTTTTCACGTACATGATGAACATGCTATTTCCATTTCATAAAATCCTTGTAATAAAAAATAAACAAATTTTCATATCAAATTATAATTTTTTCAGTCATGAGGCGTAATAAGTAGCCTGCGATAAACTTTTTCTCTGTTCAAGATAGACTAATACATTAAGGGAGTTAATTGTATAGAAAGGCTCAAATTTAATTCTTATCTAACTCCCAATGTTTTATCTTTATTGGTTTCCAAATTATTGAGCGAATCATACAAATATACTTCAACGATTGTGCTGCATACTGCCGCTCATCCAGTTCCCATCCTTTCCAAACTGAGTTAATCGTGATATGTTTCAATTAATGTAATGTGTTACACTGTTAATGAAATCGTTAGAAATGCATCTGTTATAATTTAAGACTCAAAAGAGTATATCTCGTCGGCAACATTTAGGAATTCGTAAATTGAAATAAATTATTTAATAAATAGACCTACAAATAATTATTACTTGAAGGAAAGTATATAGCGCGTAAGTAATAGGTACTTTTTGGTCAACACGTACAACACCCAGTTGAAGAAAAAAAAAGAACTGAGCGGTCTCAATCTAATAGGGTTAGCACCACGAATCTTTAATCCTGTATGAATACGTTTCGGAATTTTAAGAATTATTGAAGTCATATTTTAAAAACCGAAACATCTGAGATCCAACTTTACAAAGCAGATGTCTTCCTAATAAAATCAACAAACACATAATTGATATGAAGTTCTACCACAGAAGCTTCAAAACAAACAGAAGAAAACTCAAAAGAAATTTATAATGGTTTTTGAGATATAAATGTTAATTGAAATAAGAAAGAGATATTGGCAGGTTGCTGAGCCAACGCGGTATGAGACCAATCTTTGCATAAAAAATTATCTTTATAATTTTTTTTTCACTTTTCTCACATAACTTCATAAATTTATTGCATAAAATTGTCATACATATTGATATTCTATATGTTTATTAAATAGAATATTGAAGACACTAGTTATAAAAATAAAACAATTTTTTTACAAGGAGCATGGAAAACTAATGCCATAGAAGAGTCGGCACTTTCATGGTGCGTGGGACTTGCACCAACCAAACCAAACCAGCTTTCACAAAACTTCAGTGGTGGTGCCACTTGTTCTTTGTTCATGTGAGCATTTATCTGTTTAACACCTTTAGCAGGTCCACTCTGCCAGCAGCCCTGGCGAGATTATTTTCTTCTTTCTTCTTCTGCTATAAAACATTCTCTTTTTACATGGCTACATGAGCCAGGTGGCTTTTGCTTTGTAATATCAATCCAGTTATATTGTTCAACCTGATCTGTCCCACTCCATTCTTTAGAATTGGCCTCTCCTCTTTTCATCAAACACAGTTGAAAACTGTGTGATGTACGTAGTCTAACTTCTATCTGCAGAAAACACAGCCTGGTCTTACTAATTTCCCTATTCAGTAGAGGTAAGTCTGTAACAGACCATGTCCATTTAAGAATTTAATCAGAAAATAATTTATCTTCCTGTGTTCATGGTCAGTCCACTCAGCTAACTGCTTTATAAGCCTGGCTGCCCATCTTCCCTTCATGTTACATGAATGCCATGTTTAAAAATTCAATTAAAGCTACACGTATATTAAAGCATTTTATTAAAACATCCGTAAAACAAGCAATCAAGCAAAACTAAAGACAAAAAAATTCAGTTTTACTGACTTCTTGGGTCTTTAATCTTTATACCTGGTGTGTTAAACTTCATTTAATTTATTTTCGTCTTCAGTGGAGCATTCTCTTTTAAGCATGGAGTAATCAGCCAGCATACCAACATTCCATAGTCCCTAATATCTCTTTTGAATGTCCTTGATGCCTTGATGAAAGCATTCCCCTTGTTCTTTGCCAATGTAATCAAGATTTCAGGAAAGACATCTACATACAAGTAGGGTAAGAGAAGTTTCAAACTCATGTTGCATCCAAATTATAAAAAATGTTATGTGCTTTTGAAGTTATGATCTTTCTTCTTGTTAGCCACAACTTCTTTGAATGAAGATTCAAGCAGTTTTGTCTGTTGGGGGTCAAATTTTCAAAAGCTGCATCCCGCATTAGATTTCTGATTTGCAGCCCAACAAAGATCCCTTCTTTCAGTTTCTCACACAAAACGTTTGAAAACTTTATTATTAGATACTGGAAACATCCATCCAACTTCTGAAGTGTCTTAGTGAACTGTTTTCAGTCCAAGTCCAATATCAAAAGGAAGGAGAAGTATGCTTTGTCTTTCACTATAGAGTCATTTACATTTTTGAACAGAGTTGAAGGTGTTCTCTTTGGGGTAAATTTATCTTCCACCAAAACTGCACCGTTAGTTTAACTGTTCCACTCACAAAAACAGTTGAGCTTTTGTGTAACCAGATTGTCATACAATTAGCACTGTGTAACGGGACGCATCAGGGGAGTAAATATTTTTAATAATTGGAATAAGCTTTAATACACCCAGTGTGCAACCTTTGGGGAACCTCTTTTTTTAACAAAAATGCATACAATTTTATTGTGAAACACCTGTCTGTGTTTGTGTCCGGCGCCAGTCTGACGAGGCGAGTTACCTAATCACCTACAACTCAGGACGTCCGTAAATCACGGAAAATGCGAATGTGAAACCCCAATTTCATCAGATGGCTAGTTCACAGAATTCGTTGGCTGAGCTTCTAGAAGCTTCAATTAAACCAGCCAATCAGAGAAGGCGATATAAAACTCGCTAACGCCCGACGCCTTGCGAGTAGGCAACCCGCAGGAAAAAACCGGGGTATTAGCTGTCAGTCGGCAATGTACCTTAACACTGAACCAACGTAGTTTTGAAACATAGCCTCGGAAGTATTTCTGGTAGGCCAAAATTTAAAAACCGGCCTACCAAAGATTGTAGGGCAATGTAGTGCACCAGTAGACAGTTTTACTACAATATTAAAAGTTTTAAATGTGAATTTGGATAGTTCCGTAAAAGAAACATTACACAACATAGTGCGCAACACCTGGGACCTCGTACAGTTAAGTACAGTGGAAAAACTAATTTAACAAGTTTATTTTGGCCAAAAGTTTATCAATAAACGTTAATTATAAAGAGCTCAATGAACAGGGGGTTAAGAGGGCGCCAAGGTTGCCCAGCCAGGCGCTCGCGGTAGAGTACGCTTTTAACATGGGATAACTGTTTAAATTTACGTTTTTAATATAAGAACGGCATAAATAAAATAAAACTTCACTAACATGTCATAGAACTAATTAACCTCTTACTAATAAACCTAGCCCAATGTGATTTCCGCTAACAAATAATTTTTTATAATTTAATTTAAAATGTTAATTTCCCATAAGGAATATTTATTTTATACTGATTTTGCCTAAACAATTAACATTTATCGTGACTGTCAATAACGTTGGAAGTTATACCATTTTAAAGTATATTTTGTGTAGAACGATTCTGTAGTGATATAATGTGTAATTTGTTTCTCAATTCTTTATACAAACGGTTTTTCTACAAGTTTACATTTTATAATTCAGGGCCGCTGCTCGCTGCCGCGCTGGAAGTTCGCCGGTTCGCCTACAGGTCGCATTAGTGCAGTGTCGGTAAAGTAGTACCTCTCGCTATGGTAGTACAGTAATGATGCGTCATGTGGGAGTTTATAGAATTATTTATTAGTCGTACTTTTCATGGTAAGTTGACTGGACGTAATTCTTTGTCACTGTGATTTTTTAACTATAACGCAAATACATGTGCCCATTGTTTTCGACGGTATTTCTTTGAATGTTGTGATTTATTTGTACAGTTTTTTTATATCGCTGCATGTGTATTGTTATTCATATTTTTTAATTTTGTTCAAAATATGGGGAAATCTCGCCTTGCACTTTCTGCATATCGGAAAAAAGAAGACTAAACCGCGTGCTTGAACGATACAACGAAAAAAGAAGGTAAGCTGTAATTAATTTGGGTTAGACCTTTGATTTATGTATTACCACATGTGGTATCAGTTTGAAGACGATACTAAAAAAAATAATTAGTCTTTATTATTATATTTTTTATTATATAGGAACATGAAGGCGGAAGCAGAGTTGAGGCAGCAGCAGGAGCCGGACGCAGGCCCAGCGGTTCCTCTGGGGCAACTACAAGAATTAGTGACTGGAACGACACAGCAACCTTCACGTGACCCACTGAAACTAACTGGAAGAAGTATTGTAAATATTGTGGATTTTTTCCAGCAAATAAAAGATTTAGACAAACATAGTCCAGTTGGTTGTACATTTTCAAATATGGAAGTAATATCCGTAACAAGACAAGGATTAAGAAGTGCTTTTGTTTTTCGGTGTGAAATGTGCCATTTGAAAACCACCGTTTGGTCTGAAACACCCCGTAATAACATAATGGATGTAAATACTGCCGGTGTTTGCGGTACATTTACGACAGGAGGTGGGCACGCTCAAATGGAGGAGTTCCTTCGTGTACTTGACATTCCTCCTATGGGCCAAGGAACATACAAGAAATATGAAGAAAAGGTATCAGAAGGATGGGCGGCGGCGGCGGCAGCGGAGATGGAGGAAGCAGCAGCGGAGGAGTCGAGGCTGGCGCGGGAGCACGGAGAGGTGGACAAGGACGGCGTTCCGCTCATCACGGTGGTTGCTGACGGTGCCTGGTGCAAGAGATCTTATCGCACCAACTACTCCTCTTTATCTGGCGTGGTAAGTGTAATCCATATTTTAAACTTTGATTTGGGGGGTAGTTATAGCCCAAAAACCCCCCAAAATTGACAAATAACCTACTTTTCTCACCAACTTACCATCGGATTTTACTGAAACTTACTCAAAACATAGATGAGACAAAGCTAAATAATATGCTGAAAACCGCGTCTTTTTATCTTTAGTAGTTTAGGAGTAGTAAGCTTTTATAGCCCAAAAACCATTTTGGGAGAGGGTAGAGGGGCCTTAGCCTAGCGGCATATACCACTATACGTTTTATAGAATACGAATAGTTGAGCATAACAGAGAGGGTAATGACCCTCAACCATTGATGTTTGGTGTGTTTTGAGGGATGAAGTGTGACGTTCCTGTTGGAGAGAGTTGTGAACAGAGTGAAAGTGATGGGTGAAAGTGAAATCTCATGTAATGAAATTAGCCTCTTATTGTCAACTATTGTGTAATGATGGTTTAAATGAGAAGTAATTGTAAAAATGGAAAACTCGTGTAATGGGCCAGTTTTCTAAAATTATTTTGATTACAATGTAATACCAATCTTCGATTTCACTATAAAACGCTAGTTGCAAACTACATTTCTACAACTTTTTAATTGTAAATTTATATTCCCCAAGTCTAGAAACGCAAACCATCAATGATAACATTTAAATTGATGGAAATGTTAATTTTTAATTAGTCGTAGGGGAAGCGAGACTATTCCGCAAGCGAAGTGAAGTAATGAACTCCCAGGCCAAAGACCGATATGAGGTTAGGCGCGCGATGTGCTATTGCTATGCTGTTGACTCTATCTCTTTTACTACTCTATGTCAGATGTTTGATAGAACTAATGTTTACAACTTGCTTGTTACAGATCTTATGTTTACATGCTTGTTAATGTCATATGATCTCGTTGCCATCTTGATTACCCAAAAGGCCAATGCTAAAAATTTAATTTTTAAAATCCTTATTAGCGAAATTCCTTAGGAAAAATGAGCTATTCAGATGGCCCTTACGGTGAAACCCAGACTCGGGAGTGCGAAATATGCACCGACCCTGACCCCCCAGAACACGTTTTTAGCGTTCGTTCAAAATTTTATATATATTGTAACAGTACCAAATATGGTAGTTACATAATATAAGCTAATATAACGTCAAGTAAGAGAAAAGCATGGAAGTATGTCTAGATAAATAAACCTAAGTGTATAAAAGTGTGTATCTACAAATATATTAATATAAAAATCCAACGATGAAGAAGATAATATTAACATAGCAACATCAAATGCAAAATGAAGAAAGAAAATGCCACAAGCCAAAACAAAATATCAGTAACCAGACCCAATAGGATCCAACAGTGAGGGGAAACAACGAAATAAGGACCAACAAGCTCCAACAGCAAAGGAGATAAATAAAAGTAGCAAATACAATGAAAATATAAGAAGGAGAAGAAAGAAGAAGGACCAGGAAGAGCACCATGAAGAGAGAAGAAGATGGACAGAAGATACAAGGACTCAACATAAACCACGTATACTAAAGACCATATTAGTGCCAAAAGAAATGATGATTATCAAATGTGAAAAGAAAACCAGTGTTTAACGTTTAAGGAACCACAAACAATTACAGTGTGTACTTAATATAAATGTGAAACCTGTGAATAATTAACTAATTTCAACTGAATAAACCACACAAACAATTACAGTGATGAAGTTTACAGTGTAAGAAAATATGTTAATTACATAATGAAACAGCAAGAATTAGAATAGTCAAATAAACACAGACAATGAGTGTGACTAATTTAATAAAGTTGTGATCAATACAGATAATCATAAGACCACCAGAATAAAACAAAATAGAACAATTATGTTATTGTTCATAGAGCACTGACAACAAATAAAAAACCTTTGTTATGTATCAAACAATGACAGGAATTAAGTTCCACTAATGACCAGAAAAATATTGTAAATAATACAAAAAGATTTGTGTTAGTGTTTAAGAAGGAGTTGTATAAACATGTGTAACAAAATAATTAAAATATTATAGCAAGATACCGTACTGAAGTCAGTTAAGTAGTAGAAAAATACTGCACTAAAACAGATGGTACAGTGTTACATAACCCCACAGGGAAGACACCTATTACAACAGAAAATCATACATATTAATGTAAATAAATGATCATCAACTATGATATCAAACAAGAATTTGTTATAAATAATAATAAATCTTAAGAGACAATGTAATATATTGCAAAACAATGCAAATAGAACAAATCAAATATGATGGCACAGAGAATAATAGAAATGGAACAAGTATGCCAATTTAGGTAGGCAAAATACAATATCAAAGCATATACCAATGTTAATAAAAGTATTACCAGTAGTGAGATAAATATCTGGTAATACATTGAGAACAGATTCTGAACATAATATTAACAGTATTGTAACTAAAATATTGTAAACTAACTAACTATGTACATACAACCAGAAGTAAGCTGAACAATTAGTTAAGAAAAATATTGTATCAAAGATTGAGCACAGGTTGTTAAAGTTATTACCAGTAGTAAGAGGAAATCCCAATGCTACTTTGAGAACAGACTATGACCATAAAGACAGTCATTTTATATACAAACAATTAAAAACCAAATGACTATTATGAAGAAACCCGAATGTAAGCAAACCATGACAAGCAAGTTATTTATGAAAAATATAACATATAAACTTGTGTAAAAGTAAATGAAAACATTATCAAAAGTTAGAATAATGTCTAATGCTACTTTGGAAACCCAAACCAAGTATAACAATAACAATTTAGTTATTGTATTAACAAAAAATAAATGACTACTATGATATGACACAACATAAACAGGCCCATTACTGAAAAATTGAAGGGTTCTGAACTAGTTAAAAGATAACCACTATATATAATGAATTAGGTACAATGTGTGTACACTAATTACAATCATTACATGGTATAATTTATATAGAGAAAACCAAAAATAAGGTAAAAAATTGTATAAGAGAGATAGAGGAGGACTGAAACTATGTAAATAGTAGATGAACCACAGTTATATACAAATATTTTAGTGTAAAATTGTGTAAATAAACTTTACTAGTATTATTAGATTGCAATATTACTGTTTTAAATAAGAAAAATTAGTTCTAAGCACATTTATGGAAAATCAAACATGGACGCTTAATGACGCCATGATGAGATTTTGTGTAAGGAACAATTATTCCCAAATTTTGAATCAAACCAATTGAGATATGGACTCAAAGTGTTTATTTAAAAAGTGTTTTAATATGTATAAGTAAAATCTGGTGTAATAGACTTATAAATATAACATACGCCAGAAATAATAAATAAAATCGTTATTGTGATAGAAGTGATGGACGGAAAATATTCATTCTTAGACTTAAATTAACAAGCAGGATGTCCGCAATTCACTGACATCAACCATTTAACGATAGGACGTAAATTAAGAAAGTTATTGTAATTTTAAACTTTTCAGTTAAATTTTTGTACCAGTGGTGACGTCAAAAAGCCTCAACACCAAAATCGATTTTGTTAAAAAATTAAATATTTTAATAAAACAAAGGCTTTTGGGTCAGAGAGTACAGTATTTTCAACCAATAGAATGAATGACTTTCGGCAGACGAGCAGGAGACGCTGAGAGGAAGCATTACAGTTCACATCTAGCTTTCCGACGGAGAGGCCACGTCACTCGACAACATGAAGAAGTTTTTATTTTGAATTTGTGCGCGGCATTTGCATTAAGTAACCAACATACATAACCTTAACACTACACCAATATATACGAGTGAAAAGTGCGGAGTTATTTAATTAAACGAGTACGGTTAGTGTATAATGTCAATCGTACTTGCGAGTGTTGTGATAAATAAAAAACAGGGAGTACAATTTTATTTAAATAATACTGAACAGAAATAATAACTTCGTAACCAACTAATTTTTGATACTACGCAAGTCAAATAAGGCGAAGTATTAAAAACTATGATTGAATTATCAGAATTAAAGAAAAAATTAATTCACAATTATTAAAATATTATAAAAAATATTTTAATTATTTATTATAACTTAAAAAATTATGTTTGAAATATTTATCACTAAATACAAGAGTTAACATTAGTCACTCATTTGACTAAACTTATTTTTCTTGATTTTTTCGATGTTTTGAAGTATACGTTATTAACTTTCATACGAAAAAAAATAAATGTAATCCTGATAATAACATATCAAAATATTACGAATAATATGTTTATATGTATAGATTAAGAAATAATAACTATTAAGAAATACTTAACCATTGTAACAATACCCGTTATAACTAACCTCAGAATCGTAACGGTAACGTGACAATTTCAATATTACCGATCTGTTCTCAAGTAACATCCAAACCAGATAGAAATACTAACAAGAGTTTTTTGATAAATTTTTCTCTTGCGAATAGATAATTCTTAAAACGAATTATTAAAAGAAAGTAATACATTTTTAACTACTGTACAAGTCATCCAGCTTGATAATTGAAAACGAGTATTATAAGTTGCGTGCGCATTCCCGAGTACGATAGTACCATAAATATCAGATATATGGTATTAATTTTTGATTTTTATGTTTGTTTGCTTATTATTAATTATTGTTCATTTTATATCGTTATTCATATTACATCTTGTGCCTGGTATCATGTTACCTAAAAGAACCTTACGAAATATGGTAATTCACTGATACAAGATAACATAACCTCTTGAAGTTAAATTATTGTACCAATAACAGGTTTACCAGCCTTGAGGCTGAACAGAGTCTTATTTGAATTTTTTAATTGTAATCATTATTTAAAAGGTTGTTAGTTTTTGATTGTTAATTGTCAAAGATTTTATGATTTATTGAATTGTTAATAAACCTCCACTTTTATTACCAGTGAAAAGAGTATCATTTCTATTCTAAATCAGTTCATTTATTTTTTAATCAGTTCTACCACAGGTGGCGGAAGAGTTTAAAAAAGATCTAATAATAATTCAGAATAATAATTAGATATTACTTCATTTATTTTGTGTGTGATAACTATATTGAATATTTGATCTGAATATTTACTTGTATATAAAGTGCATGTATTTCAGCGGAACCGTCACTGAACAGGACTGAAGTATTCACGTGTGGTAAGTGAGGGAGGTATACAACAGAGTGCGCGAACCATTTTAAATAAAAGAAGTGGACTATTATTACGCACCCATTAAAAACAATACAATAACAGTAATAACCTTAATAGTTACAATTACATTTTTATAAGAAACAACATTATCGTAGATACCGGTGCGTATCTGCACTCACACGACTACACCACACCAAAATATATCTGAATCTATAACTTGTTCCTAAACAAGTTGGCTAGCCCAACAGTGTGGCTTAAAGCAGATCAACTACACTTGTATTATTACAAGTTGGCGCTCCATCGCGGGGCAGAAGTGAGTGAAGATACACTTCATCAAAATATAAATATATCTACACCCATAATAATCTACACTTGTATCTGTATCTAACACAACTACTTGTATTATTACAAGTTGGCGCCCAACGTCTGAGCACGAATTGGGGAAAATATACCATAACCAGTAACCTAATTACCCCAATCCGTAAAAAGACAGCAGGTACATTACCAGCATATCAAGATGTACACCAGCAGATTAAAATCGAGGTCAAAGTCGAGATCAACGTCGAGAAAGAGGGCAACAGAAGTGGAGAAGGAGGCCAGAAGGGAAGAAAAGGAGGCTATGTCGACGGAAGACGTGGAAGAAGTTTTACTGGAAACAAAGGACAAACCAACTGAACCAGCGGAGGGGGTCCAGCAGCCTATGGAGGAACCGGAAATAATATCTCAAGGAGGTCTGCCGGAAATACCACCACAAGAAATTCTACCGGAGGATAGGCAACCCGAAGAATTGAGGCACACCAAGGACAGATACATCATCGAAATGTTGATGAGAATGGAGGAATCAATAAACAACAAGATAGAAGAAGCCAATCAATCCACCAAGGGTTTAAGCGAGCAAATAGAATCACTGAAGGAAGGTCAGGAGTCACTGAAGGCGGACGTAAACAGTAAAATAGAAGAGGCCAGTCGATCCACAAACCAAAAAATAGAAGAAGGCCAGAGGGAGAACCAGAAACATATGGAGTTATTAAAAGAAGAATTTAATAACCAAATAAACGAGACGAACAGAAGGATGGAAGATGGGCAAAGGAAAACCGAAGAATTGTTGGAGAAGAAAATGGCCATAATGAAAGAAGATTTATCGGCAGAGTTGGGAGTAAAGATTGATCAGACCAACCAGAAAATTGATGAAATCAACGCTAAATTTAATCGAGATGTTGAAACCATACAAGCTGATCACGAAAGTATATGGCAACAGATAAGTGTCAACAATGACAAGATGGAAGAGACCGCCAAGGACACGGTGGAAATGATTGAGAGAAGATTGGGAGAAAATGTCGAGGAGATCGAAAAACAAATGGCCATATTAACGACAGAAATTAATGTCGAGATGTCTGAAGTGCGGAAAGAAGGAGAAAGTACCAGCCTAAAACTAGTACAGACAGAAATGGACCTCAACCAGCGTATTAGTGATGTGGAGAAAACCCACGGTACACAACTAGGTGTGATAGCGCAAGAGCAAACAAAAATGAAGGCAGCGCAGTCAACGTTAAAAGAAAAGTGCGAAGAAGTCTCTGGAAGGGTAGATTCTATTAAGCAGCAAGTGCATGATGACAAAACACAATTAACAGAACGTCAACGGAGAGAATTGGACGACCTCCGAGACGAGATGCATCGTCTGCAAACAATACCAAACTTCCTATCCGGTTTGAGTCACTTAGAAGGCAGGGACCAGATTGATTTCCGGACCTACTCTAAAAATCCACTGGAATTCTTAGAGAGGATAGAAGAAATAATACAAAGAAACCGAGAGAGCAGATGGCCTATCATTAAAGGGATGTTGGATGAATCTTTTAAAAATACATTCGACAACTGGTGGACAGCAACCCGTCACGAAGTGGGGAGTTATGACACTTTCAAGACGGCATTTAAACAAAAGTATTGGTCGGAAGCCACACAAAACATCATAAGAGACGACATTACAAACGGAAAATTCGATGTGAATGGAAGGCAATCGATCACAACCTACTTCTTAGGAAAAATTTGCCTGGCAAGGAATCTGGAACCTGCAATCCCAGAAGAATGCCTGGTTACAAAACTGGCCTACCATTTTAATCAGGCTATCTCGCAGGGGAGATTGAATGCACAGATAAAAACAATTCAAGGAATGTGCGACCTACTCGAAAGCCACGAAAGAGAAAGATATTATCAACGGAATCGACAAGTACCTAGCCAAGCATACGATCGAGGAGGGCCTGGAAACAATAACCCCACCATTCACAATGACAGGAATAACACAGGAAGAAATTTTAACAACCCACCAAGATTCCAAAATCAACCAATACCACGCCAAGACGGAGGTGGCGACAACATAAATAGAGGAAACTATAATAACCATCGTCCAGGTGGATACCAGAGAGATACGCATTATCAAAGAGGTAACTACTACAGGCCATATCAAAACCAATCTCCCAATCATCAACCACGACAAGGTAATGGTAATCAGAATAACAATCATTTTCGCAGGGTACACTATACCCATGCCAGCCGAGGTGGAAACCGTAGAAACTATTATCAAGGACGGAGGAGTTTCCCAAACCAGCACAATCACTCCAGTAATAGTGACAGAGAAGAAAGAGAATCCGGCTATCGATCAAATGGAAGCGACAGCAGTGGAGGTCATAGAACAGCCACGTAGACCACAGAAGTATACCATAACGGACATGGACCTGGAAATCAGGAACCCGTAGCTTCAACGTCACAAGACAGGCACGAAAACGGTGACCTGAATTTAAACACCAACCGGCAGTGAAAAGACCAGCAGCACCCTCACTGATCCGGACTATTGGGTCTGATGTTTTGGCAAAACCTTCGAATCATCGCAAAATATACAACAACAATTACCTAAAAAACATAAGAAAGGATTTGATGGAAGAGAAAGAAAGTGTTATCGGCGATGCAAGCAACAGTGAAATTGCGTATATATCTGTGAAAGTCAACAACACAAATGCCACGGCAATGATAGATACCGGGGCCAACGTATCATTAATTGACAAGATGGAATTGGACAGAATCCAATCAGAAAATAAAGCTACCATACCAACATTACCAATTAGCAACATAATACTCATCGGAGCCACCGGACGTCAGAATAAGACTATCCGACAACAGGTACAACTAGACGTATCCAGCAATGGGAAAACAATACAGATGGTATTCCTCGTAGCCAGTGGGCTACCGTTCACCCTACTCATTGGTTGTGATATATTGCGAAAATACACAGCAATAATTAATATGGATACAAATACAGTGATGATGAAGACAGAAGAAATTGAGTGGACCGCCAATTTAACAGAATGCAGGAACGCACCCTCGGAACATGTAATATATTGCATCAGGGAAGGCCGTGAACACCAAGAAGGCACCATCAACCAAGGACTCCATCACAGTCCAGAGGAAGCTTTATGGTTGGAGAAAATTAATGACATCCGAGAATTTAAAACCAGCCAGAATAGCCAAGAGTTGACTTGGGAACAACGGCACCAGCTAATAAATATATACTACCAATATCGCCACGTATTTTCTGATACGCCTGGGAAAATAAAGAATTTCCAATGTGAATTAAAATTCAAGGACCAGACAGAGTTCAAGCGGAAATCTTACCCTATCGCCTTTTCACTGAAAGAAGCTGTAAGCGAGGAAATTCAACGTTTAATAGAAAATGATATAATTGAAGTGAGCAATTCACCATACACCAACCCTATTGTCGCCGTACCAAAGAAGAATGGTGCAGTACGAATTTGTTTAGATGCTCGTGAACTCAACAAGACCATAATTAATGACAGGACATCGCCTGGAGAAATCGATGAAATACTAAAGAAATTTTATGGTACAAAATTTTACAGTATATGGGATACAGTATGCGGATATTGGCAGGTCGAGCTGCATCCCAACAGCAGAAAGTTCACTGCTTTTATCTTTGAAGGCCGAAATTACCATTTTAAGAGATTACCATTCGGTTTAGTGAACTCAGTGGCAATATTCGTCAAATGTATGGACGAGATACTGGGCCACAACACACTACAGTTTACGACAGTTTATGTCGACGACCTCTTGATCGCCTCTAACAATTGGGAGGAGCACTGTGACCGGGTGGCACAAGTATTGCAAAAATTGGAAGACAACCACATTACATTAAAATTAGATAAATCACAATTAATCGCAAATGAAGTGCAATTCTTGGGGTTTAACTTGTCAGAATATGGAATTACACCATCCCAGGAAAAAATAGAGGCAATTCAGCGTTTCCCCGTCCCGAAGAACAAAAAGCAACTGCAATCGTTCCTCGGAATCTGCAATTATTATCGGAAATTTCAAAATAATTATTCTGAACTGACAGCTCGATTTTCAGCACAGCTATCATCGAAGGAAAAATGGAAGTGGGGATCAGATCAAGATTCTACATTTGAATTGATTAAAGAAAAGTTTCTTGAAACTGTTATGCTGCATCACCCCAATTTCGAGAAACAGTTTTTCATGAACTGTGACGCTAGCGACCTAAGCCTTGGTTCTGTACTCTATCAAGAAGACCAAGACGGGCATCATCCAGTGATCAGTTTCGCAAGCCGTACTTTGAACAAATGCGAACGTAACTACCATACAACGGAAAAGGAATTATTGAGTATAGTGTTTGCATGCGAAAAGTTTAGGACTTTTATTTTAGGATATACAGTAACAGTGAGGACAGATCACAAATCTATTTCATTTCTTAAAAACTGCAAGTTAAAACACAGCAGATTGACGAGATGGACTCTTACACTTCAAGAATACAACATACAATGGGAGTACATACCCGGAAAAAGCAACACAGCTGCAGACGTGTTGTCCCGGATAAACATCGACGCCCAAACATTTGAAGGAGAGAGGGAAACCATTGCGAGAGTCTACCACCTACTGAAGAGTAAATCTGAGCTCACTAACATATTATCTGATATAACCATTCATCAACAACAAGATCCCAAGATATCATTGATTATCCAAAAACTAGCCAACAATGATGCAAACATAAAACATTACTACTGTACTCATAATCAGTTATTATTCACCAAACACAATAAAGATGACGAAAGATGGAAGGTAGTTATCCCAAAAGCCCTAGAAAAAGAATTGACCATCGACTACCACATACGCTATGGTCACATGGGCGCAGTAAAGGTCGTAAAGGCATTGCAGGAGCATGTGCATTTCAAGGACATGAGTAGAAAAGTCAGAAAATATGTCCAGAATTGTAATATTTGCCAACTGGCAAAATGCAGCAATGAGAAGCGAGAAGGAGTTATGATACCAATTACATCAACAACAAAATTAGAAAAAATTTTTCTTGGACATTTGTGGACCATTTCCACGGAGTGGTGGAAGACACCAATATAAGTATATCATCATAATATTTGATCACTACACCAAATATACTAAGCTGTACCCACTCAATCGAGCTACGACAAGTAAAATACTGGAAATAGTCATAAATAAGTATATACCCGAAGTGGGTAAACCATCGATGATAATTACAGACCATGGAACGCAATTCCGAGGACGAAAGTGGCGGGAAACACTGATCCATCTGGGAATAAAAACATACAAAACATCGGTGTATCACCCCAACAGCAACCCTGCTGAGAGAGTGTTGAGAGAAGTAGGAAGGCTTTTAAGAACCTACTGTCACAGCCAGCAGAGGAAGTGGGAGGAGTATTTATCCCCGGCTGAAGACTTCCTAAACCTAGCCTACCATCAATCGACTGACGAAACACCATACATGGCTATGTACGAGAAAAGACCACCCCGGGAGATCACAGAGATCATTAATTTTCCAATCAGTGCAGAGGTCAAATTTAACAGAACAAGATTCTATAATAATGCAGTTGAAAGAGCTAATAAACTGAGAATCAAGTACAAAAAATTGCAACCCAAAATTATCAAATATGAAGTGGGAGACCAAGTGCTTATCAAAAATCGAGAACTCCCAAGTACGGGACGAGTTACCTAATCACCTACAACTCAGGACGTCCGTAAATCACGGAAAATGCGAATGTGAAACCCCAATTTCATCAGATGGCTAGTTCACAGAATTCGTTGGCTGAGCTTCTAGAAGCTTCAATTAAACCAGCCAATCAGAGAAGGCGATATAAAACTCGCTAACGCCCGACGCCTTGCGAGTAGGCAACCCGCAGGGAAAAACCGGGGTATTAGCTGTCAGTCGGCAATGTACCTTAACACTGAACCAACGTAGTTTTGAAACATAGCCTCGGAAGTATTTCTGGTAGGCCAAAATTTAAAAACCGGCCTACCAAAGATTGTAGGGCAATGTAGTGCACCAGTAGACAGTTTTACTACAATATTAAAAGTTTTAAATGTGAATTTGGATAGTTCCGTAAAAGAAACATTACACAACATAGTGCGCAACACCTGGGACCTCGTACAGTTAAGTACAGTGGAAAAACTAATTTAACAAGTTTATTTTGGCCAAAAGTTTATCAATAAACGTTAATTATAAAGAGCTCAATGAACAGGGGGTTAAGAGGGCGCCAAGGTTGCCCAGCCAGGCGCTCGCGGTAGAGTACGCTTTTAACATGGGATAACTGTTTAAATTTACGTTTTTAATATAAGAACGGCATAAATAAAATAAAACTTCACTAACACGTCATAGAACTAATTAACCTGTTACTAATAAACCTAGCCCAATGTGATTTCCGCTAACAAATAATTTTTTATAATTTAATTTAAAATGTTAATTTCCCATAAGGAATATTTATTTTATACTGATTTTGCCTAAACAATTAACATTTATCGTGACTGTCAATAACGTTGGAAGTTATACCATTTTAAAGTATATTTTGTGTAGAACGATTCTGTAGTGATATAATGTGTAATTTGTTTCTCAATTCTTTATACAAACGGTTTTTCTACAAGTTTACATTTTATAATTCAGGGCCGCTGCTCGCTGCCGCGCTGGAAGTTCGCCGGTTCGCCTACAGGTCGCATTAGTGCAGTGTCGGTAAAGTAGTACCTCTCGCTATGGTAGTACAGTAATGATGCGTCATGTGGGAGTTTATAGAATTATTTATTAGTCGTACTTTTCATGGTAAGTTGACTGGACGTAATTCTTTGTCACTGTGATTTTTTAACTATAACGCAAATACATGTGCCCATTGTTTTCGACGGTATTTCTTTGAATGTTGTGATTTATTTGTACAGTTTTTTTATATCGCTGCATGTGTATTGTTATTCATATTTTTTAATTTTGTTCAAAATATGGGGAAATCTCGCCTTGCACTTTCTGCATATCGGAAAAAAGAAGACTAAACCGCGTGCTTGAACGATACAACGAAAAAAGAAGGTAAGCTGTAATTAATTTGGGTTAGACATTTGATTTATGTATTACCACATGTGGTATCAGTTTGAAGACGATACTAAAAAAAATAATTAGTCTTTATTATTATATTTTTTATTATATAGGAACATGAAGGCGGAAGCAGAGTTGAGGCAGCAGCAGGAGCCGGACGCAGGCCCAGCGGTTCCTCTGGGGCAACTACAAGAATTAGTGACTGGAACGACACAGCAACCTTCACGTGACCCAATGAAACTAACTGGAAGAAGTATTGTAAATATTGTGGATTTTTTCCAGCAAATAAAAGATTTAGACAAACATAGTCCAGTTGGTTGTACATTTTCAAATATGGAAGTAATATCCGTAACAAGACAAGGATTAAAAATATTGAAAATAATTTTGTTTTAAAATTATTTTTAAAGTATTAGTTAACTGTTTAATGTATGTGTTACTTTCGTTATTTGTTTTCAGATTATTTATTATAATATTTATAGTTTCTTCAATGGGAATGTTTGTATACATGTTTGATATGTCGAATGAATATAATTTTGTATTTCTGTTTACTTCTACGTTTATTAGTTGTTCCGTGAGTTCGATACTATTTTTTATATTGTGTTTTGCTGGAAGTTCAATTTTATGTTTTAAGATTTGAGTTAATAATTTTGATATTTTATAATTTGGTGCGGTCCTAGCGTTTATTAAAGGTCTGATAGGTTTATTGATTTTGTGTAATTTTATTAAAGAATTTAATTTTGGTGCACAAGGATTATCCATTTTATATTTAAAGGAGTCTTTAGGATTTATGATTTGGTTACTATTTTTTAATATATTTGTTATTTGTGTTTGATATTTATTTGTGGGATCCTTATTTAATGTTATGCAATTATTATTAACTATAAATTCTTCTGTTTTATCGTCTAAATCTTTCTGAGAAATTATTATTGTACTATTACTCTTATCAGCTTTGGTAACTCTTATACATTTCCCAAAACAATGGTATAAATATAAATAAAATATTCAACTCCATAAATAATTTACATTCTAAAATAAAATTCACGTTAGAAGAAGAATCTAATAATAAATTAAATTATTTAGACTTAACAATAAAGAAAAATGAAACAAATTTTGAATACGCAATATACAGGAAACCTTCTCAAACTGACTTAGTAATAGCAAATACTTCTAATCATCCTCCCCAACACAAAATGGCAGTATTTAATTCCATGATTTACCGAATGCTTAGGATCCCATTAAATAACACAGAAAGAAACAAAGAAAGAAACATTATCCAACAAATAGCAGTTAAAAATGGATACAAAATAAAAACTATTAATAAATTAGAAAATAAAATTAAACATAAAATCACTAATAAAATTCCTAAAAACACTACATTTAAAAATTCATCTATTAATAATAATATAAAATATACAGCCTTCACTTATTACGGAAATATAACTCAAAAACTAAATAAAATATTTAAAGATACTAATTTAAAAATATCTTATAACACAGATAATATAATTTTTAATAAAATAAAACCTAAAACTAAATCCAATACTCACAATAAAAATGGAATATATAAAATAGAATGTCCAGATTGCAATAAATTTTACGTGGGCCAGACGAAGAAAAAACTACGAGATAGATTCGTTCAACACCGCAATGCATATTTAAAACCAAATATTTATAAATCTAATTTAGCCACACATTGTCTAAATAATAACCACCAGTTTCCAAACATTGAAAATATAAAATTAATTAAAAACATACAAAAAGGTCAAAAAATGAATATTTGGGAAAATCTTAACATTTACAAACACAATAACAATAATTTATTAATTAAAGAACAAACCCAAATAAAAACAAAACAAGACGATCTATTTAAAATTATAAATTCACTAAAAAATAAAAATAAAAATGAATAAAATATAAACAAAATTTCAAATATAACCGAGAAAACAGCTGCTGAAGAAAATAAACATTAAAACAATCGTTAACTAATCGACCTAAATCGATTATCAGTTATTTTATTTTACATTAAAATCGATACAAATTCGATTATTCGTTAATTTTATATTAATAGAATAATTAATGCTTGATACCTTTACTTGGTGAAAATCCATTGTAAATTATAGTAAAAAATAAAACCATAAAATAGTTTTTGTGGTTTTTGACGAGTGGAAATCACAAAAACTATTTTATGGTTTTATTTTTTACTATAATTATTAATAGAATTATTTCGATTGTTATTAATTCACTTAGAAACCTCTGATGATACTGATATTTTTCAGTGAAACGTGCGTCAGGTGTTAAAAAGAATATACAATATTATCTACTTGCAGAAGAAACAAATTGAAAACATCACAAATTATATATATATATATATATATTCCTTTAAATTTGGCAAAAACGTTACTTTTTTATAACACCTCATGAATGTGACTCAGGTTTTAAAATAACTTATTTCTAAGGTCCGACTTTTGCCACTTTTCGGCAAATGTTTTTAACTTTACTAAATAAACCCCTTTATTTTTTTAGTTACGTCTTTAAACTGCAATTTAGGTTTTTATAGATTTCTTACCGATTTTTCATTGTTTCATCGATAGCTGTCAAACGGTTGTTCGCAAGGAGTTTAAATTTAATATGCACATTTGTATTTTTAAAACAGAGGCTAAGTTCGTTATTCAGCCTCTCACGTGATTAAATAACCTGTCACATGATTGTATAATATAATGAATATAAGCAGCACATTATGAATTTGAATCATCTGTCATTAATGAATCGAATAAACAAAGTGAAAGTCATTATTGTATAACAAACTTACATACTTGCCTAAAATTACAGCAGAAACACGTAAAATATAGTGTTTTTAAACATACTAAACATCCACAGCAAAAATAAAACTTATGAAATGTGCAACATCGAAATTTCTATTTCATTATGAATACGGACATACAAAACACATACCGCCTTTACCTTGGGGAACTCCCGATTTAATTTCATAGTCAACCGATGTTGCATTTTTGAATTTTACTTTATGTGAAAGGGAGAAAAAAATAAATAAAAAAAAACTAAACTAAACTGAACTAAAAAAAGAAAAAAGTATGGAATAAACCAAACAAATTAAAGTAAACCGGCCATGTCATATATAAAATTAAAGGTCTAAGTAAGCAGACCACAGTGGTGAAACCAGTTCCAACGTAATGTTTGTAAGCTTAGAGTATAGGATTTTTAAATAAAGGTAATTTTCAATATTATATTTAGTCATTATATTTTCAGGCAGCCATTGTTGGTTATCGGACGAGAAAGGTGCTGTTCATCGGCGTGAAAAACAAGTACTGTACAACCTGCGCTCGAGCCGAGACAAAGAGTGAGACGGCAAAAACACACACTTGCTACAAGAACTGGGGTATGAAACAGAGTTCAACTAGCATGGAAGCAGCAATTATCTGCGAAGGTTTCGAGAAAAGTGAGGACATGTATAAATTAAGGTATGCTAAGCTCATTGCCGATGGCGACAGTAGTGTATATAAAAAAATCCTTGAACGTCGGCCGTATAAGTATTTGACAGTTGAAAAGGTGGAGTGTAAAAACCATCTCCTACGAAACATGTGCACTCGCTTGAAAAATATTGCTGGTTCTAAAATCCAAAAGCCTTCAATAGTGTTAAGGAAAAAAATTGGGGACAATTTGTTTCACTGCAGAATGGCAGTAACCAAAGCCACAGATCACAGAAAAGGAGAAGAAGGACCTACAAGCAAAAAGATAGAAAATCTTCGGCAAGATATCTTGAATACCCCTAGCCACGTGTTCGGTGAACACAAGAGTTGTGCAAAGCTGGGATACTTTTGCAAGCTCGACTCGTCATCTGCCCCAGCAGATTCTAACCTTGTACCCAACCTTGTGTCAGTCAGCCTATACCCCTTGATTATGGATGTGTTCCGTGACCTAAGTCGTCACAGCAGGAGCTTGCTTGCTGATGTGACAAGCAACTATGTCGAGCACTACAATTCCATATTCGCCAAATTTATCGGCGGTAAGAGGATTAATTTTGCAACAAGTGGGTCGTACAAGGGTCGATGTTCTGCGGCTGTTGTTCATCACAACACAGGACTTGCGCACTACAAACTCCACAAGAACATGTACAATTCCAGCCCGGGAACATTTTCCAAGAGCACCGTAATAAAGAGAAAAAAAATCAGATAACCGCAGAAAAAGTAAAAGATGTCGTAGGTCTTTATTTATTAGAAACGGTACTGAAAAGCAGGACTACGGTCTAGCAGCTCAACGACCAGACATAGACGAGGACATGATGGTACAGCAATCCAATGAATTTTTGAATAGTCTTCATAAATCAGATGAGGAGTTTGATAGAATTGAGCGACAGACAGTACTGCAAAGGGACTGCAGTGAATGGATGGAACTTCGCCGAAAATCCTGACTGCATCAAACTTTGGGCGGGTCTGCAAGATGAGACCAACCACTGGCTGCGAGTCCCTTGTCAAGCAGATTCTCTACACTGCGTTCGATTGCGAGGCAATGGAGTATGGCCGGAACAACGAGGAGTTAGCTCGTGAAGACCTTGCTTCTAGGATTGGAGAAAAAATCATAAAATGTGGGATTTTTATTGATAGAATTTTATTCTGTACATATTCACGGGTGCATATTTTCATTTTTGTGAAGATTGGTCGATTTTAAGCTAAATAATCATTTAATTTCGCTAAATTAAAACCCTTTAAAACGATAGTGTATTAAGACCGAAACTACTTATCCAATCTCCACCAAACTTTATATGTACATTCTGTACATATTCCGGGGTACACATTTTAATTTTTGGAAACATTGGTAGAGCCAAAGTTAAATAATAATCGTTTAATTCCGCTAAATTAAAACCGTTTGAAACTTACATCAACGGCGCCGGATCGGTCCGACGGTGAACGAGTGTACCCGAACGCACTCACATGATTACACACTGAGACGTGGTGTATCGACTGCAACAATGCTGTAATTATTTCTTTGAGTGCGTTTTGCTTTTCGCTTTTGTGTAACCCATTATAACCCAAATATAACACCATTAGAATATTTGCAATTTTTAATGGAATACAAAGATCGCCGTTTTGCTCAAGATCCACGGTTACGATTTTTTGCACTAAATACTGTTCAACGACACGATCCAATCAAACGAGGAGGAATATTTGCTAAAAATCTGATTTTCATGGTAATATTCAACAATTACGTGATGCAATGTCACACAATCCAAAAATAGTAAAAGGTTTATATTATTGGTGCTCTAAAATACGAGGTTCTAATTCTTATTGGTTCCAAAGGAGAGGTGAATTAGAGTCGATGATAAGCCAGCTCGATATACTACCAACAGCTTTCTTAACATTGAGTGCTGCTGACCTTTGGTGGCCTGACTTAGCACGTCTTCTAGGCTGTAATTTAGAGGAAGAGGATTTATTGAATGAATCTCAAATTGTACAACGACAAAAACTCATAAATGAAAATCCATTAATTGTTGAAAATTACTTCACGTTTCGAGCTGTTACTTTCATTGAAAAAGTGGTATGCAAACGATACAAATTTCTCGATTATTGGTTTCGGTTCGAATTTCAGCATCGTGGTTCATGCCATTTACACGGTCTTATTTGGATATCTGGTGCTCCGGATCCTAGAAATTTTGATGCTGCTTCTCAGCAACAGTTGCTTGAAGCAACAACGTACTACGATAAGTTAGTAAGTGCGTTCAACCCATTGCCATCCATTCCACCAGCAACAATACATCCTTCACGTATTAGATCAAGTGATGTTGTAATTGACGATGACCGATCTATTTCTGAATTATTGAATCGATTCCAACGACATACACAGTGCTCAAAAGGTTACTGTCTGAAACCGAATGGTCGCGAATTTATCTGTCGCTTTAAATTCCCTAAAGCAATTCAAGAAGTATCGACTTTACTGAAATATAGTAAAGGAAATTGTGTGTACACTCCTGTGAGAAATGTCGCCTTGATTAAAGCTATACATAACTGCTCAGAAGCCCTTGCTGCATCTTCTGATGAAGCTCAAGGATTGTCTGCTGAATTACGTCTATGTAAAGGAGCCAGAATTATTTTAAGACGAAATCTTTGGGTGGCCAAGGGTCTCGCGAATGGATCAGTTGGCACAATTACTGATATAATTTATGATCCTTCTATTGAATACGAGGCTTATAGTGAACGTATGCCATTATGCATTCTCGTTCAATTTGAAAAATATACTGGTCCGACTATTTATGGAAGCTCAGTCCCTATTGTGGCTATTACGTCTTCGTTTAAACGGCGTGGAATCAGTTGTACACGTAAGCAGTTTCCTGTTATGCTTGGATACGCAATCAGTATTCACAGATCTCAAGGAATAACTCTGGATAAAGCAATTGTCGACATTGGTGATAACGAGTTCCAAGTTGGTCTAACTTATGTCGCATTATCGAGAGTAAAAACTTTGAGTGGATTGCTGTTGAAACCGTCATTTAACTTCGATCGTTTGAAAAAAATTAACAGTAGTCATTCGATGAATGCACGTCGAAATGAATTACAGAGACTGTGGAATATATGTAATACAAAATAGATGCTACTTATAAAAAATATATGTCATCTTAACAAGATGCTACTTCCATTTACTGCATATTGTTATTATTATATTAAATATATTATTATTGTATATTATATTTAAAAGTTATTGTTATTATTGTATACTATGTTCAAATGTCTTACTTTTTTTGTTACATGCTATATGTAAATACTTTGTTATAAAATATAGTGGATAACTGATCATTTGCATCAATTTGTATTCTTATTATTGAACACATTTCCCAAATATTTTTTTAAGATATGAAAACATTCATTTCTATATTTAATGGAAAATTTCACATTTGTCTAGAACTTCGCCCCTTTTTGTCCGCGCTCGGGGACACCTAGTGTAAAGACAAGCTAATACGGTCCGTGGGTGCCAAACGACATAACACAGTCGGGACTCAGGAGGGCCATACGACGAAGTGCCGTGGTAGGTTCACGGCACTGCCACGCGAGTAAAGTTGGTTGAATTTGAATGGAGTGTTGTGCAAATAGCGGCAACACTGCACGTATCGCTGCTTGCCCTAGCGAAGTGACAACACCGCGCCGCTGACTTTGTGACTCATGAAAGTGGATAGAACGTTTGCATGTTGCCTAGCTGCAAGAGCAGGCGTCGCGATGACAGCGCTTGGTGGCCACCCCGTAAACTAAAATGCGATTCTCGGGCCAACCTTGGCGCCCTCTTAAGAATATATGTAAAGAGAGTGAGAGAGCGTGTGAGAGAAAGAGGGGAGTAAGAAAAGTTAAAGAGAGTACTGGTTGATAGATATAAAATCGGGTTATGTAATTTTATATTTGATAATTGTTTATAGTATAATGTAATAAAAAAGTAAGCAAAGCAGAAAGAATGCCATTATTGACTAAAATAAATAAGATGGGTTACTAGTATAAAAATGTGTTAATTGTAGTTATTACGCCATAACCATTTCCTAGTTTTCTGTGCCAATAAAACTCGTTTAATGTTCCGGGGAATTTTCTGAATTAAGGGTGGTCAGATAGTGAAATTATCTAAGTTTTTATAAGGGCAAGAGTGTTTAAGTTTACATATTTATCTATAAAATATGTTGGCGACCTGGGCAGTTTAATGTCTTATGAAGGTAGGTAATATTCTGGCAGCATTTATTATTATTATTTTATGGTAAATTGATTATAATAGTTACAAGTGGCGCCGCTGCCAGGATATTCTTATAAATACTATATGAATTAGACCTGTTTTTAAGCACAGAAGGTAGGATTTGGTAACGGCGTAGTGGTGAAATTATCGTATATATTTTTTACGTTGAGTATGTATGATAAGGTTATGTTTTGGTAGCGTTATTGTGTGTTTACTTTTACGTATTGATAACGATTTTATGTGTGGGGTATTTTGAGTTAATGGGTAATTATTGTGTATGAGGAGGGTTGTAATTTTTATAAAGGGTATTATATAAAAATTTCATAAGCATGGCTGATGTAAGGGAAACTGAAGAAAAAGAGTGGACAATGGCCGAGATGATGAATATTATAAGAAGCACATTGGATAATATTATGCATAATTTTAATAAACGGTTTGACGACAGTGACGAAAAATGGGATAAATTATTAAATTCACAAAAACCTATGAAGGTAGATAATATTCTGGCAGCATTTATTATTATTATTTTATGGTAAATTGATTATAATAGTTACTACTGACTAAATTTACACAAACAAATAACAAAATTTATTTAAAGAAATTTTTAATAACAAAGTGAAAAACAAGATTTTTCAATTTTTTAGTAAATTAATGAAAATTAAAAAAATTGTATATGCAACTTGTAGGGTTGTTACAGAGGTGTGAAAATTATTAGAATAATTGTGATTTTTTTATTTTTTTTTTGGTTTCTACTTTTAAGTAAAAGTAGTATTTTATGACATATATCTTTTTAGTTGTTGATATAATTCAATTTTCATCTCTTAAGAATGATTTGGTGTATATATTTTTTAATTTTGAGTGGTTTCAACGTATTTAGAACAATTTTTCAGAAATATGTCATCTTGCCATCACTGAATAGAGAAATCAGCTGGTTAACAGACGATTTTCAAAGTGAGGTTATATTATGTTTTGGTGTTGTATCATTATTTCATGTTGTTAGAGGCAGGACGATGTAAATTTAACACTAAGGTCTTGATGTGCAGAAGACAAACGCCTCGTTGCGAGGCTAACAAAATTTTCATTCACTCTGTACATGTGCAGAACAGTTTTGTGCGGTGTTTCATAGGGTGAACATCGGTTGCAAAGACTGGCATGAACAAGGGAAGCATGTGTGTGCCAGAGAGGGAAATAAAATGGAAGTGAGACAGTGAACGTTATAGCATTGTCCCCCCTCTATTCTCTCTAGATAACTTAGCTGTATTTAAAAGTGGGGGTAATTTATGCACTGGATTGATGCAGATGACTGTTCAGGAAAGGTTGGTGTACTGGTCATTTCTCTACGTATTTCCTTCGTATGGAAAAAGAATCGGCGCTGGATATATTTGATAATTAGCTTGCCTACAATGTCTAGTGTGTGCTCATGTCAGCATCCTACGCTGTCAATTGCGGGCCCATTAATTTTTTTGATTTCATTCAAACATTCATAAAAAATATCCCCCCACATACTGTTTGATGAACTAAGTTTTATTGTAATAGTTGTTTCTGCTTGCAATAGTACATGATAAACACTATTTGAAGGGTGCGTTAAATGAGATGTTTCTTCGATAGTTCCGTAATCTTTTATTTTTGTCCGTACAGCAGCAGGCAGATTAGAAGGACGATCGTTACTCAGTGTAACAGCACAGTCAGTAATTCTAGATGGTTTTCTCGCTATGTACCCTGCCAAATGATACACGAGACATTCTTTCGGAGCACCAGTTTTAAGCTCAGGTAGTTCCTCTGCCCAATTGTAGCATTCCGAGTCCTTTAAAACTACCTTTTCCTTGATGAGCATCCCCATTGATTTCTTGAGAGCTTTGTTTTCATTTTCTACCTCCTTACACATTTCACGGATTTGATTTACAAAAGAAGTGAGTGGAGATTCACTTTTCGGTTCACAGTTTGCTCCTTTTGCCAACATAAGTTTAAGTGGAACATATACAGACTGCAACATATGAAGATGTAGAAAGTCAACTGTAGATGGATGATCATTGCATGACAAAAAGCGGACAATCCCGAAATGGCGTTCTAGAGGATCCTGATTGAATTTTGCAGTAAGTAAATATTTAAATTTTTTGCTCCACAAATATTCGGATGACTCCAGAGTACTTTTTAGAGTAACCCTGAGTGATTCTACAGTTCTCTCTGAGGTGAAAGTGTTGCTTTCTGAATTAAGAATTTTCAATAATATATGACGAGATGCTGATCCACTGTGAAGTCCCTTTGTAGGAATTGATGAATTTAATGCATCGACAAGGTCATTCATGTCTCTCCTGAAGCTTTCGGATTTACCATCTGATGTAAATCCAATTATTCTTACAGCTCGCTGCTCTAACTGCAAGATAACCTGTATCAAAGTTATTGCCAGAATATCACCCGGGGTTGCATTCCTGCTTACATACACTGCTACAGGCTGTACCCAGTTGAGTAACACAGGCACAAACATGAATACCAGGGCATGGTTCGCCAGAGAATGTTTCATGTCCGTAGGTGTATAATCACCAAAGTCTACAATGCCATCAACTTTTAAAGAGGTTGCATTAAACTGAATTTCCTCCCTTAGCTTCACTTCGTCGAATATTACTACTCCGAGACATCTATTTTCATCAGTTTCTTCTTGCAGAAAGTGTGATATGGCATTTACAGCGTTAGCGTTTACCCCGTATGGGGAATTTTAAACCTTTACACAGTCTTTTCAGGTGGCTTTCCGATGGAAGTGGCAATAAATCATGTTGCAAGCAATGTCTGTATCCCTTTGGGGATTTGATTTTAAGCAGCAAACTTTCCAGTATTAGCTCATTACAGTACCTCATTCCTTTGGAATTTGACAAATTAGACTTTTTAACCATAGCATCTACAATCATGTTCTGCTTTTTACTTAAATTCTTCATCCCTCTTTCATATGAGTCACATTCCTTCCTGGCAAGTTTCTTTTCTAGTAAAACAACTTTTTTTTTCTCACAATGCAGTTTATTTTTAGTCTGTATCAAAGTACGAGTTAGATTTTGTATTTTCCGTTTCAGCAATATGATTTGGTTTTGTTCATCCAGTTGATCGTCTTGGGTGTGTTCTAGTCTGGGGGTGGTCTGAACTCACTGTTTCCGTCACAGAACAGTTTGTCGAATTGCTTTTTTCTTGGCCTGTTTGTACTTGCTGTATTTGCCTTTTTGCGGGTGACTTTCGGAGTTTTAGAGGCTTTGTCAAATATGTAGCCAAATTCGGAAAGATATGAGGTACCGCGCCAGGCTTCAAGTTCCATCTCAGTCTTGGAATTTTGACCTTTTTATTATTTACAACAAATTAATCTACTTTCAAAATCAAATCATCAAAAAAATGGTACTTGACAGATTAAGATTTATGTGTAAGATATTTGTCCTTCCTGGGAATTGCCCTTGCCCACTTTGGAAACTGATCTTCGTCTTTGGGAGGTCTAAAGAAATGACTTCCTTTGTAGAAATTTTTACCGTAGCCATTCCTACATCCAGGTACAAAACAGGACGGCATTTCTATTATATATTTTAACACACAACTTCTATATAACTGCACTACTACGTAAATTTTTCACACGCACTGTTAACTGAAACTAAAAACTACCTGTATATGAAAAATAACACAAATCATTACTATAACCATTCATACATTCTGAGCATTTTTACTATATATTATCACACGTTTATTACTCAGAATGTTTATAAATCACTCAAACCTATTTAATTGCAACTGAACATGATATAAGTAATAAGACGCACAAACACACTTTTTACAACACATAAAACACAGCTCATTTTTGCACATGGCTAATAGCAAGGTTCTTACAGGTTTAACAAATATTTTTTCCATGACAATTCCAGGACATTTCCATGACAAAATCTAGATTTTCAAGGACACTCGCGGCACTCAAAATACACACTCGCGACATTCAAAATACCCAAAGTCAAAGATTTAATGATAAATAGTTTTATTTCTTGCATTGTATATAATTATATACAAACCTAAGATACATCTAGATCAGTCAAGCTATTTTAAGTCAAAAATAAAAATATTTTTTTTATAAAATATCCCCAACCATTAAGAGGCCAGTTGAAAACAAAATTTCAATGCACTTTACAAACTTTTCTTTTTAATTTTTGAATATAAGAATATTGCATTGAGTTTAATGTTGAAATAGGAAACTGGTTTGGCTGACACAACTGAAAGACTCAAGAATTACAGGAATTATTATATTCATACATAACAACTAAGATCTTTAAAAGATAAAATGGGCAAGTCATTGAAATTTTGCTTCTGGATGGGGTATGGCCAAGGGAAAGTTTATTATTCAAAAACATCTTAATTAAAATCTTAAAGGTACCCTTCTTATTATTCTAGAACGACTTAACTACATCATGTTATTTTAGTCTTTAATTAAAGGAGGGAGATATCAGGCTACCGGTACTTAAATTGCTACAGTATTGCACAACTTAACATTCTTTGGATAGCTCAATAATCTCTTTGTTTATTTTTTCAACATAAGCTGCCATTTGAGTTGTCTTTAACCTAAAAGAATTTGATTTAGCCAGCAATGTAAAGTCTTTCTTGTTTTCAGCTTTCAGTGCCATTGCATCAGCTTCTTTTGTCATTGTCTCAATCTCATTTTCAAGATCCAACTTTCTTTTCTTCATAGACTTTAATTTTTCAGTTTTTAAATTTCTTTTCTTGGTTTTTTCCTCTTCATTCTTTTTCTTCTTTTGGTCATCTAGATAGTTTTGACATCTCATTCTCGCAGATCGGGCATATGACAGAAGTTCTTTGGTAATAGGAACTTCATGTAAATCAACACTTCTCAATTCATCACACACCAATCGAAGAGCTACCAAACTTTCTTCTTTGAGGTTTTCCACAACTATTCCTTTATTTAAAGAAAACCCTTGTTCAACGGAAGCCTGTCCGTGGGAGAGGGTTAAGACTATCTTAATAACCTTCCACAAATGGGAATATTGTTTCTTAGCCCCAATGATGTCATAGTAGAAGGAATCTATCCTGTCTTTGGACCTTTCAAACTTGCTGAACTCTGTTATTGGGCATTCTGTAAAAAGCAGCTTCAGTTCAGATAGAGCACTATCACAGTTTATTGGGAGCATAATTTTTCTTTTCTGAAGTTCTTGTAGTAATTTTGTGAAAGTTTCAATGGTCTTTGATTTATCTGCTACCATTGACTTAGGTTCGAGACACCTGGCAAATCTGACGACTGGATATTTCAAGGGGTTCTTGTCTATTACTTTCTTTACTAGAGCCTTCAAAAACATTTGGCATTCCAACTTAAACACCGACACTTCTTTTTCATTGACTTTCTTTTCTTTCAAAAGCTTGCTGAAGATTTCTCTGATGGCAAACCCTGTCTCAACTTTGTTAGAGAATTGCAGATTTTCTTTTTTATCAAAATCAACTGAACACAGAGCAAAATCAGTATTACTTTTATCAAGAACGTCCTTCTTAACAAAAGAGACATGAGGTTGTAGAGCAATTTCAAAACATCAATAGCCTGGAAACATAATATAGGCTCATCTGTTTGATAACCTTTCAGGTAAGGCTGCATTTGTTTGCCTACAAAAGAAAAGAAGCTAAGCTTGGCAACTACTAGAGGATCTTTAGTTGCCTCTTTTACAATCTGAAAAGATTTTGACACCACCTCTTATTGTCTTTATAAGAGTCAATAAACTTTACTACAGAAGGCCAAATTGTTATGGCTCGGTCACTCACAGCTACATCCTCAACCCACCTTGTAGCACAAAATTTAAGTGGCATCAACCCAGTTTCATTGAGAGCTAAGAAATCGCTTCTCCTAGCAGGTGAATCTTTCAATATTTGCCACAATGCTCTCAAGAGGGTGTCTAAGTCCCAACCTATCTGCTCAGCTCCAACTTCAAAGGATCTGTGAAGAGTATGAATGCTACAGCTACCAACATCAATGAGCCAGGGGTATTCAGGGTACATGGTTTCTCTATTCATAATAAGGTCCTTCAATGCTTTTAAATTTACATTTGGCCCGTCCATACCTATTTGAAGCAACTTTGCTGAATTCAATTCTTCCATGGCCCCTTGAAGAGCTTTGACTAAATCAGCGGGTTTGGCATATCCCAGAAATTGAGAATCCAAGTATCTGCTTGTTACTATCTGCGCTTCTTCATCCCAAAACCTGATAATAATATCTACTTGATCTTTTTGAATAAACTTGTTTACACTGCCATCAAAGCACAACAAGAAAAATTCACACTTAGAAATGTGTTGATACAATTTGTCTTTAAAGTACTGTGCAATCCCAAAACAAAGTAAGTATGAACACTTAGTTGGTGCACATGAAAAGCTTTTGGCAATTTCACTGTGAGGAAACATTGCTGAAAAAAGGTATTTGAGGCCATTGCAAGAATTAAACGACATATGTTTTTTGGCAACATTAAGTCCATAAAATTTCAGATTTCAACACGTTTTCTGAAATCATGCATTTTTCTCTCAAAGACTGTTGGGATGTTAGGCCTACTTCTTTAGAGGAGGAAGCAGCAGAAGACAAACCTGACGATCCTTGATGAGTGGAAAATGCAGTTGAAGAAGGTTCTTCTTCTTTGTCAGATGTCACAGCAGAACTTTTAAAATAACTCTTTAACAGGTTTTGTGGTGTCCATAGCTTGAGCTAACTTAATATGTTTTGCACGTTTTTTGTGACTTTTCAGTGCACTTACACCCATGTTAGTAAGGTCTATTGTTTTTTACACATTGTACAAAATGCACTATGACTGTCTTCACACTTTTTGATCCATGACTTAAACTCAGGATCGGATTGCCACTCAATCTTAAAAGAACATTTTCTTGGAGCACACATGATTGTTATAGTCTATTTTAAACTACCATTCCAGTGATTTTTTTAAACCATCAGTTCAGCAATATACATATATATATATTAAAAAAAAAACACAGACTTCATTACACCTGAAACAGATAAACAAAGTTAAAAGACTGTCTAGTTCATAGTGACATGTCGTGTCTCTGGTAACAAAAATTAACAAGAAAATTCAAGACACAATATGTGCCACAATTTTCTTGCCCCATGTAAAACTACCAAAGTGGTAAAGAAAATTAAGAACAATATCGTGTTCTTTCAAAAAAAATATTTGAAACAGTTTTTACATGGGAAAAAATTTGTAATGTTTGGGTTAACTATTGCTACGCCAACAGCAAACCAAACATTACAGAATTTATACCACCACTGCAACAGAACCAAACTAAGCGAGTTTGCCAAAATTGGTTTGAAATATTTTTTGGTAAAAATAAATGGAAATATTTTGACAAACTAGCTTCTTTGATTCTGTTGATCACCCAACCATCCTCCCATATTTAGCACATGAACTGCTGTCAATTAACTTGTATACAAGAAAACATAATTTTTCTGGGACGTGAGTGAAAAAACATCCTTTTCAACTCTTAGCAATAATATGAAGAAAATTCCATGACAAAAAACAAAAATCCATGACAAATCAGAAAATTCCATGACATTTCCAGGTATTCCAGGACATTTATCAAATTCCAGGTATTCCAGGACGCGTATGAACCCTGAATAGGCTTTTCGTTTCAACTACAACAACCTGCGATCGCAGCACTGTTGGTCACCGCTAGCCCTATTCACGACTATAGCGCGCCCAGAGTGATCTCACTTTCTCTTCTATTCGCTATGCTAAATGTGTCATTATTTTTTACATAAAGGAAAATTTCATTGATGTTACATGTTTTATTCAAAAATTCCTAATTATTCTAATCAGTTTAAACATATTATTACATATTTAACTTAAACATAAGTAAATTTTCAACATAAGTAAATTAGTGTAAATTTTCACTTAAACGTGAAAATTTACGCTAAAACTGCAAAAATTGCACAAAATGTCTCCTGGTAACCTGTAACAACATGAAATAATGATACAACACCAAAACATAACATAAACTCACTTTGAAAATTGTCTGTTATCCAGCTGATTTCTCTATTCAGTGATAGCAACACGTCATATTTCTGAAAAATTGTTTCTAAATACGTTGAAACCACTCAAAATTAAAAAATATCGGTATGGAGAACCATACATGACTTCCATATTCTAAGATTTATATTTAAAATCATTTTCAGCCCAACAGCCAGGGAAGGAATTTTAACAAAAAAATACTTCTTTGTTGCCAATAACGTAGTACACATATAAAAAAAATTATCCCCTCCCCCTTCAACTATAATTTTGATTTATAGAAAATTACCCCCATCCCGTTCAACTAGCCTCTTCATTTATAGATATTTCATCTACGTTTCTACAGTGGATTATTAAGATCTTATCAGGATACATTATCAAAAATATCGGTATGGAGAACCATACATGACTTCCATGTTCTAAGATTTATATTTAAAATTATATTCGAAATGAAATATTTCCATAGAAACTACGTCTTTCTGCTTATTGCTTCAGCATTAACCACAGTACTGTGGTCACTAACGTATACCACCTCACGTTTTCGCACTCGATTTTCACCGATGATGGCAGTCGATGGCACTGCCGAAAAGTCTGGTTTTGCAGAAAACATTGGACTACGGCTAAAGAGCCCGGGAAGCAATTTTAACAAAAAACTACTTCTTTGTTGCCGATAACGTAGTACACATATAAAAAATTCTCCCCTCCACCTTCAACTATAATTTTTAATAATAGAAATTTACCCCCACCCCGTTCACCTAACTTCTTCATTTATAGATATTTCATCTACGTTTCTACAGTGGATTACTATGAGCTTCTTATCAGGATACTTTATTTATAAAAATTAAGTATTTTACTCTTGTTAAATCATAAAATGTTTCAGGTAAACTACCCCTTTCTCTTAACCGATCTTCTCCAAAATCAACAGACCTTCCGTCCTCTACAATTCAGCGAAGCATGCAAAAAAATATTTGATACTGTTTGAATGTGCGGCAGTTATCGTTCGTCATTGAAATATTTCTCTTGTTACAACATAAAATGTTGCAGGTAAACTACCCCTTTCCCTTAACCGATCTTCACCAAAATCAATAGACCTTGAGCTCTCTGCAACTCAGGGGGTCCAAAAAATTATTTGATTCTCCTTGAATTTTCGGCAGTTATCGTTCGTCATAAAAAAATTACCCTTTTTAAAACATAAAACGTTGCTGATAAACTTACCCCTTCCCTTAACCAATCTTCAACAAAATCAACAGACCTTGAGTTCTCTTTAGTTCAAAAAGGTATGCAAAAACCTAGTTGATTCTGTTTGAATTTACGGCAGTTACCGTTCGTCATATAAAAAATTACCCTTGTTAAAACATAAAATGTGGCTGGTAAACTACCCCTTTCCCTTAACCGATCTTCACCAACACCAATACGTATTGAGAAGTCTACAATACAGGGCTGTATGCAAAACATCATTTGATTCTGTTTGAATTTGCGGCTGTTATCGTTTACTATAGAAAAAAATTACCCTTGATAAAAAACCGTTGCAGGTAAACTACCCCTTTCCCTTAACCGATCTTCACCAAAAACGACAGGTCTTAGGTACTCTACAATTCAGGCCTGTATGCAAACAATTATTTGATTCTCTTTGAATTTACGGCAGTTATCGTTCGTCATAGAAAAAATACCCTTGTTAAAACATAAAACGTTGCCGGTAAACTACCCCTTTCCGTTAACCGATCTTCAACAAAATCAACAGACCTTGAGTTCTGTATAATTCAAAAAGGTATGCAGAAGAGTAGTTGATTCTGTTTTAATGTACGGCAGTTATCATTCGTCATAAAAAAATTACCCTTGATGAAACATAAAATGTTGCAGGTAAACTACCCTATTCCCTTAACCGATCTTCAACAAAATCAACAGACCTTGAGTTCTGCATAATTCAAAAAGTTATGCAGAAGAATAGTTGATTCTGTTTTAATGTACGGCAGTTATCTTTCGTCAAAAAAAAATTACCCTTGATAAAACATAAAATGTTGCTGGTAAACAACCCTATTCCCTTAACCGATCTCCACCAAAACCAACAGGTCTTGAGAACTCTACATTTCAGGGCTGTATGCAAAATATTATATGATTCTGTTTGAATTTGCGGCTGTTATCGTTTGCCATATAAAATACCCTTGATAAAACAAAAAACGTGTCTGGTAAACTACCCCTTTCCCTTAACCGATCTTCACCAAAAACAATAGGTCTTTAGTACTCAACAAAACAGGGCTGTATGCAAAAACGTATTTGATTCTGTTTGAATTTGCGGCTCATATCGTTTGCCATAGAAAATACCCTTTTAAAACATAAAACGTTGCAGGTAAACTACCCCTTTCCCTTAACCGATCTTCACCGACACCAATAGGTATTGAGAACTCTACAATACAGGGCTGTATGCAAAACATCATTTGATTCTGTTTGAATTTGCGGCTGTTATCGTTTACCCGTTTACCATAGAAAAAAATTACCCTTGATAAAAAACCGTTGCAGGTAAACTACCCCTTTCCCATAACCGATCTCCACCAAAACCAACAGGTCTTGAGAACTCTAAAATTCAGGGTTGTATGTAAAATATTATATGATTTTGTTTGAATTTGCGGCTGTTATCGTTTGCCATACAAAATACCCTTGATAAAACAAAACGTGGCAGGTAAACTACCCCTTTCCCTCAAACGATCTTCACCAAAAACAATAGGTCTTTAGTACTCAAGAAATCAGGGCTGTATGCAAAAACTTATTTGATTCTGTTTGAATTTGCGTCTGTTATCGTTTGCCATAAGAAATACCCTTGTTAAAACATAAAACGTTGCAGGTAAACTACCCCTTTCCCTTAACCGATCTGTACCAAAATCAACAGATCTTGAGAACTCTACAATTTAGGGCTGTATGCGAAACATTATTTGATTCTGTTTGAATTTGCGGCTGTTATCGTTTGCCAAACAAACAAAGTTACCCTTGATAAAAAAAAACCGTTGCTGGTAAACTACCCCTTTCCCTTAACCGATCTTCACCAAAATCAACAGATCTTGAGAACTCTACAATTTAGGGCTGTATGCGAAACATTATTTGATTCTGTTTGAATTTGCGGCTGTTATCGTTTGCCAAACAAACAAAGTTACCCTTGATAAAAAAAAACCGTTGCTGGTAAACTACCCCTTTCCCTTAACCGATCTTCACCAAAAACAATAGGTCGCGAGTACTCTACAAATCAGGGCTGTATGCAAAAAATTATTTGATTCTGTTTGAATTTGCGGCTGTTATCGTTTGCCATAGAAAAAAAAATCTACAGACACATAGACAGACAGACACACACACAGACACTTTTCGAAAAACGACTTTTTTTCATGTTTTGAGTGTAGTACAATCAGAATCTGCAATAATCTCGAACACGATTTTTTTGCCATCACCATACTTCCATTTCCTTAAGGAACATGGAAGTAATTAAGTACTTTACTCATGTTACAACAAAAAATGTTTCAGGTAAACTGCCCTTTCCCCGTAACCGATCTTCACCAAAATCAACAGACATTGAGTTCTCTATAACTCAGGCGCATATGTAAAAAATTATTTGATTCTGTTTGAATTTACGGCAGTTATGGTTCGTCATATAAAAAATTACCCATGTTAAAACATAAAACATGAGATTTATAAAACATATCTAAGATTTATATTTAAAATCATTTTTGAAATAAAATATTTTCATAGAACCTACTAACGCTGGGGAAATCTGAGGAGCCAATCAGAGTTGGGCCTACCTGTCACTCTGCTGAATTTGGTGGAAAGCCCTGTCACTGTCGTCAAAGTATCAGCCTTGACAGGGTCCTCTTTTTCTGCAAAATGGGAGAGGCTTGAGATGGAGTGAGTGACATGGTCCCCACCTCAATGAAGAACCCATTGTTTTATAAAAATATATTTAAATTTTGAAAACTGAAAATTCGTTTCTTGTTGTAAATATTTATATTTTATAATCAAAATGACTTTATTTTACTTCCATATTTCCTTAAGGAATGGAAGTATGGTGATGGCAAAAAAAATCGTGTTCGAGATTATTGCAGATTCTGATTCTACTACACTCAAAACATGAAAAAAAGTCGTTTTCCGAAAAGTGTCTGTGTGTGTGTGTGTGTGTGTGTGTGTGTGTGTCTGTCTGTGTGTCTGTGTGTGTGTCTGTAGATTTTTTTCTATGGCAAACGATAACTGCCGCAAATTCAAACAGAATCAAACAATTTTTTGCACACAGCCCTGATTTGTAGAGGACTCGCGACCTATTGTTTTTGGTAAAGATCGGCTGAGGGGAAGGGGTAGTTTACCTGCAACGGTTTTTTTTATCAAGGGAAATTTTTTTTTTTGGCAAACGATAACAGCCGCAAATTCAAACAGACTTAAATAATGTTTCGTATACAGCCCTGAATTGTAGAGTTTTCACGACCTATTGTTTTTGGTGAAGATCGTTTAAGGGAAAGGGGTAGTTTACCTGTAACGTTTTATGTTTTAACAAGGGTATTTCCTATGGCAAACGATAACAGCCGCAAATTCAAACAGAATCAAACGATTATTTGCATACAGCCCTAAATTGTAGAGTTCTCAAGACCTATTGTTTTTGGTGATGATCGGTTGAGGGAAAGGGGTAGTTTACTTGCAACGTTTTTTTAACAAGGGTATTTTCTATGGCAAACGATAACAGCCGCAAATTCAAACAGAATCAAATAATGTTTTGCATACAGCCCTGATTTGTAGAGTACTCAAGACCTATTGTTTTTGGTGAAGATCGGTTAAGGGGAAGGGGTTGTTTACCTGCACCGTTTTTTTATCAAGCGTATTTTCTATGGCAAACGATAACAACCGCAAATTCAAACAGAATCAAATAATTTTTTGCATACGTCCCTGAATTGTAGAGGTCTCAAGGACTTTCGATTTTGGTGAAGATCGGTTAAGGGGAAGGGGTAGTTTACCTGCAACCTTTAACATTTTAACAAGAGTAAAGTACTTGCAAATTTATTTAAACTTTTTGAAACAATGGTAATTGTTAAAAATAAAATAATTTTGTTGCCAGGCAATAAAATTAAAATTTTTTAATTTTAATGTAATATAATATTTTTCATTTAATACGGCAATAAAAAGGCAGGTAAGACACAAACACACAATTCACGTTATTTCTGGCCTCACTCATGTTTATTTTCTTACGTTTGCACGCTTTTTAAATGGAAAGTGCCGAAACCCACACCAACATAACGCGTGCAAGCCGAAAAAATGGACATCAATTTGCTTACTGGCGAAGCTAGTAGTTAATGAATGGGTAGGCAAAAATCTTATCTTAAATTTTTTTTAAGGAATCACTAAAAGGACGGTGGGTCAAATCGGACGCTGAGGTAGAGTTGCTGTAACCGAATGGTTCCACAAACAGCCGTAAGAATTTTACTAGCAGGGAATCTACAGGTTAGCGCAACAGTGGAACTCATGTCTTAATGTTATTGGAGACTTCTTTTAAAATCGTTGAATAAAAAATGCTTTACAGCTCTATACGTGTGTCTATTGAACAATCCTTGTATTAGTCATACACAATAATACAACTTATTGAACTTCAAATTTTTAAACTTGGTTAGTTTCTATATATATGTTTAATGTTACAAATAATTCAAATAACAATCTTGATCATCTGTTAGTTCAGCGGAATAACAATGACACTTTTAATAACCGCATAAAATAAACACTTAGAAACAACACAGGCGCTTTAACTTAACTGTTTGGACCACAGAAGTGAGGCATGCCTCAACGCTCTATGTGTACAGCGCGGGACAATCCCCCCTCCCTACACTTCCCTATCACACCACTACATTGCTTACATACGATGTATACAAAAAACGCTGAGGCAAGTTCAGGTTGCCTCATTCGCTTTAAACGAACTATGCCGAATCTCACCTGTCACCATCTAGCGGTCGCTCAATAAAGCACGTTTCGGTTTAATAAATTTGACAGTCACAGTAACAATGTATAATCTTTACGTTATGTAGTTCATACGTATTTATAATTTTTATTCTACAGAATTTGTTATGGTAGGCATTGCCTCAATTGCCTCCATGTAACTTCGCCACTGATATATATGTGTACAACGTTATCGGCAACAAAGAAGTAGTTTTTGTTAAAATTCCTTCCCGGGATATTTGGCCGTAGTCCAATGTTTTCTACAAAACCAGACATTTCGGCAATGCCATCGACTTCCATCATCAGTGAAAATCGAATGCGATAACGTGAGGTGGTATACGTTAGTGACCACAGTACTGTGGTTAAGGCTGAAGCAGTAAGTAGAAAGAAGTAGTTTCTATGGTAATATTTCATTTCGAAAATGATTTTAAATATAAATCTTAGAATATGGAAGTCATGTATGGTTCTCCATACCGATATTTTGTTACCTGGCAACAAAATTATTTTATTTTCAACAATTACCATTGTTTCAAAAAGTTTAAATAAATTTTCAAGTACTTTACTCTTGTTAAAACGTAAAAGGTTGCAGATAAACTACCCCTTCCCCTTAACCGATCTTCACCAAAATCGAAAGTCCTTGAGACCTCTACAATTCACTAATGTATGCAAAATATTATATGATTCTGTTTGAATTTGCGGCTGTTATCGTTTGCCATAGAAAATACGCTTGATAAAAAAACGTTGCAGGTAAACTACCCCTTCCCCTCAACCGATCTTCACCAAAAACAATAGGTCTTGAGAACTCTACAATTTAGAGCTGTATGCAAATAATCTTTTGATTCTGTTTGAATTTGCGGCTGTTATCGTTTGCCATAGGAAATACCCTTGTTAAAACATAAAACGTTACTGGTAAACTACCCCTTTCCCTTAACCGATCTTCACCAAAAACAATAGGTCTTGAGAACTCTACAATTCTGGGGTGTATGCGAAACATTATTTGATTCTGTTTGAATTTGCGGCTGTTATCGTTTGCCAAAAAAAAAAATTTCCCTTGATAAAAAAAAACCGTTGCAGGTAAACTACCCCTTTCCCTCGACCGATCTTCACCAAAAACAATAGGTCGTGAGTACTCTACAAATCAGGGCTGTATGCAAAAAATTATTTGATTCTGTTTGAATTTGCGGCCGTTTTCGTTTGCCATAGAAAAAATCTACAGACCGACACACAGACACACAGACAGACACACACACAGACACACGGAAAACGACTTTTTTTCATGTTTTGAGTGTAGTAGAATCAGAATCTGCAATAATCTCGAACACGATTTTTTTTGCCATCACCATACTTCCATTCCTTAAGGAATATGGAAGTAAAAATATATACACCAAATCATTCTTAAGAGATGAAAAATGAATTATATCAACAATTAAAAAGATATATGTCATAAAATATTGCTTTTACTTAAAAGTAGAAACCAAAAAAATAAAAAAAATCACAATTATTCTAATAATTTTCATACCTCTGTATGTTAGGAATTAAACATGTGAGTTCTTACATTTTTCATATTTAACATGTTTATATTATTTTCTCTTTTGAGATTCGAGCGAATGGAAAACTGCCTTAAATATAAAAGTTAGAGCTCACCTCATTCCATATATACTGAGATTGAAGAGAATTCGACGGGGCAAGCAGGTCCTTTAGGAAAAAAGTATTTATGGAATTACCTGCTTAGTAGAATAAAGAAGTAGTTGTTTTAGGTCGGGGGGGGGGAGCCGGCACCTGGTTTCTTAGAGGTTGCTGGACATATGTGGTTTAGACAGTCACTGTAGGGTGCTAATTCAACACCTAGATTGTGACCAAGACGCCATGGACGGTCCACACTGCCCCGAAACATTTGATAGGGCGTGTGAGTCTATCTCCGCACACGATAATAAAGATCAACCTCATAACAGGATCCGTTAACAGGATCAAAAGTGTATTGCAAAGGATGTCATTAAAAGAGATGTTCCATAAATCCAGACTGTCCCTGCACTGGAGCTGCTACGACTTTCTTTGTTCGTCACCTCTTAGTGGTATCACACAAGAGTACTGTGTCTCTCAGATAACTACGTGTAACCCCTCCTTATTTTTATTCAGTTTTTTACTTCCATATTCCTTAAGGAATGGAAGTATGGTGATGGCAAAAAAAATCGTGTTCGAGATTATTGCAGATTCTGATTGTACTACACTCAAAACATGAAAAAAAATCGTTTTCCGAAAAGTGTCTGTGTGTGTGTCTGTCTGTCTGTGTGTCTGTCTGTGTGTCTGTGTGTCTGTCTGTAGATTTTTTTTCTATGGCAAACGATAACTGCCGCAAATTCAAACAATGGACGGTAGCGCGATGATTTTATTTTACTAGGTTGGCTAATCTGATTTATATCTCATCAACGTTCGCGTAATCGTACTTTGACCAGTGCACATTCAGTAATCTCGGCGTTCGGTTCGCCGGACCTTTCCGTCAAGTTAGTGTCGACATTAGATGTAGGCCTTAGGCCTTACTATTTTCTATCATGGCCAACTAGCGCCACAACTTCATTCTTAACTAAATTTATTAATTATTGATTCAATATGCAGCATTAGCCAGCCTTCTTTCAATTTATTACAGCTGTAATGTGATCATTCAAATTATTAAAACTATTCGTATACAGTCCACTTCTCTTATTTCTTAATGTAATTTAATACATCCTACACAACATCTTCAATCATAATGGAAGACCAGCAGACAAATATTTAATGCAAGATACCTAATCTTCGCCCGCTCGGGCTGAACAAATTAACTCTTCCGGTCCGCACTTGCGGGACGTTACTTTTCTTAAACTGTTTCGGCCCACTTGGGCCGGGATCAGCCATATTTTTGGTCACTCCGGACCTGGATTTCCACTTAATGTCTTTTGTATCTTTTTCTGGCCATCACGGGCGGGTTAGCACGTCAGCTAATGCGACCGTGGCGTGATTTGCGTCGCCATTTCGCTCGTCGTCTTCAGGCAACGTGATAGCAAGTTCCTGCCGGCTGCAGTGCCTCAAGGTGGTCATCTTGCCAGCTGTTCACCATCATCATCAAGGAGCCGACGCTGCGGGACGTCGCTGACCAGGTACCACCAGCAACAGTAATAAGGTGCGTAAAAGAATGTCTGAGGAAGGCCTCAAGGTGCTGACCAGAAAGAGAGGCGGATTAAAGTCCGCGATAGTGCGGATACAATCCGCGGTAAATTCATTTGACATTAATTTAACCACAAAACATTTTTTGACTGTGAGATTAGAAAGTCTTAAGAGCTTAGCCTCGAAGTACGACGAAGTACAGTCTGAGATAGAGCTTATAAGTAAAGACGTGAGCACTGCTCAGGCAGACCGAGTCGAGGTTGAGGAAATGATATACTCAACTGAGGCAAACATTTTACAACTTCTTGACACTGTTAATACTCAGACTGTGCCTCCTGTACTATCGACGCCTGTGCATTTAAAACCGATAAGTTTGCCCTGCTTCTCAGGCAACATACTTGAGTGGCAACATTTCTATTCAATTTTTAATGATCTCGTGCATTCAAGATCAGATTTAACACCAGTACAGAAGCTGCATTACTTGCATTCATCGGTGAAGTGTGAACCATTAGACTTAATTAAATCATTACCAATTTGTCAAGAGAATTATGTAATAGCGTTGAACTTGCTGTCCGATAGGTACAATAATCCATTTATATTAGCAAAATATTATGTACAGAACCTACTTCAGGTTAAGTCCACAATAAAGGACTCAGTCCAAAGCTTGGCTGAGTTTACGAATACTATAACGTCTTCTGTTAATTCGCTGGCGGCAATGAAGCTGTCTGTAAACCTATTTGAGTTTATTACTATACAATTGCTTTCCACTAAACTTGACCCTATCACTTTAAAACGTTGGAAGGAGTCTATAGACCCTGACAACTTGCCTAGTTTTCAAGACTTTACTCATTTTTTGAATTTGCGCCGACAGCTTTTAGAAAATACTATGCCAATTGAACCCGGACAGCAATTCAATAAACCTAGTGTAAAACCAAACAATAAGTTTGAGAAATGTAGTTTAAGAAATACTGCTGGCAGCAGTACCTTTAAGAGTTATCATGCTACGGCAAGGCATTATTCATGTGTGTGCTGTAAATCTGATCACCCGCTTTACATGTGTAATAATTTTCGCATATTAAGTGCCGCTGAGCGGGGGCAATTGGTGGCAAACCATAAATGTTGTATTAACTGCCTTAGAGCAGGTCATTTGATAACAAATTGTAAAAGTAAACAGGTTTGTAAAATTTGTTCAAAGGGTCACCACACCTTGCTGCACGCTAATTACGTGCCGAAATCAGCAGCTGCCAGCAGTAACTACTGCTCATTTAAATTACAGTGTAAAAACAATGTACTTTTATCCACTGCAGTTGTATATGTCATTGATCAGGCTGGCAATAGGCATAAGGCGCGCGCACTTCTTGACGCCGGGTCTCAGATCAATTTTTGTACGAAATCATTTGCGAAAAGATTGCACCTCAAACTAACCCGATCTAATATTCCGATTACAGGAATAAGCAACACAGCGTGTTGCGCTACTGACATTGTTTCTATGCGTATTATGTCTCGCTATCAGAGACATAGTTTCGAGGCCAAATTTGCCGTCTTATCTAACTTAACTCATAATCTGCCTTCAATATCGTTTGACATCAACCGGTTCCACATTCCAAATAAAATTTTTCTCGCCGACCCAGATTTTAATATATCTTCACAGATCGACATACTATTGGGGGCTCAATTTTATCTAGATTTAATATTAGCTAATAAGTACACACGCGGACCCAACTTCCCTATCATTCAGGAGACAAAACTGGGTTACATTTTGGCCGGCAATCTGCCCAAGCACTGCCACACCCAGGGTCCTGCTGTTTCGTTCTTGGCAAGGAACAATGACAGCCAAATCCTGCAATCTCTTGAGAGATTTTGGGAGGCAGAAACGATCCCCGGCGATACCCCTAATGGCGAGTCGGCTTGCGAAGAGCATTTTATGCGCTACACTCAGCGCAACCACGAGGGTAGATTTATAGTGTCGCTCCCATTCAAGTCTGATAATCCTCACTTAGGGGAATCCTACACAAGTGCCGAATCAAGGTTTTTAAACTTGGAGCGTCGATTCAGGCGCGATCCCAAGCTCGCTCGCGACTACGCAGACTTTATCGGGGAATACATGAAGCTTGGGCACATGACACCCATTGATCATGGCGCTATCAATTTAGGATCGTCAAATATTTATTACTTGCCTCACCATGCCGTGTTTAAACATTCTAGCTTGACCACAAAATTGCGCGTTGTCTTTGATGGTTCCTCCAAGACTACAAATGGCCTTTCGTTAAATGACCTATTATTGGTAGGCCCCAATGTTCAGCAAGATCTCTTCTCTATTCTGTTGCGGTTTCGCACACATAAGTATGTCCTGATTGCTGACATCGAAAAAATGTATCGTCAGATTCGCGTTGCTGAAGAGGACTGTCACTATCAGCGTATTTTGTGGCGTGACTCTCCCCTCGAACCACTTAAGCATTTCGCGCTGCGAACAGTAACTTACTGCACGGCTAGCGCCTCCTTTTTGGCCACACGGTGCCTTTTACAAATTGCTAGAGACAATCAAACTTCCTTTCACCAAGCGGCTTTAGCCATCACTAACGATTTTTATGTAGACGATCTACTTACCGGTTCTGACACTATCCCCGATCTGACTAATCTGAAATCCGACCTAGGTGCGTTACTTGCTCAATATGGTTTCACGTTGCACAAATGGGCATCAAATGAACCCACAGCGGTCGCAAGTCATCACAACCTTTCACGACCCCTAAATAAACAGGACAATGTGCGTACCCTGGGCATTCTTTGGAACAACACTGCTGATTCATTTTTGTTTGATGTCAACCTATCTCCGGTTCTTCATAGCATATCCAAGAGGCAAATTCTTTCAATAATCGCCGGAATATATGATCCACTGGGTTTAATCGGACCAGTTGTCTTTTTGTATAAACACTTCATGCAGCGACTCTGGCTTTGTAAGCTTAGTTGGGATGAACCGCTTTCCGGTCAGTCACTGTCGGATTGGCATTCTTTGTGTAACAAATTAAGTCTGATTGGTAAAATAGTGGTCCCGCGATCTATTCGTTGCAACCATCAGGCGGTTACAGTTCAGTTGCATGGTTTTTCGGATGCTTCCGAGAGAGGGTTCGGCTGTTGTGTGTATGTCCGAGTCATTTATCAAGATGCTACTGCTTCCTGTCGTCTTTTGTGTTCAAATTCTCGCGTGGCTCCCTTGCGCCAAGTGTCATTACCTCGTATCGAGCTCTGCGCTTGTTTGTTATTATCGCGACTTGTGTCTAAAATTATTCCTGCTCTTCATTCATTCATTGAGGATGTACATTTGTATTCCGATTCTATGGTGGCTCTTTACTGGATTCATGCGCAGTCTTCGCGTTGGAAAACATACGTTGCTAATAGGGTTGCTGAAATTCAGCGTCGCACGCAAACTTGTACCTGGCATCACATTGATTCGCGACGCAATCCTGCTGATATTATTTCTAGGGGGTGTCTCCCGGACGTTTTGCGCGATTGCTCGCTTTGGTGGCACGGTCCTGGCTGTCTGTCTCAATCGTCAGAGTCTAATCCTTTCCCATCTTTCGTACCGGCCACTCCATCATCTTCGGAAGTCATCGCGGAAGAGAAAACTAAACATAACCGTTCGCTAATGTCTACCCTGGCTGTTGACTTATCGTTGGACTTTTCCTCGTTACACCGGCTGACACGTGTATACGCTTACTGTTTTCGTTTCATCAGAAATATTAGGCACTCATCTGCGGACAGGCTTTCGGGCGATCTGACCCCTGCGGAAATTCATCAGTCTCTTAATTTCTTTATAAGGCAATCTCAATCGACCCACTTCCCAGGCGAAATTAGTTGTCTTCGGAACGGATCTTCTGTTTCCATCAGAAGCAAGTTAGCCTCTCTCGACCCGTTTCTTGACGACACTGGAGTGATACGCGTGGGCGGACGATTGCAGCATTCCCAGTTATCTTACGACTCGAAACATCCTATCGTACTACCCCCATCGGCGCATGTCACACGCCTTATCATCGAACGCGAACACATTCGTTTGCTTCATGCTGGTGCGCAGCTCGTGCATCATTCACTGCGTCAACGTTGGTGGATTGTTAATGCCCGGCTAGTCATCCGTTCCATTATTCGTAAGTGTCTCAAGTGCATCAGGTTTAGCGCCACACAGCAGGTTCAGAGGCTTGGCATCTTGCCATCCCCTAGAGTCACTCCTTCAAGGCCGTTTCTATTTTGCCCGGTTGATTATGGTGGTCCCTTCATGATTCGTCATGGCGGGCAGAAGTCTAGAACTCTTACTAAGGCGTACGTGTCTCTGTTTGTTTGCTTAGCAACTAGGGCTATTCACCTGGAATTGGTGTCCGACCTTACTGCCAGCGCGAGACGAGATGTGACACTATGGTTACAGCACAATGCGGCTTTATTCCGCCATTGACTTATTATTTATTACGACCATTTGGTCAACATGATTGTGATGGATTGTCACAATATTTTTGTCAATTTTGCGTCACGGCACGCTTCTGAGTTCTGGTGATATCTTAATATTTGTATTGTATGTTAATTTTTGTGGCATACTATGTCACACTTTCATTGATCTCATGGGGTGTACTGCATGTCTTTGGGTGGTCTTATTTATTAATGTTATTACATAATATTCGCATGTTTGCTGTCAAGTAACCATGCATTCATTTCTTTATATTGTTGCTGATAAATATGTACTATTTTGTGAATGTCTTAAATTGTTAAATTGTTTCTGTAATTTCAGTATTGTATTGTTGGCTGACATTACAATTATTTATCTTGTAATTATGCAAATTATTATTGTTGTATTCACATAAATTGTGTCGATGTAAACTATTGTAAGCGTCTACCGTGTGTAACTGCCTTGTCTAATTATTTATATTGTACTTATATTTTATTCATTTTTGTAAGTGGGCATGCACAGTTCTTTATTTGAATTGTGACATACACGTCATATCTGGGCTACATTCAGCATCTAGCTTGCTCACACGTTGGCATACATTGTAAATTCCTGAAACTTCAGGAATAGCGTATTTAGGTCGATACATGTCGCCCTCCTGAATATACATTGAAACATGCAACTGTAACATGTTCAACAACAATTTTATTCATGTAATGAACTTCTGTACAGGTCTACGGACCTTAGCTAGCATTAAGCTAACTCTATGACTTGCATATTATGTATTTTTCGTTCATGTTTTGTAATGTTACGTACTGCGCACTTGTGTCAGTAATATTGGTTAACCAGACTTAGTGGTACATGAAACAGCTGTTTGCCAAACCTTGGCCTACAGTCGCCTATCTGCATGCTTATCTCAAATTAGCGGCCGATTGCCGTTATCTAATCTCAACTCAAGGTTCAACTCAGCCTTGAAGCTGATTCTAATTATTAAAACTCCACTATTTCAAATTGAATTGTAAATGTATTATAATTTATTAAAGAATGTATTAAAAAATCTTTTTGATTTTTGACGGGCAGCTTATGGACGGTAGCGCGATGATTTTATTTTACTAGGTTGGCTAATCTGATTTATATCTCATCAACGTTCGCGTAATCGTACTTTGACCAGTGCACATTCAGTAATCTCGGCGTTCGGTTCGCCGGACCTTTCCGTCAAGTTAGTGTCGACATTAGATGTAGGCCTTAGGCCTTACTATTTTCTATCATGGCCAACTAGCGCCACAACTTCATTCTTAACTAAATTTATTAATTATTGATTCAATATGCAGCATTAGCCAGCCTTCTTTTAATTTATTACAGCTGTAATGTGATCATTCAAATTATTAAAACTATTCGTATACAGTCCACTTCTCTTATTTCTTAATGTAATTTAATACATCCTACACAACATCTTCAATCATAATGGAAGACCAGCAGACAAATATTTAATGCAAGATACCTAATCTTCGCCCGCTCGGGCTGAACAAATTAACTCTTCCGGTCCGCACTTGCGGGACGTTACTTTTCTTAAACTGTTTCGGCCCACTTGGGCCGGGATCAGCCAAACAAAATCAAATAATTTTTTGCATACAGCCCTGATTTGTAGAGGACTCGCGACCTATTGTTTTTGGTGAAGATCGGTTGAGGGAAAGGGGTAGTTTACCTGCAACGGTTTTTTTTATCAAGGGAAATTTTTTTTTTGGCAAACGATAACAGCCGCAAATTCAAACAGAATCAAATAATGTTTCGCATACAGCCCTGAATTGTAGAGTTCTCAAGACCTATTGTTTTTGGTGAAGATCGGTTAAGGGAAAGGGGTAGTTTACCTGTAACGTTTTATGTTTTAACAAGGGTATTTCCTATGGCAAACGATAACAGCCGCAAATTCAAACAGAATCAAATAATTTTCTGCATACAGCCCTGATTTGTAGAGTACTCAAGACCTATTGTTTTTGGTGAAGATCGGTTGAGGGGAAGGGGTAGTTTACCAGCAACGTTTTTTATCAAGCGTATTTTCTATGGCAAACGATAACTGCCGCAAATTCAAATAGGATCAAATAATTTTTTGCATACTTCAGTGAATTGTAGAGGACTCAAGGCCTTTAGATTTTGGTGAAGATCAGTTAAGGGGAAGGGGTAGTTTACCTGCAACCTTTTACGTTTTAACAAGAGTAAAGTACTTGAAAATTCATTTAAAGTTTTTCAAACAATGGTAATTGTTGAAAATAAAATAATTTTGTTGCCAGGCAATCTGAAAATTTCAGATTTTGTACCACAAAATCTGAAAAGATTATACGATAGTTTATGAAATGGTTAATAATACGTCAGTGGAAGGTGTAATGAGAAATTAGCAGAAATGGAAACCTGGGGAATGTTAACTGTTCTGTAGATACAATTTTGTCAGAATGTTTGGAAATGATCATCAACATTGAAGAAAAAGTAAGCATATTAAGAAACATATGTAAATACTTATTATAAAAAAATAATGTTTGTTTTTTGATAAAGTCATTTTGATTATAAAATATAAATATTTACAAAAAGAAAAGAATTTTCAGTTTTCAAAATTTAAATATATTTTTATAAAACAATGGGTTCTTCATTGAGGTGGGGACCATGTCACTCACTCCATCTCAAGCCTCCTCTCCCATTTTGCAGAAAAAGAGGACCCTGTCAAGGCTGATACTTTGACGACAGTGACAGGGCTTTCCACCAAATTCAGCAGAGTGACAGGTAGGCCCAACTCTGATTGGCTCCTCAGATTTCCCCAGCGTTAGTAGGTTCTATGAAAATATTTTATTTCAAAAATGATTTTAAATATAAATCTTAGATATGTTTTATAAATCTCATGTTTTATGTTTTAACATGGGTAAATTTTTTATATGACGAACCATAACTGCCGTAAATTCAAACAGAATCAAATAATTTTTTACATATGTGCCTGAGCTATAGAGAACTCAATGTCTGTTGATTTTGGTGAAGATCGGTTACGGGGAAAGGGCAGTTTACCTGAAACATTTTTTGTTGTAACATAAGTAAAGTACTTAATTTTGATAAAGTATCCTGATAAGATCTTAATAATCCACTGTAGAAACGTAGATGAAATATCTATAAATGAAGAGGCTAGTTGAACGGGCTGGGGGTAATTTTCTATAAATCAAAATTATAGTTGAAGGGGGAGGGGATAATATTTTTTATATGTGTACTACATTATTGGCAAGAAAGAAGTATTTTTTTGTTAAAATTCCTTCCCTGGCTGTTTGGCTGAAAATGATTTTAAATATAAATCTTAGAATATGGAAGTCATGTATGGTTCTCCATACCGATATTTATATTCCTTATTATGTTTTTTATAACACGTTTTTTTAGGTTAGAAGTACAATAACTTTGTTAAATGATTAATAAATGCATAAAAGTTAAAAACAAAACTTGTAAACAATTTAATTCTGAGAAAAATGGTGTAAATAAAGTCAATAAAAATCAACAAAAAATTCCAAATTTGTTTAAAAACAATACAATACGTTTTTAGGCAAAGATTTTTCTGTTTTACGTCGGATATCATGAAAGTTATGGGAGATACAGTTCTGCGACCTGTTTTATTCGATTTTTCAGGTCAAAAACCATAAGAAACAACAGAATTCGCCCCTTAAGTTACCTTCCCAGGATTTCAGAAAGTCTTCATTTACTGAAACCCGGGCGAAATCTTTCGCTAGCCGTAACTCGCTTATAAAGCGTTTCCGGACATATGTTTATATGAACTTTTCTTCTTCTTTTACACTACAGAACCATTTCTCAAATTATTTCCCTCTCCTCACAAGACACCCTGTATATATCACAGACACAATACAGCATGTTAAGTCAGACCGACAGCTTGTATATTCCTATCATACCCAAACATGAATGTGGAGAACATCTGGAATAGTCATCATGACCCAAAACTACAGTTATCAGTTTAAGTGGCCGGCACAGCCTTATATAAATTTTCATAAAAAAAACCAAAACTCATTAACTCATAAGAGTACTACAGAATCCAAAAAACTGAATTAATTATAAGGAAAATAATTTACAAATTTAAATTGGCATAGCAGCTTGTACAAACTCTCAAGTTACAATTTATAATTAAAAAAATTTGGGTTTGTCTCCTGATAGTAAAGTACCATCACAAGGTTAACGTGTCTGTATGGGTTTATAAAATTGTAAGTTGCCACTTTCTTTTATGCTTTTATAAGAATTCAACATTTTAAAGAAAATCCAAGTGGAACATAACCACCAGAAAATAAAATATAAACTGAGGCGGATTTTATAACTTTACAATTATAGAATGAAATAGTGAGAAACTGATAATATATATACTTATAAATATATGTAAAAAAAAACTTAAGAGATCCTGAACTGACTATGCAGTAAAAAAACAATGATGAATTTGATTATTAAAGAGCCGAAATAATTTTATAAAATTGTAAAATCTATAGTTTAAGCCTTATAAAAATACATAAAAGAATTCACAGAGAGTTGAACTGACCCGGCCACAGACATGTGCCAGTACCAGATCCAACAAAAAATAACATGTCAGTTTCCTGCAGACAACTGCACCAACAGGTGACTGCCTCAGGTTAAAAAAACAACAAAAACCTTAAAACCCATTAAAAAAAACCACCCCTTTTTAAATTATAAATAAATAAATAAATATATATATATATACCAGTAAAATATCCACTTGTAATAGAGACCCGACCCGCCGGTTAAGCCCCCAGCATATATGAACAGCACCCACATAAATCACTAAAATTCTGATTTCCGACAAGTTTTACAACTACAACCTTTACCGTAAAAGAGTATAAAATTAATGATCGCCGGACACATGTCCCCGACCAGGTCTACACTTATTCTGGGGCGTAATTACATTCTGGTACTATACTAGATAAAGTTTGCAACCCAATATTATGTCCAGCTGGAACCGAGCACAATAGAGTAGAACTTGAGTTAATTGAGAATAATGTCACAACACCTGCTATTTGCTGCAGCGGCCTAGAGTATATTTAAAGCTTAAATGTCACCTGAGTGTAATCCAGAACATGTCTCGTGGGTACTGTGGTGCGGCGTCCAGTCGCTCCTCCCGTGGCGATATGTTTATAGGATTGTGGCAGCTGGTTAACCACACGTGGAGTAAGTCAGATTTTCGACTGAATCGGGAACCCGGAGATCACTTAGCGTTTATTTAATCATGGAAGATAGTAATTTACAACAAATAAGAAACTTGCTCCGCCAAGAAGATTGCTGTCGACGCCACGCTGCCGAGATCTGAACTGCTTCCACCTTGCGTTGAAAAACCTATTCACTCTACTCCGCCAGAATGCGTTAGCGTCCAGTAAAAGGCACGCAACGTACACCGTATCGACGATTAATTACGCATAAGTAAAGAAACCAAAACGGCGGTTAATTATTTTAATATAAGCTCCTTTATAGAGACGCCGGGTTTTCACAAAAAACACGGCACATACGTATTATCCAACGTAGGACAGAGGGGAATTTAAAGCCACTAGGACTCCACAGATGACTCCCATATTATTAATAAAGATATTACTCCCACTGATAAAGTAATACTATGAATATAGTATAACATATTGTTACGACGGTCTACTCGATCGTCGTAGGTACAGTGGAAACAAAATAAGTACAAGACACCAATTAAGTCACTAATCACACCTTTAATTGTTACAGTAAAACAGTTCGTAATTAACAACAAAGTCTCTACAACAAATCAAATGAAAATTGTACACACGCAATAAAATGTCCACAAATATTAAAACTCAATTGTATTACAATTATACCGTCCGAATATAAAACGCAACACTTCACTACTAACTACTTGCATATACACAGTAATAACCCGAACCGCTCTGTAAATATATCGCACTAATACTCTCGAACTGCACTATCCAAAATCTCGCATGGAACTGAAAACTAAGGCCGCTACCCGATGTATTTGTAGTCACGCTCACACACCAGAAGCTTCCAAACTTCGTCTTATCTCTCGTGAACTACGTAATTACTACGGCCTTGACACAGTCCGAGCGCCCGAGCGAAGCCCGGCACAGTCGAGAAAATTCTCGCAAAATGCGTCTAGTAGCACGTACACCACACGCTTACATCGAGATCCTTCTGGCATATTCGATAAACGCGTAGATTGTTCTGTGCTGTCGTAGCAATATTAAGTGATATTGTGGTATAATTAAAACTATTTGTCATTAAAATAATACATCGGTTAAGTATGTAGGTTGTTACTCACGTGTATTTACATTATCAACAATTGATGTATAACTCATATATATTGATGGACACTACAGAATACACTAGAATGTTCTGCATCATGTATAATACATTATTTATAGGTTAGTATAGTTTGTTTTACAGAATTCTAGTCAAATGACCTCGATTATACTAGTAAGTGGCCAATACTCAAATTATGCATGCTTGTTAACGATGTCATTATCAACTATATATATAACAGTATGCTGCTAGTTTGACATCTAGATTGTGACTGAGGTGGCGAGCACAATCCATGCTGCTGGAAACATCTGATAGGACGTGTGAGTTAATCTTTGTACAGAACAATCTAGATCGACTAAATAATAATTTATCACCCCCCCCCCCACAATACTAAACACTGCGAATAATTTTACTATTAAATCCTACAAAAATTTTGTAACTTCTTTGTATCATGTACCCTAATGCAGTTACTTACAAAATAAAATTGAGGAAACAGGAACAGTCCCACGTTCATTCATAATGAATGTTACGTTAATGAATAATACATTAGAACAAACACAAAAACCAACTTATTTTACCTTTTCATATATTTCCTCTCAGAGCTGTTTTCTAGTACACCAAAAAATTGCATAGCGACTTTCAATTTGCATTCAAAAAAAATATTCAGTGATACACCAAACCAAACCAACCAAAGATTTAAAGAAAGATATTTAAGAAATTTTTCAATTTTCACTGCAATACATCTACAAAAATAACAGATAAAAGGAAAGCTTTATAATGAACAGATGTTTTTAATAAAAATTGACAGTTTTCACTCACAAAACTTCACTTTTCGCCTCTAAAAAAGTATGCACACCCTTTATTGATGACTTTTTAATCTGGTTCCTGTCACTGGAAAAAATGTTTTTTCCAGTAATTACTGTAGTCTGCTTCAGTTCGAAAACGAAAACCTACTGCACTTCGCTACATGTTGTCAAGATGAAAGGATAAAATATACATGCGACACAGCAAGCTGCATTCTACTGATGATTCATCGCATACTACTAACTGGTATAAATATTCTGCTTCAAGAATATTTTATTAAAACTGCGAAAACAATGATAGCTCAGATAAACCTTCACAATCTATTTGGTATATACATGCTTACAATATACAATTTTTTATAAAAGCATTAAAAGTATATTCGTGGGGTGTTATAAAAGTGGGTTTTAGACTGTGCCCTCATGAATTCAATTAACTTGGTGACATCATTTGTTGTGTATACTACTAACAGTATAGCTATCAGAACTATTGAAACATAAGTGTGATTGGTTTATATTAGGGGTCTCCAAACTACAGCCCGTGGGCCGGATCCGATCCGGGCCCATGGCAACCCGACCATTGCCAGGAATATTTCCAGGCACGTTACAAGAATGCGGACCTTCGTCCATTTTACAGGTATATCTTTCAAACATATTTTAATCCTGAGTAGTTCTATCAGTCATTTCTGTGATTCAAAATGAATTGATGATGTATACAGCCATACATTAAGTATGATTATATTTAATTTATTTTGATTTTTGATTTTAAAGCAGAAAACTTCTTTTAGTTTTCTTTCATTGCAGGTCAATGAGTGATGATTTCAAGAAAATAAAAAACTTTGCAAGAGCAATGCTTTCAATGTTTGGATCAACCTATATCTGGAACAAACATTTTCAAAAATGAACTTAGTAAAATCAAAGTACAGGGCTAACTTGTCAGACGAACACTTGAAATCCATTCTAGTGATAGGACCATCAAAATTTGACCCAAAATGGACAGACATTATATGTCAGAACCAACTCCACACATCTCATACATACATAAAAAAGCCAAAAAGTAATACATAAGAAATATCTTTTAATGTTATTTTTTCCTTAATTTTATTTACATTATTTTGAATAAATAAATTTTTCTTTGGATAAATCTACTTAATTTTTATTTAAATACCTATGTTATTGACTTGATTATTTCGTAAACTTAAAAATAATAAGTTTACAATATGTGTGTGTGTGTGTGTATTGTTGGCCCGCCTGACTTAAAAGATTTTTCAATTCGGCCCTCAAGTGAAAAAGTTTGGAGACCCCTGGTTTATATGATAAGTGTTACTGAAAAGTTTTCAGTATTTTACGATCACAATCCAAAATTGTCACCGTCATAGTAATATTATACTTACCTGTGAAATTCCTACCAATACACAGTTTCACAAACAAATCCTCAATAATACAATTAAACTGACTTAAAAACATGATGTTTGTAAGCAGCAAGAAAATCATAAAGCCATATAAAATCACTGCTGGCTAAGAACAGAAAGTGTATGTAAAAGTCTCATGGGTAAATCCTCTATTCGGACTGCTTCCATTATAATATTTTTCTTGCGTGACGTTTTGATTCCTGAAATTTGGTATCATCCTCCGAAGCTGTGAGTGGCAGTTGAAAGACATAACAGCCAGGAATCGAAACAGCAAGCAAGAAAAATATTACAATGGAAGCAGTCTGAATAGAGGATTTACCCGTAAGGAATCATCCATCACTTAGAGGTTTTAAAGAATGTACAAGTCTCCATAACAGACTACATTAAAAACTCGTTTATCCGAAAATCCGGTTTATCCGAAACAATTTTTAGTAAATTTTAAAAATACACAAAAGCATTTTCCTGTCGCTATAATGTATATTTAATAGCGTAGACAAGCGATTCCACATGATATAAAGTAGAAAGTCAATAATCAGAACTAATTGGGATAGGGGGTACTCCGAATTATCGATTTGTTCGGATTTTTGAACATAGAGTATTATGTTCATATATTGTAAACATAAAGTAACAAACATAAATGTAAACATTGAAACTTCCCCTGCAGAACTTTTAACAATGAAACGACTTCGAGATCGGGCAGCCAGCAAACGAGCTTCAAAGCTTAGGCAAAAGATTATGATTGATTACTGTAGAAACTATAATTACAGTGGGGTGCCGTTTTATAGTTTATTGTGTCATATTCACTGTAAGTAACTTTTAAATTATTATTATTAAATGAAGTTACTGTACTTACATATGTATTATTATTTAAATAGAAGTTTCGGTTTATCCGAAATTTCGTTTATCCAAAACAGGCGCGGTCCCATCAAATTCGGATAAACGAGTTTTTAGTGTACTTGCAATGTGTGTACAATGTGTTCAGGAGTTGGAATGGGAACAGTCGTAAACACCCTACACCGCAGGCCATTTGGTACTAGTTACAGCTGCTTGTATAGGACTTTCAAAGCTTCACAAACACTGTACAAAATGATTACTACATTATTTTCTATTCTGTGTTATTTTAAAGACTGTAGCAATTATAAAGTTTTTTGCATACAAATTTTGCAATTTTGCTTTATATAAAGCTTATATACAAATTTTGCCACTCGAACTTAAACTGAACAAACTCAAAATAAACTAAAATACAAAAAAAATGTATAAAGTTTTAAAGAAAAAACATTCCTCCATCAATCCTCAGATGCTTGTATGCTCCGGAAGAGTGAAACTGTAGCGGGTCAAATTTTGGGTGTTTTTATTTTAACTGTTTGGGGCATTTATATATTTTTATTCATTTCGTTTTCGGTCGAGAGCCTTATAAAATATTGTAAAGCTGCATTATTGTGCAACGTATTTGTCAGAGTAACAGACCAGTGTTGAGAAACAGCGTTTGGAACAAAGGCGATACGCAATTTCAGTGGTGTAATGCGGCAGAGGAATTCGCACCTCCACCAAAATTCGCAGAACTCTGTACATGTGTTTCGACGCCCGTATGCAACTCAGCCGGGCGGGGCTCGGCAATGACGCCGTGAAAAACACCAAGGTTGAGGCAAACATGGAGATGGGATAAAAAGTTAGTAGCTCCAAGTGACCGGCTACCGGAAAACAGCATTAAACTCCGCCTACTGTTGGTGACGTCAGCAGAGCCAAGTCCAATATTAAGCTCTGGTCACACACATATACCAGCTATAATCCATGCATAAACTGAATATGCCTCAGCAAATCAACAGTATACGACGACTAAAACTTGGTGGCATTGAATTGCCGCTTCCGCCAGTTCAACCAAGCACATGGAGCAGTTCCACTATAGTTGCCAGCCGGCCAGGAGCTGAATAAGCTCTCTACAAAGTTGTTTTTATTTTTTTCAGTAAAAAGTGTAATAACAGTAAAATTTCATGGGACCGCGGTCCATCCATCAAGTGGAACCGAATCAAATGTTTTTCGGACAATAAACAACAAGTAATTTACAGGAACGATGAGTGCGCGCGCGAAGCACGTTGCCGGCGTTTTTTCAGTAAGGGCTGGGGATTTATTATAAAATGGTATTTGGGGTTTAATAATGAAGTTTTGTTAAAATAATGTATGTAAGTGCGTGTGTAAAGCAGGCTGGGCTATCTTAGAGGATGTAAGTAGTAGGAAATAAGGATAGTAAGTAAGATGTAATAGTTGCACAACCTATACACTTGTAATACCTTTAAAACCTGTAAAAAACTATTTTTGGAGAAAAAGTATCAATTCAAATCTTTTGATTAATAAACAAAAAATAATTTCTCTTCCAAGATGCATTGTATAAGTTCTTCACGCAACCTTGAAAATTACGCTTGTATTCCAAAGTACGTATGAGACCCTGGACCCAAGAACACGCAAAACGGTAAGTGTAAGTTTTTTTTATTATTGTATGGTTTTCTATGTTAATTAAATGGTGATAAATTCGTAGCTTAACATTTGGCGCCCGAACAGGGACGAATTTAATAAAATGAAATTCCATACCTACAAATAAGATACAAGCGCAATTGAGAGGTTAAGTGAAAGACGTAAAGTTACGTAAAATAAGTAAAAAATATTTGTCCAGACAGATAAGAAATAAATTACATATTTAAAAAAAAAAAATAAATAAATAATAATGGAAAATACAGCAGAGAACGGAGTCGATTTGTCCGACTCGACTGTGATAAGTGAAACAGCTGAAGTTGACGAATCAGCTGTGATGAGTAGTCCTGAAATACATTCAACACCGAATGTAGGTCAAGACGATAAAAACATGAATGTGCATAACACAAATGAAAAAGATAATACAGAGGATTCAGGGTTCAAGCAACCCCGACCTCAACAAAATACAATAAGGTGGATGATGATCCAATGAGTATTGTACTTAATTTATTAGAAAAAATGAATAATAAATTTGATAGTCGCTTTGACAATAATGACATAAAATTAGATAGACAAAGTAGAGATATTAATGAGTTGAAATATGAAATTCAGGAAATTAATAAACATTGTGAAAATACCAAAGTAGAATTTACCACTAGAGTCAACCAAGTAGAAACCAAGTTAGATGATTCAATGCAAAAGGTAGATGTTAAATTTAATGAAATAGACAGTCAGATAGATAGAGTTGAGAAGCAGATAAATGAAAATAATGAAATATTAATAAAGTCAATGAATGAGTATAACAATGACATAGAATCTAAAATTATTAAATGTAATATTGAAACTGAATGTAAGTTGAGTAGCGTAGTAATGACAGTTGAAAAGTTTAGTCAGAATATTGATGAACACCAAAATAAGATAGACTCTAAAATATATGAAATTGAAAGTAATTATAAGACAGAAATACAAGCAGTAAATGAATCTATTGATGTAATATCAAAAAATAATGTACAGTCTGAATATAGTAATGACAAAAAATTATATTCTTTTGAACAAAATATTAGTAGTATGAGAGATGAATTAAGCTTAGTAAAAAAATCAAAATGTAAACAATGTTACTGAGCGCATATTTATGACACGAGATACAAATAATGAAATAGAATTAGAAACTTTCAATTGTGACAATCGTAGAGTACACCCAATGCAATTTTTAAATAGGGTTAGGGAATTTAATCGGTTTAATAGTAGTAGCTGGGAGGTTAAGTTGCTGAAGATTATCAAATGTTTTAAAGGTAGTGCCGAGATATGGTCGGAAGTACACCATACCGAATGGGATAGTTTTGAGGATTTTGAGATAGCTTTTCGAAACAAATATTGGTCAGAAGAAGACCAAGAAATATTAAGAAGTAAAATAATGGGTAACGGGAATTTTGGTAGGATTAATAACCACCTAACCATATATGTGATGACCATATACAACGAAGCTAAATATCTAGAACCGCCGTTGCCTTTCCGATCATTTGTAAGACATATTAGCAAACACCTGCCCAGAGAAGTGCAAATTACGTTAATGACTAGAGAGATTACAAATATAAGCGAGTTAGAAAACATGTTAGATGTATTACAGAATATAGGGGAACGCGACATAGGGCGACGTTCAACCACACCAGTAGTACCACACCATAATAATAATAATAATTTCGATCATAACAGGGGTACACAGAATTTTCATAGAGGAGCGCGGGGAGGAAGTTTCGATAATAGGGGCGAGAGTTGGAGGTGTAGAACATGTGAAACCGACAATTATGCTAATAGAACAAATTGTTTCAGATGTCGTCGGAACAGGGAGTGCGCCAGGAACGAGCGAGCAAACCCACCACCCAATCAACAGTCGAGAGGAGGAGAATTTCACAGAGGAGCGCCGAGAGGAGGAGGACAATATAACAGAGGGAGAGGGGGAAATCATCCAGCTGTGGCGGGTCCCTCCACGGAAAACTAGGGAGGACAATGGAGAAGCGGGCCGAACCATTGTCTACGGAGAACAGGAGGGTCCAAATAATCAACAGATACCATAATAACGTTATCAAGATGGACATGGCGAAGGAACAGTTAGAAGAAGAGGAGAACAAGGTGATGGAACGCAGAGCAGGATTAACGGAGGTGACGATAAACCTTGAAGGTAAGGATTATAAAACTTTAATTGATACCGGTAGCGAGATCTCAGTAATTTCTGAAAATGTCATGGGTGAATTAAAAGAGTTAAACAAGAATATACCGTCATTACCAGTTGCAGGGGTTACTGTAGTGGGGGTAACTGGGGTGAGAAGTAAGAGAATAACCAGACAAGTACAATTAAATATTCTAATAAATGAAGTTGAATTTGAAAACACTTTCCTAGTAGTTAAAGGGTTAAGTCTAGATGTAATATTAGGAAATGATTTTTTGGAAAGAAACGGAGCGGTGATAGATTTCAATAAACAAATAGTAAAATTTGAGAAGGGGAATAAGCCAGTCAGAATAGAGTTTAAGAAAGTAGTAAATGAAAATAAAGTCACGGGAATAAAAATGTTACATAAACAGATAAGCGATAGAGAGATAGAAACTAAAATAAATATATGTTGAGAGAGTGATAGTATAGAGAATGAGGAGGGAGAGATGCATGAGCGTAATGAGAGTGTGTGGGCAAATAGAGCCCATAAATTTTTCAATGAAAATACAGTTGTAGGAAATACTCAACAACAGGAGTTGTGGGCAGTTGTCGAGCGGTACAGAGAGGTGTTTGATGAATCACCAGGGAAAGCGAAGGACTACATCTGCGAACTGAAAGTTCGGGACCATGCACCATACATGCAGAGGAGCTACCCAGTGCCGTTTTCGAAGAGGAGGGCTGTACAGGAGGAATTAGACCGTATGATGCAAGGAGGCATAATTGAACGCTCAGTATCGCCTTATTCAAATCCTTTGGTGGTAGTGATAAAGAAGGATGGCAAGGTAAGGTTATGTTTAGATGCTAGAAAAATTAATCAAATTATTATACCGGACAGAGAATCTCCGGAACCCATAAATGAGATTTTACAAAAGTTTAGCGGAGTCAAATACATGACGTCCTTAGACCTGACCGCTGGATACTGGCAGGTGCCATTAGCAACAGAGAGCAGGAAATACACAGCTTTTCTTTTTAACGGTAAGAATTACCAGTTTAAACGCTTACCTTTTGGATTAAACACCAGTGTTGCCAGTTTTATCAAATGTTTAGATAATATTTTACAACCTAAGGATTTAGATTTTTTAACTGTATATGTCGATGATATCTTGATAGCCTCTAGAACATTCATTGAACATTTAGAACACATAGAATATGTATTAGATAAGCTACAAAGAGGGGGTTTAACAGTGAATTGGGACAAGTCTAAGTTTCTGCAGACAGAAATACACTTTTTAGGATTTATTATTACACAGGAGGGGATATTAGCCAACCCTGACAAAGTCGAAGCAATAATGCGATTCCCTGAACCGAAAAACATTAAGCAACTACAGAGTTTTTTAGGCCTATGCAATTTTTACAGGAAATTTCAGGAGAACTACGCACACACTACATCCAAACTGAGTGTTGTCCTGCAGAAGAATAAACAGTGGAGATGGGGCGCTACGGAACGAACTGCGTTTAATGAAATTAAGAGAAAGTTCAGTCACATGATAATGATGAATCATCCCGATTTTAATAAGACTTTTTATTTACAGACCGACGCCAGCAATGTAGCGCTAGGTGCCGAGCTATACCAGGAGAGCTGCGACAAGGAACACCTAACGATTGCCTTCGCCAGTAGATCGCTGTTATCGGCGGAAAAGAATTACACGACAACTGAAAAGGAACTTCTAAGTATCGTGTTCGCCGTGGGTAAATTCCGCACCTACATCCTAGGGAATACCACGATCATCCGGACGGACCACAAGGCACTATCATTTCTGAATTCATGTAAGCTAACACACAGCCGACTAACCAGGTGGGTATTAGCCTTACAGGAATATAACTTTTCATGGGAGTACATAAAGGGGTCAGATAATAAGGTACCAGATACACTTTCTAGAATAGATGTTATAGACAATAAAACTGGTAGGGACCTTAAAGAAATAGAAATTTTTAGATTAACTAGGGAAGATAGAATTTTTGGTGAGGAATTAAGTGACATTAAAAACTTGCAAAGATCTGATAGCAAACTGGGTAAAATAATTGTTAGTTTAGAAACAGATGTAGAGGGATCTGAATATAATGAGCGATTTCAAATATATCAAGATATTTTGTTTAAAAAAGTAGATGGTGGGGAGCGTGATTGGAGGTTAATTATACCTGATGGGTTAATAGATAAAATTGTTTGGGATTGTCATATAAGGTACGGTCATTTTGGTGCGAGAAAGTGTGCTAATCTTTTGAAAGAGTCATGTATATTTAAGAATATGGAGAGGAGAGTGAGGAAAGTGTTGAGAGTGTGTGATTTATGTCAAAAATCGAAAGTAGTGAATTATAGAGTGGAAGGAGAGATGAATTATATAAAAGTAGATAAGCCTTTTGATCTAGTTGCGGTTGACTTATATGGACCATTACCCAGAGGTAGAGGGGGTGTGTTATATGTATTTGTAGTTTTAGACACTTTTTCAAAATTTGTAAAGTTATATAGTATTAAGAGAGCAACTAGTAAGGTACTTAGCGAGAAGATAGTGGCCACTTGGATGGGAAGGCATCATACCCAAGCATACGGCAGTGTACCATCCTCAGTCGAATCAAGCAGAACGGGTGATGAGAGAGATTGGCAGGATATTTCGGGCGTACTGTCACGCCAAACACACAGAATGGCCATCCTACGTGAAAAAAGTAGAGGAGTGGCTGAATTGTACCACCCATGAGTCCACGGGATTTACGCCGCATGAGTTGATCAGGGGAACAAGGCCGCCCAGGATATTGGAACAACTTTTCACATACCCACCTGAAGGTCAGATTTTGGACAGGAACATGAAAATTAGATTGGCGAACGAGAATTTACTCACTAGAGGAGAGCGAAGAAAACAGAAACATGATGCGAAGGGTAAATGGACCAAGTATGAGGTAGGTCAGTTAGTGTTAGTAAAAAGACATGATCTGTCCAGTGCTCAAGATAGGGAAATAAAGAAGTTTTTCTTGTTATATGAAGGACCTTATGAAATCGTTGAAATAAAAATGCAGAATGCGTATGTGCTGAGGAACCCAGCAACACAGGAAATAGTAGGTACTCAAAATGCGACGAATTTAAAGTTATATAGGTCACTTTAATTGTTATGTTTATAAATAAGTTTTTCAAATATTATTGTATGTTTTCAGAAGGGATCCTCCCCCATTTTCGGGCGGCCACGATCTTACCAGTCCTGGCCGTGGAATTCGGAACTCGGAGGCGGGCCATGGTTGGCAGGATCTTCCTTCGGGCAGTGAAAACAACGATGGTCCGGCTCCACCAAAATTGGTACAAAATAGAAATTTAACCACATATATTTGAACGGGGAGGGGGACCCCAAACAGGTACGTGACAAATTAAATTTTTATACACTCTGGGTACAGCAATTTTGATGTACCTGTCACGTACCTGCACTGCCTTAGAGTGTTTACATATAACGGAGACTACAACTACATACAAGGCAATGCAATCACAAACAAAATTTTAGTCTCATTGGTAAAATAAAGTTTACCCATGAGAGCAGTTACAGATTAATTTAAAAAATGGATTTTGCTGGGAGGTGGATTTGGAGGCAGGATAGACAGCGGGTTTGGATAAATGGAAGGGGAGACGGGGTAGTTTGGTTTAAAGGGGGGACGTGAATTCACGTAGTGGATTTATCTTATCTCCAACTCTGCCTCGTAGCAAAACCCCATTTTCGGGCGACCACAGATTCACCATCAATGATGGTAAGAATAGACGGCATCCAATGGAAATAGAATTTTGAAAAAAAAAAAAAAAAAAAAAAATTTTGGATGTGTATAATTTTAAATTTAAATAAATTTTAGAATTAAGTGACCGAATATAATTGTCGAGTTTTAGTATCAGTGAGAATGGGAACGTTTTGAAACGAACGATGTGTAACAAAATAAAAACTTGTTGTCAATACAAGATGTGGGGATAATTTTGGGGGGTAGTTTGGTGCTCGATGAAGTGATAATAACAATGGAGTGTTGGACTGCATTTGTAGAAAGTTTAATTTTCAATTGTGAAGTACTTAGTTAGTTATTAAGTGGCTATTGTGGGGGTTGCCTGTGCTCTCACAAATAGCGAAATGGGTTGGGGGTAGCAGTGAGTGTTACCTCCATCGGAGGCCAAACTGGCGATAAATGTGCGGCACACCTTATCCGTGTAAATAAAAATTTTTACACACAATACTAAATAACGTGTCGCACATAATGAGATTGATGTGAAACAGGCAGTGAAATAAAAGTTTAGATTTCCTCGACTTTTCGGGCGGTTACTGTCTTACCAGCACTAACCGTGGTTTTGGCTAGCGGCCAGCTATGGTCATATCAAGTCCCTTGACCATAGCTGACTTGAAATTGGTATATATTTGAAATTCAATGGGGGGACATTAGAGGAAATCTCCGGTACTATGGAACAGCGGCTGCCACTCTGCCCGCGTGGGGGTAGCAAGACCGGTGGCAGAACCGTTTTAAGGGTGCATGATTATTAACAAGAACATGATGATGTTCACTACTTTAAAACTTAACAGCGGAAGCAGAGACACGGAGAGGTAAACCCTGCTCCAAAATATACAGTCTCTGTGGAAGCGAAAAGGCGAGACAGTCTTACATAATCTGAAATAGTGTGTGTGGCTGGGAGGTGACGCAAAGGAGTCACGAATTTAAAGTTTATGACATAAAAGCTTTTGCTTATTCAAAGTTTAATTCAAATAAAACTGCTTGTGCTCTGTTCAGGTAACTAGCTGCTTAGATATTTAAAAATAAGGTGTTCATTATGCGTTTTTAAATGTAGCGTTTACTTGTTGTATGTTAGATATAGGTATTGTAAAAATAGTTAATTTCATGATGTGTGTTTTTCCTAAGCCAATAATTAAATCGTCTGGCAGGTTAACATAAGCATCAGAATCAGAAAAGAGGGGAAACAATGAGGTGAGAAGTGAGAATAAATAAAAAAAAAAATATGTATATTCCAGGTAATTTGTTCAATTTTAAGATGTATTTTTATTATGTTAGGATATAAGCTGATCAGCAATACCATGTCACTGGTATATTGGTTTGTAAATGTTACAAGTAATTAATGTTTAATGTACTACAGATATTTTGAAGTAAAGATAAAAAGAATATGAGAAATAAAATAACAATAATTTATGCAAATTAATAAAAGATAATTCATGGGTGATAAATGTTTTATGGGACACGTAGACCTGTCCAAATTGAATTAAAAGTTGAATGTGAAATGATAGAGATGAATATGATGTAATGTTGTTTTTGAGTTGATGTGATGTAACAGAGGTGAAGTATAGATGTTGACACAGTAGTAATGGAGAATTTATGTAGAGTTTTGAATGATATATATTTATGTTTATAATTAATGAGGTTATTTTGTGTATTTGTAGTGAGGTAATGAGATTGAGAATTTTGGGGATGGCAATTTTGTATTAGGGGGTAGTGTCATGTAGGAGTCCGCAACAAGGGTTGGGACGGGATAGGAATAGATTTTAGTGGGGAAGGGGCCGCCTTAGGTAGAATCCGGGCCGCCAAATAAGGGAATTGAGTTTTTTGGGGGCGGGGAAACACGTATCCTATATACAAAGGGTTAGAGAGTATTTTATATGTAGAGAAGGTGGCGAATTGTGTTAAATGATAAGTTGGGGTTTAGAGTGTCCTGATTAGTAGATATTCTGGTAGAGATGGGTGTCATGGTAATTGAAGTCGATTAATATTAGAGTCAGAGGGAGAAAGTTCATATAGGTATAGAAACCTAATACAGAAAAATGAGAATAAATAATTTATATCACCCACAGTAAAGTATAGCGAGATTGTTAAATGAAGAGTAAGATTGTTGAATATAAAGAGAGAGTTTCATGATGAAGAATATAAAATTTTTATTTTTTCGAAACCAGTGACAAACTTTTGGTAGAATTGAAAATAATGTAAAATTAAGAATTGTTTGTTTTAAATAAATTAAATATCAAGCTGATGATCATTTATATTAATATTTTGTAATTTTAAATATTTTATGTTACTATGTTTGTATTTCAAGGTAGGATATTACAGATGTTCAGTGTATTTTCAGAAAGCATACATGACATATGTAGGTCAAGGGTTTTGGACTTGACCTAGTTATGATCAGCTGATGAGTTCCTACTAAGCTTGTATAGTAGGAAGCCAATTTTAATTTGTTTGTTTAATTAAGTCAAACCAATATTTGAATAATTTTAATAAATATGTTATTTAATAAATAAATTTAATAAAATTTTTTAATGAATAAATTTAAATTTTTTTTGAATTTTAAATTTTTTTGGAAATTTTAATTTTTTTTGAAAAAAAAAAAAACGTGCTTTTTCGCCTGCCAGCGAATGAATATTTTAGATAATGATTCTTTTATTATGTGTGCATTCACCATGTTTCTTTTATTGTATTGCATTATATTGGTAGACTATAAGTGGTTCTCATGTTAGAGTAAGGATGTGTTTATATTAGTAGAAATGTCTAGGTTAAGTCATTTGAAACAAAAATTAGGAAAACCAGGAAGAGAATTTTTTGATAAAAGATTTTTTTTTTGAATTTTGAATTTCTTAAATTTATCATAAATTTTAAAAGGAAGTTTTTATTTTTAATGTGTTATGGGAATATGTAATGTTAGTGTGTGTGAGCCCAGTATCTGCTAAAGGCAGCCCAGCTTGCAAAAAGGGGAAACATATCGGCGGAGGAGCTGGGATAATTTTAGCCAGGGATTGAGGATTTTTGGGGGCAGCATGTTAAAAGGCGAGGTGCGTTGTGGTGCGAGTCTGTTCGATTTCTCGGTGTTGGGATCTCTTACGGAGAAGTCCAGTGATCTCGTTCAGATGAGTCCATGGTCGCTGAGCCAGGGGGGTCGTGTACCCATGAGATTAAGAACAAGGGGGTTGTTGGCACCAGTTCCTCACCGGTCCTCTTCGGGGTTATCGATGAGATTTCTTCTGTCGTGAACAGCAGAATTATCATCGAGGGGGTATTGTAGCGGGTCAAATTTTGGGTGTTTTTATTTTAACTGTTTGGGGCATTTATATATTTTTATTCATTTCGTTTTCGGTCGAGAGCCTTATAAAATATTGTAAAGCTGCATTATTGTGCAACGTATTTGTCAGAGTAACAGACCAGTGTTGAGAAACAGCGTTTGGAACAAAGGCGATACGCAATTTCAGTGGTGTAATGCGGCAGAGGAATTCGCACCTCCACCAAAATTCGCAGAACTCTGTACATGTGTTTCGACGCCCGTATGCAACTCAGCCGGGCGGGGCTCGGCAATGACGCCGTGAAAAACACCAAGGTTGAGGCAAACATGGAGATGGGATAAAAAGTTAGTAGCTCCAAATGACCGGCTACCGGAAAACAGCATTAAACTCCGCCTACTGTTGGTGACGTCAGCAGAGCCAAGTCCAATATTAAGCTCTGGTCACACACATATACCAGCTATAATCCATGCATAAACTGAATATGCCTCAGCAAATCAACAGTATACGACGACTAAAACTTGGTGGCATTGAATTGCCGCTTCCGCCAGTTCAACCAAGCACATGGAGCAGTTCCACTATAGTTGCCAGCCGGCCAGGAGCTGAATAAGCTCTCTACAAAATTTTTTTTATTTTTTTCAGTAAAAAGTGTAATAACAGTAAAATTTCATGGGACCGCGGTCCATCCATCAAGTGGAACCGAATCAAATGTTTTTCGGACAATAAACAACAAGTAATTTACAGGAACGATGAGTGCGCGCGCGAAGCACGTTGCCGGCGTTTTTTCAGTAAGGGCTGGGGATTTATTATAAAATGGTATTTGGGGTTTAATAATGAAGTTTTGTTAAAATAATGTATGTAAGTGCGTGTGTAAAGCAGGCTGGGCTATCTTAGAGGATGTAAGTAGTAGGAAATAAGGATAGTAAGTAAGATGTAATAGTTGCACAACCTATACACTTGTAATACCTTTAAAACCTGTAAAAAACTATTTTTGGAGAAAAAGTATCAATTCAAATCTTTTGATTAATAAACAAAAAATAATTTCTCTTCCAAGATGCATTGTATAAGTTCTTCACGCAACCTTGAAAATTACGCTTGTATTCCAAAGTACGTATGAGACCCTGGACCCAAGAACACGCAAAACGGTAAGTGTAAGTTTTTTTTATTATTGTATGGTTTTCTATGTTAATTAAATGGTGATAAATTCGTAGCTTAACAAAACGACATTGTAAACTCACTCTTCGTGGCTCATTCTGTCAGGTCTCAAGAGGAGGATAAGAGCAATCCGGATGAGGTGCGACTGATTAGTGAAGAGGATCTAATGAAGGCCATGAACCTGAAGAATGGAAAGATCCGGATGGTGAACACATACTGATGTAAGTTCTGTAGGTATTGGCTCACTTCTGCCCACAGATACTTCTGAACATGTATAATCACTGTTTAAGTGAAGGGGGTTTTCTATACAAACATTAAGATACAGTGACTGATATGTGTTTGGCGTGTCTACCCTTAAAAGTAAGGGTAATCTGATCTCCCTCTCAGTGTACGGGCCCCTATGTATACTGAATACAGCAGGAAAAATTTCTGAGATGTTACTGAAACTGAAGCTAGAGGCTGCATTAGTAACTACTGAAGATTCCTCCGAGAGGCAGCATGGTTTTCAAAGAAACTATTAAACAATTTGTGCTTTGAAAGAAGTGGTTGATACTTTCACCTCTGCACAGACGGGAACCACTACTCATAGAAATTTGTACTAACTGATGGTCAGTGAGGAACACCTTTAATTTTTACAAGGTGGGAGTCATCTGGAGTGGCTTTAAATTCCCCAATGTTTTTTTTGGATGATACATAGTTATCTGAACAGCAAAGTACCCTTGTGTGATACCACAGATAGGTCACGAACAAAGCAAATCACAGCCATGTGCAGTGCAGGGACAGTCTGATCTATAGACCATCTCTTCTGATGATATCCTTTGCATGGAAATGCCAGAGGGCTACTTTTGGGACGACACAGTACATGCCCAGACTTATCAAGTCGTGAGATGTATATTGTAAACAGACCGCTGTATGCCGGTCGTTACAAAAGATAAAAAGTTGATGGAAAATTTTATAAAAAATAAAATTTTCAATAAAAGAATAATTTTGTTTATGTTTATTAATGTATGTAAATAAGAAATAAATCTGTTTTAAATGTTCTTGTAAAAAATTTGATAATCAGGCAGGCATTTATTGACTATCGAGCACTTCTTGAAGATTTGAACCAAGTCTGGAGTTAAATAGATTAACTCCAGTTAGCAATCGATTGGTGATTTTTCTTGCTGGTCCAATATCTCACTCAAATAAAATATTTTCTTCTTCTTTAAGTTCCTCAGTCTTAATAAATACTCTTAAATTAACCTGTGAAATAAATAACAGATAAGAAATAATGGAAATATATGGATTTATTGAACAACTTAAATAAATAATCGATTTTTTATCGATGGAGAGCAATTATCGACTCCGTCTCGGGAATTATCGATTGTGCATACAGAACAAAATTTATGATATGTATTATATAAAAGACAGGTTCTTTGAGCGATTAAAATTAATAGTCAGAGAAGGGTGACGAGAAAGTATAACATTAACAATTAAAAATAAATACAATAATTATTATTCAACAGAATTTAAATAATTCCAATATGTAATATTTATGAAAGTTGTCAAACCATATGCAGGCTATGACGTCACTGCTGGATAATGAAGGCCGGCTCTGTTGAATTAAAAGATGGCCGCTACTATTTCTGGCGTAGTTACTGCGAGATCGTCATGTCCAAAAATCACGACAAAATTACCTTCAGGAATGTTTGAAATCTTCCCGCACTGGTGTAATATGTCTGTTAAGTTATTTGGTGTGTTCTGAAGAAGTGTTCCGTGTAAACTTGGGTTAATTAGTTTATTTTGTATGTGTTCACTCCTGTGGGTTAAGTTTCTGTAAATGTGGTTATGCGTTGTAGAGTGAATTGTGTCAAATATACTGTTTTACTGTTTTATATCACTCGTATCATGAAGTTAGGTGTTATTTCTCACTATTGCCGTTAAAGGTTAGGTAAATTTAGCTATGAAAGTGTTCAATTCATCTACCTCTCGTTGCACTGACATTAATAGTAATTAGACGTACCATTTTCTACTCGATTTAAAGAACGTTTTGTCACTCAACTATTCAGCTTGATATTCAACAAAAGACTAATTAACTTGGTCAAAATTTGGCCCAGTTAATCTTTGAAAAAGTATTGTTAACATATTTCGATTAGCCATACACATGATAAAATATTACATTACATATGGAATTTATTTATTTTATTCATCACTTTTATGAATTAAAAACCTTATCATTGGTTTAATCATCTCATTCCTTTCAAATTGATATATTATAGTCCATATCTGTAGACATTTTGGTGGAAATTAACAAATTTCTTTACTTTATGGAAATATAGGCTCAAAATTGGATTTCCGTCTTTATACAGATTTCCTCCATTTTAAATATCATTAATACTATTATAATAAATTTTAATTAGTAATATTCCTCTTTCTTTCCTTAAATACATATAAATTAAACCTTTGAACTGGTTTTTTGTGTTAATCTGTAAATTTGACATTGCTCTTTAAAATTAATTAATTTATATATTTTGAAAATTTACAACATTTTAAGGTATATTTCCTTATTATCATTTTAACTCCTAGGATCATTCCCAGTAGTGGTTAACTGATTTACTTTATCTAAATCTGGCTAGTTTACAGGATTTATAAGTGAATTATTCTGGTTTATATCGTTTCTGTGAATTCACCAAATGGCCTAGATTTTAGAATTTTATATTTCTGTCTTTCTCAAATAAATTGAATCCTAACTCCTCCTCTGACTTTACATAGTTACTATTACATGAAAATAAAATGGTTTATAACTTATTGTGAGGTGTAGTATTTAATTAACACTACTGTTATTAAAATAAATAATTATGAACATTATTTAGCAATCTGCACAATTGAACATATTGCTGATATGGTTTGAACATATACTTTTAACTATTTTTGAGTTAACATAGCATACCTATTGAAACATTATTAATGGTATGTAGGCTATTATTTAGCAAACATAATTCATTTTAAAACACATAATATAAATCTTATTTTCTAATAACTCTTACAAATACATTTTACTAACACATTGATTTTATGGCTGTGAATAAACAGTCTATTTAAACATTTTAAACTTACGAATACTAAATTAATGCCAGTCCTTTCTGGTCTAAACCATTATTATTTATGATCCCCTACCTCAGTAAACATGACCTCCCATACTCTATTTATTAGCATTTTTTACAAATGTCTTGTAAATAAAGAGTTACATTAAAATAATAAAATACTGGAAATCTTCCATTTTATTATTTTATTATGCTGTTTATTATTGGATATTAAAGTTGTTATATAGCATACTGATAAGTCATAGTATCACTAACTTTAAGTTTATTGCGTTTCTAAAAAACACTTACACAAATTCACTTTCACTGTTGGTTCTGATATTTTGAGTCTTATTATCTCAGACCAGACCTTTAGTAATCATGGACTGTTAAGACTTGTTTATTTTCTTATCACACAATAGCTTTAGTCGGTTCACTTCTTATAATACTATACAGCACTTTAGTTTTCTAAATAATTACATTTTTATAGGATTTTGGTATGTTATACTTTCTTTTTAATCGTTTTTGTGGGTTTGGGGTTGATGGTATTTAATTATAATAATAGGTTTTACAACGGTGTTTCTTTCATACTATTTCTTCCTCTCCTCCTGTCTTCTTTCTTGTCCTTCTTCTTATCTTCATTCTTGTCCTTCTTCTGGTCTTCATTCTTGTCCTTCTTCTAGTCTTCCTTCTTTATTCTTGGGTAAACCAAGGTACTTGGTGTATCTCGACTGATGTTTAGTTTGGAGCATCTAATTTATTCACTGATACTGACCTTGTTCTTCTCTACAGGTTTCAGGGTATTGTTTTCTTCCTGATCACAAACTTTATTCTTCCCTCTTCTTGTTTTTGGGGTATTTTGGTATTCACCACTCTTAAACTGAGTCTCTTTCTTCTTGATCTGGTGTTATTTATTTTGTTTACTGCTCCTAGCTTCCTGGGTAAATTACTGATATTATAATATGAGTTGCTTCCAATACTTTCTTTGATATTTAAACAGTGGTTTTTATATAATGTAATGAGGATTTTTATTTTATCGTGGTTCATTTCTAGATTTCCTTAAATCTCATTCAATATTATTTTAACATATTTGATGTAATTAAACTTTATGATTTTATATAACTTAATAAGTAGTGGATTTTCTGTCACGCTACAATATTTACCTGGATGGGAGAACATGATCTACGATTAGTGATAAAAAAGACTCTCTGAAACAGGAAGAATATAGGAAGCAGATGTCTTTAATCAAGACAAGGGGAACTCTTGTCTTGGTTGGTTTCAGATCCAGCAAATTGGTAGTGGTGCGAGTGACCTCTATTGTCCTGATGGCCCAAGACAGAAGAATAATCTGAGAAAGAAAGGCACAAGTAGGTGAGAAAGCAGTAACAGAAGAGTCAAGGCAATCACACTAGGTACTGCTGGCAGAACCAATATGAGAAGAAAGTTGAGGCAGGTTGATAGCAAGGCTTATCCAGGACCTTACTAAGTGGCTAGACTGAAACTTTGTAGAGGTCAATTACTACCTCATAGAATGCCTCATGCGTGATCAGTACTTCCATGCCTGTCTTCAAGATAGACAAAATGTAGAGTCCAGATTGCCCACAATGAGATTCTTCACAGGGTAATTCATACCACATGCTCTTCAACTGCCAAAAGGCACCTGGCAGTTGATGAACAAGTGCCAGAGTTGAGATGGCTGTACTAACCACCGATAATTTGGTGAGTGAGATACTGTCCAGATCGACTGCTGGGATGAAGTTGCCACCTTTAGTGAGAAGGTGTTCCACCAAAAGAAATGAAGACGAGACACAACAGTTACTGAATCGGCGCAAAGTAGATGATAAAACCACACCAGTAAATCCGATGTCCCTTTTCTTAACTTTACCAACCTTGTGCTGTTTAACAATTGCAGTAGCAGATACAATTTCTATTTCTATTTAAAATAATTATTTATAACTTCCATGATTATTTTTAGTTTACATTTTTCTCATCTCAGACTCTCACCATTTCTTCATATTTTTGAATTCACGAACATAAAAAAATACTTTGGAACACTTTCCAAGTTTTAGGTTCTTCTGTATACTGTTATTTTTCCCAGATAAAATAAAAATACAAAACTTGTTTTGTAAAAAAATTTTATTACAACACTGATTTGGAGGAACAAACTGATATAAGAAATACTGACATATAATTCATTTTAATCTTCTACTTGACAAAATATTAATTAAATTTTGTAATAAATTGAAAAAAAAAGTTCAAGAAAAACCATTTTATACTTCCATTAGACATTCGATCTAACAGTTACATAAATAAAATTTAACTAATAATAATCTAATTTCCCATAATTCCATCGTTTCTTCTTAAATTTTGAATTCTGAAGTTCCGTTTATCACCTCCTCTTGCCTTCACTTGATCTTCGAGTAGATTTTAGTTAAGGACTTAACTAACATATTTTCTAAGCATACAGATACACAGCTTACCACAATCATACACTACTATCAGACCGCTATGTACTCTCTGTAATAAGGCATCCATACAATACGCACATCAATATGTGTAAATAGTAATACAACTACACATTGCTTGCATACATACCTTGCAGACCACTTTCACAGACACTGCCATCAAAAGGTCACAAGTAATTATAGTTTGTTATAAATTCTTTAAAAGGTGTCAGTGATGGGTTATTGACATTAGGCCTAATAGAGGGATGGACTTCTTCCATCATGGGTTTTTTTTATATGAAGCGACGTTTTGGCTATGCAACAAGTCTGTATGTCATATTCAGGCAAAAACCAACACTAAAACATTACAAATAAAAAAATAAACACTACACTGTCTCACAACTGACAGAGAGTCAAAACGTACTAAAGTATATACTTAAAAAATAAAAAACATGACTGAACATGTATTGTGTGGGACGCACAGCACAAAGTCTTATGGGATGAAGTGAAAGTTATTTGTAGAGAAAAGAAATGGTTCGAACATAGATTCAAGGAAGCCGCTTTCAAAATGACTAATAGTAACTGTATTAGTCAAGTCTTTTTCTTCTTCCTCTGGCTCTACATCCCCCTATGAGATTTGGCCTCCTCAACAATTCTACACCATTCCCTTGTGTTCTCAGCAACAATCTTCCATCCTCTGATCCCCGTGGTTTGCAGGCCCTCCTCAACACTCTCCATCCACCTCTTTCTCGGTCTTCCTTTGGGCCTAGACTCAAAGGGTTTCCATTCTGTGATAGCTCTCGTACTTCTGGTCTTCTCGTATTAGTCAAGTAAGCAGTGAAATTCTGAATATCTGGCTTCGTTCCATCAGAAAAATAGTTTAGGCATTGGGTAGGTTAAACTTTGGGGCAGATTAACATGTGTTACTGTCTTTTGGGCGTTAGTTGGTGGGGTGAAGAGGAGTGTTTGCCGGCTGACTATATGACTATATAAAGGGATACGAATTAGTGCTGCCTGTTGAAATTTGCAGCTGACCTTCACGCGTGCGGGTTCATGTGAATTGTGTGTGTGTGTGTGTGTGTGTGTGTGTGTGTGTGTGTGTGTGTGTGTGTGTGTCTTATAGATTTCATAGTTGGTATGCTTATTAATTTACTTTTTTGTTTGTTACGTAAATACTTTAGTATGTTTTGATTCTCTGTAGGTTGTGAGACAGAGTATTTTTCATTTTTTATTTGTGATGTTTTAGTGTTTGTTTTTGCCTGAAGACAACTACCGATTTGTTGCGTAGCCAAAACATTGCTTTATATAAAAAAAAAGCAGTAACGGAAGAGGTCTGAGAGGCAGAGATCAAAAGTGAACTGGAATCAAGATAGTGAACAAGTGAAACAATTTCATGACCCGAGCAGTACGTAAAAGCAACAAATTAAAACAAGAATAGCACTCGCTAAGCAAGTGTTTCACAATGAAAAGAAACTGCTCACAAACAATTAGGTACATATTTTTCCCCCTTCTTTTACAACAGCCAATGAAAATCACAGAATCTTTAATAAATTATATATGGCCATTTTGACATTGTAGTAGCTGCCACTAACCAGTTTGAATAATGATACTCAAAATAGTGAACTACATTTTTTACACCATAACAATTACAAACTTTTTAAAATGGGCCAACAACCATTTTAAAAATGGAATTTGTCATGGATCGACTATCTCTTTATTTAATACACATGCATGCACACGCACGCATGCGTGCACACACACACCACACAAACGCGCGCACACATACTTTTAGTTTTTGTTAAAAAGGATATTGTTTCTCCCTGCTTTCTCTGTCATGAGATCTCTCCCTTTCTCGAACATATGTAGAATATTCCTAAAAAAAAAAATCAATAACTGAATTTGGAAAATGTTATAATTTCAACTTAACGTTTGCTACGATAAACCAAATTAATATGTTGTTATCAATCAGAGGACTGTAAAATATAAAAGTCTGTCAATTCCAAAATTTCTTCTGCTTTCAAAAGCTCCAATTATTGCACTTATTTTATTACAAATTTGTTTTACACTGGCAACTTCGCAACGTCTAACACAATATATACAAAAGAATTGTACTATTAGTGCAGTCATTATTTCACTGTCAACTGATTACCTAAATACGGGGGTCAGTTGAAAAGTTCACAGAGCGACATCTATAGCTCAGTGGTAGAACTTAAATCTTTCATATGCTGCAAGACGTGTATTTCACGTAAACACCTGTTAATTTCGATATATATATGTCAATTTATTCACTTTTTACCAGCTGTTTGAAATTTTCCTGTTACGCATGTTTTTAAAATGCACAAAATCGAACATCGTGTTGTGATGAATTTTCTGTTAACATTTTAGCGCCAATGGAAAATCAAAACAAAATCATAAATGTGTTAGGAGATGCTGCGCCTACAGAAACAACGGTAAATGGGGCACACTCAAGTTTAAACGTGGTCCTACAAGCACTTAAGACTACCCCAGCAGTGGACGTCCAAAAAGTGCAACAAAAAATGGCATTATTGAAAAAATTTCAACTGAAAGACCGCAGATTGAGGAGTGGATGACTTTGCTGAAATCATAGGCACCTCATATGAGCATGTGCATCATACTTTAACTCAAGAGCTTGGTGTGAAAAAGCGTTGTGCAAGATGGCTGAATTGTTGAATTTTTTGGGCGTCCAGTGTGGCCACGTTTTCAATGCTCGTACAACCACGCTTAAACTCAAGTGCCTACTTACAAACCGTTGGTTTTGAAGTCGCAGCATCTCCTGACACAGTTACAATTTTGTTTCGAATTTCCGTTGGCCCTAAACAATTTTTAACAAAGAATGTTTGATTTTGCACGTTTTTCAAAACACCCATGACACGTCAATTTTAAACACTTTCTAAACAATGAATAATTGGGCATTAGTACTGACATATAATGAATAGTATTAACATGAGAAAAAAGATTTCTCAACTGAAAACAAATTAGACAAAAGAATTTTAAAAATCATTGTAATATTTTTTTTATCATATCTTTTGTGTTATTCAAAGCTTTGTAGACGCTACAAATCTACCGTTATATTTAAACTATAATTTTTCAATATCAATTATAATAAAAATACACTATTTATTTTATTGCACTGTATTATAAAAAATATATTAATTTGTGTAAGTTTGAAAATATGCGTATAGAAATCACAGAGTACTTACTGCAGAGTAATGATGCTTGTCCCTGCTATGAGATTCCCCCTGATCACCATTCTGATGGCTCATGGCTAGCTTTGCGGCAGCTGCAAATTACAAACATTGTCTGAATAATGACTGTCATTGATTTCACATATTATATTTAAATGAAATTATAGTCGAAAGTATAGACCTATACGGAGCAGAACTGTGGGAAATTAATAAAAGAAAGAAATCTATAATAAGAGCTATGGAGATGGATTACTGGCAGAGGTGCTGTAGACTAACAAGACTATACAGAGTGAGAAATGTAGAGATACTACAAGCAATGGGAATCGACCTTGACATTATTGAAACAATAGAAGTAAGAAGACTAAAAAGAATGGTTCGGACACCTAAAGAGAATGTCGGATGAGAGATGGTCAATGGAGACAGAGAGATGGTTGGAGAGAGAGGTATGCGAATGGACTCCACCCTCTAGAAGAAAAAAGGAAGACCTAAACATTCATGGAAAATGGACGTCGAAGATGCAATGAATGCAAGAGGACTTACAGAACAGGACTATTTAGACCGGTGCCAGTGGAAGCTAGGACGTGAGAGGCGGCGCCAGCCATAAGTAAATCACCTAAAAAAAAAAGAAGTCCCCTTCATAAATCTATTGTGTCATACATTCAACAGTACTGGAATTTCAAACAAAAAAAATATCAATGGGAAATTTTTGAAATATTTATGAGAAATACTGGTTCTTACTTATTTTGAAGTAAAAATGTTAGTATGATAATGAAGGGTGAGGAGGGGGAGCAGTAACAGGTAATTGTAATAGCCAATTAACAACACTGACATTACATTTTAAGTCAAATGGGGCGGGAAACTGGTTAGATTTATTCAACTACTTCTTTTCAATGTGTTCAAATTTTAAAACCAAGCATTAGGTTTTTGTGTGTGTAAAAGTAGATTCGGCTACATCAGAAATCGGTAACAAAATAATTCTAAAATATAAAACATAAATAACACAAACACTTATCTTTCACTCTTGTGATAGTCAAGTATATCTACTTTATGTATGTTAAAATTTTTACTGGTACTGTTACTGTTTTTAGTATAACATTTAAAAAATTATTTAAACAATTATGTTCACATGTTTTAACGATATGCTTTTCTCATAACATTTAATACTATCAGAGCGTACCAAGGACAATAAGTCCTTATACTAATAATTATGAAAAATAAGTGTCTCATACATCAAATTAACGTCTCTTTTGTACAGTTTGATGAATTGAATGTTTGCAAATTCTTAAGCTTTCACAGCTGATCGATGTCAACGTTGTTTAAATTGCTATTATTTTTAATAATGTTTAACCAGATTGTAATGGGTTAATTAAAACGGCCTGTATAAGCTTACCTTTCTCTTCATCTTTTCTTCTTTTTTGTTCTGCTATTAATGCTGCATTTTCTTCTGTCCTGTCCTAGTAACATAAAATAAAATTAACACTCTGTTCACTTTCCTTAAAAATTCTTAATACAGATTATACAGTACTTACACATTCAGGGCTTAGTAGACGAGCAGGTATGGTGTGGTACAGTGCCTGGCTACTATTCAAAAGGTTCCACGTTCAATTACGTGCACTGTAAAATCAAGGTGCACTTTTCGGCCCCCAGGTCGATTCAACATGTGAAGCATTGTGCTGCCCACACTTTCTTCCTTGTATGTTGAATGGCTTACATATGGCACCCTACCCTGCTTAATGCCTAGACTGAATTTTCTTTAAAAGACATCAGTGATGGGTTATTGACGTTAGGCCTACTAATAAGACGGACTTTTTTCATACTGCTTTTTTATCGAAAAGTGATGTTTTGACTACATAACAAATTGGTAGCTGTCTTTAGGCAAAACAAAACTAAAACATCAAAAGAAAAGATAAACAATACTGTGTATTACAACCGACAGACGAGTCAAAACATGAAGTATTTAAATAAATAGGTCACAAACAAAAGTTAATAAATAAAACTTAGTAAAAGTTAATGAATAAAAGCTAGTAAATAAAAGTCACCCCACACACACACACACTGAACACACAATACAAGACGCACAAACTCACATGAACATGCACACCTCAAGGTCACCCGCAAACCATGACAGGCAGCACTAAATCTCAACCTTTATATACTCTGTAACGGTACGAACCCACCCAGGGATATATTGGGGAAATATAAAAATAATAAATTGTATTTGAAAATATTACTAGAGAAGTAATGTGCACATATTAGTGTCAAGGTTAACGGAATAAGCTGCTGGAAACAGTTATTTTTAACCGCATGAACTCTGAACTATGCACTGGTAGGAGTCACGCCATAATACGTAAGGAGCCGAGCCCAGCACATGTCACACTTTGGAATTTGGGAGTGTCGGGTGTCAGCAGTCTGTCAACGCTTGGCGTAAAACAGTCAGTCGTCATCCAACACCTAACAGCAACGGACGCGGGCAGTTTTCGCCCCAGTTTTTAATATACCGAGTCGGCAAATAATAACATCGGACGCGGGCAGTTCGCTCGCCCGCTGGCTAAACAGTTTAGTCGCCCGTACTAAACATAACAATGTAACGTAAATGTGAAAAATCAGTTCAAAGAAAGAGTTTAATATGGAATAACAGTTTGGTGCAAAAAGTAAAGGTAGTACAAAAGGTGCGGAGTGAAAAAGAAAGATTACACAGGAAAACTGACCTCTTTCGGACAGATAAACAGCTAAGTAACATTGAGGGGGGGGGGTAAAGCAAAATTAGCCGGGGTTATCAAATTCAACATCATTCTTTTAATATGATTATTAAATTGAGATCTCTAAGGGCATGGGGTGTGGGTGTACGTGTGTGCGAATAAAATTATATCATAAAAGAGGCGCTGGTTTGCGGAACGTAAATGTAAGTCTGTGTTCATTTTGAAGTTATGTAGCTCATAGAAGGAAGAATAAATTTCTCTATAACCAATATGTTGTTTGATGGTTAAATAATAACAGATGTAGAAGTGGTATAAGAATATTTTGTTTATAATGGAAGGTAAACATAATTCTATTTGATGGAAATATCAATTTATGTTTTGAATAATGAATAATAAAGTTTAGTTCATTGAGAATAAGTAGACTAACTATTTATTTCCAACAACCATCTTTGCTTTTCAGCTCGTCCAACCGAACCCTGGATATTAGTAAGTGAACTTTTCATAGTTGGCAGTAATTAAAGATGGCGGCTAAAAATAGTCGAAGTTGAGTTGAGTAAACAAAGTTAAAAATAATAAAGTGATTAAAAGTAATTAATTGTTACAACTCATACATTTTTGTTCAGTTTCACCCCTTTGTTTATCTTTTATTTTTGATGTTTTAGTTTTGTTTTTGCCTGAATACAGTTACCAATTTGTTCTGTAGCCAAAATGTAGATTTTTAATAAAAAAAAAAAGCAGTGATGGAAAAGTCATCTTGCTAGTAGGCCTAACGTCCTAGACTGAACATATGCCAGCCACAAAGCATATTCAAGTAGTAATTGTCCAACTCTTGGATTGTGACATAACTTTTCTAAAAAGTAACCAATACTGACAACTTCTAAATTGTATTTCAAAAAAATCATAAAATCACTAACATAACTATATAATACCCAGTTACAAGCCAAATCTTATTAAAAGACAATTTACAAAAATGAGTCAAGGGTGTATACTGGAAAACTGAAGGGGTACTATTCCTCCAAAATTTTGAGAAAAAATGTAAATTTCAGATACAGGGTAAGACATCAACAAACCAGCCAACAGATAGAATGATTTAAAACCATTATATTTAAGAGGCATATGGGTAACTATATAATCAATCATAAATTCTACAACCTTCACTCAAAATGTTTGTCAAATAAATTATTGGCATTATTGGCTGTCTATACACGTACTGCAATAAAATTCAACTGTCTGGATGTTTAATCAGAATAGCCTGTTATATAGTGTGTTTAACACCATAGCGGATAGTATGTTGATTCAATACTAGGCCAATAAAACTAAAAACAAATGAAATTGTCTTCATATTTTATACCATACACAATTAACCACATTTTGTGTGTGTGTGTGTTTTAAATGAAAATATGCAGACATGCATTAAGTGCATGTTGTACATTGTTTATTATTGTCTTAAAAGAATAATTACTTAGGGCTTTATTACACTACACAACTGATTGCAAAAGATTTGCAAGCCTTGCAACTGCTTGTGCAACTTTTAGTTTCACGCACTCGCTGTAGGTAATTGATTCAAATGTAGCCTATTACACTATTTAATTGATTGCATGCAATTAGCCTGTGCGTGCATTCTGTAGACAACGAAGAAATTTCATGACATGAGACCAACACAACATATACAATTTTTTACAAGTAGTCAATATCTCAAAAACGAAAAAGGGAATTTTACTGAAACAAAACCCACAATAAAATTTGTAATTTTTTCCTAAATTTCACCCACTGACACCATATATCTATCTCTTATAGAACAAAAGTTTATCATAAGCCAAAAATTTCATTACAGACAAATTAACACAAATTTCATGACATGGGACCGTTTTAAATCTCCATTCTTGAAAATTATTAAAGTTATTGGTTCAAATTTATGTCTAAAATCATCCTCAAACTTCCAGGAACATGGTGGTGAAAGAAATTTTTATATCGGATCAGTAGTTTCTGAGGTTAGCCCAGACAAAGATACAAATTTTACCTCTTTATAAAAGTATTATAGATTTCATGTTTACTCTGCAACTGATTGTAGAACAGTTGTTTATAAAAGTATTATAGATTTCATGTTTACTCTGCAACTGATTGTAGAACAGCTGCAGCCTGTTTTTTACTACCGTGCAACTAGTTTCATGTAGGCTTGCAATCAGTTCCGTAGTGTAATAGAGGCCTTACGTACACGTATATTACAATTAATTAATAGGTAATTAACTGGAATAGTAGTGAATAATACATACATTTAAACGTACCCTCTTTCTGCCCTGTTTCCTTTCTTTTCTTAATTCCTTTTCTTCATCAGTAGCTACACGCGTACTTTTCTTGGATTTCTCCCTTCTTTCTTTCTTTTCTGGTTTTTCTGTACTTCCTCCACCTTCTACGGCAGACATCATCAACTGCTGTTTGCGCTCCTCATGTTTTGCACTCTGCTGGTCACATAATAACATGGATTGGCGGATTCATACATCAAAATAGGAGTGGTCAGCTGTTTCTCTTCACACATATCTTTCCACTAAATCGCTACCACTCCTTTTCTTAAACACTAACACAAAAATATTAATGTCTACATAAAACTACACTGAACTAAGTATGGTAGAAGTTCTTCATATGGTCAGAGGTATAGATAAGGAAGAGATGAAAATGAATATAGATGAGACCGAGGCACTGGAGAAGTTGATCTGGGCACGGACAGAAGAAATAAGACAAGCGGATAAAATAAGCAACAAAAAGGTTTCAAAAAAGATCAAAGCAGATAGAAAATGTTGTGGATTATAACGGTCTTCGTCAGTTGCAATGAAACAACGTTTCTACCTGTTCTTACGAGGTCAATTGCACCCTGCACTTTCACTTACTTACCGAATCTGTCATTTAGAAACATTTCTACTCTGAACTTCGATGAAATTTCAATTCTGCAACTTTGCATCTGTATGCGTAACCTCTTTCTTCCAATATTTTTGTTAGGTTAGGTTAGGTTAGGTTCGGTCAGGTCCGGTTACATTGGGTTAGGTTAGGCTAGGCTATGTTAGGTTTAGCTAGGCTAGGAATTAATAGAATTATAGTGGTAATTTCTGTATTATTATAACAACACGAAAATTGCAATTGATTGCAACTGACCGCGGTCCGATTGTAAAGAGGATAAAGGGAAACTGAGAGAACGTAGGACAGAAGAGAGGCTGGAGAAGCCTAAAGTTTCTCAATGATTGGTGGTTGTGTCTAGGATCTACTGTACAGCAGAATATCGCCGCACATGGACATAATTGCATGACCAGATCAATAATTGTAAAATAATAAATGTTATTTTACCACCAATAAAAAAACACTAACATCAGGCAGTTCAGTCCATAAAATAAAATAATTAATTAACAATTTGCCTGTGTACATAAAATATTTGCTTCCGGAAATGTTAACTTTATGAAAGTAAAGGATTATAACTACTCCCCTCTACATAAAATTAACTGTAAAACATTTTAAACTACCAATACTTCAAACATACATTTTGTATGTGTGTGTGTGAGGGTGAGGAGATAACAATATGTAACCACATTGCACACTGTTTTATACAGAAATTTTTTCAACTATTAAATGTAATAAAGACATAAAATCTTCTAACACCACTGTTGTCAACAATTTACACAAATATTCTAACTAAAAAGTAATTCTGTTTCAATGCACTTAACAGAAGTAGTTTTGAAACATTCATACAAAGTTAGTGTTCACTTTACAAAAAAGTAGGGTACAAAAAAATTAGTGGATTACACTCTTTTAACCCTCAAAACTAAACTTTGAAGGTACAGTTTTTGTACACTCATCAAATTTTTTTGTAAAGTAAATAAATATTACCTCAATTACAATAATCATAATATTTTCTAAATAATATGACTTTCTTAGCCAGTCTACATAAGACAGCCTACTCTGATTCCCCTTGACTACTTTAGTGGTACAAAAATGAGCAACTACTAATATCATTGTTGTTAATTGATAATAAAAATATTTACAGTAGATTAAGTACATTAATTACATCAATTAATTATATTAACAACATTAATTACATTAAATCCTTAAATTCGTAGTGTCCTCAATCAATGAATTTTTCCATTGAAGGGTTTGTGAGGATCGGTCAAAAAATGTGTATTGTCATCATCAGGACCTGTGTATGAATACAAAAAAAATGTCAAACACAACGGAACAATTATTTGAGTGAATGTGTTTGTGTATGTGAGTGTGTGTGTGCATGTGCGTGCATATGTGTACATCCTTGTATATGTGAAGGAGTTGAAATTGTTTTACGTCATCATATTTTTTACACCAATCACATTTACACATACTCACATACACAAACACATTCACTCAAATAATTGTTCCATTGTGTTTGACATTTCTTTTGTATTCATACACAGGTCCTAATGATGACAATAAACATTGTCGAAACATTGACACAAATAATCTAAAATGTGTGTTATATTTTTTTTACCGATCCTCACAAACCCTTCACCAGAAAAATTAATTACATTAACAATTAATTTATACTAAAAATTGCTAACAGCCAAATATTAAATTTTAATAACATGTTTCATTAAGACTGCATTTGAATAACATCAATCAAATCGTGCTTTGCCTGTATCTTGGATATCAAACCATAGACTTAAATGTGCCTGCTTCTATATTTTCACTCAATTTAGTTAACCAGAGAATCAGTTACTAAAATAGGCAACTGGCAATTTTGTTCAACAACATAATCCATTCGCACTAAGAAATACACTTTCAGTAAAATGTTTTACCAATCTTTTACCATGTAGCACAAAGTTGACCAGTAACAAAATCATATTAAATAATAGAAATACATTATCTAACATCAGCAGAAAGAATAAAACTTTATACAAAAAATAAAAGCACTTACAAGTAATTATAAAATAAAATTACAAATACATACTTCAAATATAAAAAATGCAACTTTTTTAACACAACTCAAATTTTAAGACATGTTCTTGCTGACTCGATTATCTCAACCCACAATGTTCACACATCACCCAAAAACCTAGCATATGACAAAACATTCATTAATTCTCCTACTCTAATTAAAGTTTTATATATATAAAGTCTATCTCTTCCATTATTTTTATTTACTAAGTGCCAACAAAGAAAAGTATTTGTGCAAAATCAATTGCTCGATTTAACTATCCACTGATACAATATTCATTAATATATAATATAGAAAGCACTTTCATTTTAACCAAATTTCATTTTTATTCTCTGCCCATGCTATACACTGTAAGTGGACAGTCTGTCATAATAAAGTGGAAATGTTTGACTTTAACGATTAAAATACACATTTTTGACATTCTGATAAAATTTTTTTTCTGGAAGTACAGAGTGTCAATCCAACACTAAAAAGTAATCTTCACTTTAGGTTATAAAATTATTAATACACAATTTCTATAGTGGTTATTTTACCTTAATGTAGCAACTGCGGTTTAATTCAGTGACATTTATAGTTATATTTTAGTATGCACTTCTGTGACATACTAAATAGAGCATTGGTAAAACTACTTTCCTTTTTATATGACACATTCTGTTCTTAATGAAATTTTGTTCTCACACATGACTGTTTATCTATTTTAGTAAAATATATAAAATTAATATAAAGTTTTTAATATGTTAAAATTCAGAACTAGATACTTCTCATTTGTTGAGTTCTCATTTAATATCAAAGTATTTCATTAACACAAACCATGAAAGCACACTGTAAAAAAATTCTGTTACAAAATAAGAAAGCTCTGAGATTCTAAACTTGGTAACTATCACAATATCTCTGGCAAAAAAAAAACAATAAGTACACCATTATAATCACCATTTATTTCTCTATCCAACTGAACAGTTCATATTTTGGGGGATTTTTGTTATTTTATAGTGCAATGAAACCCAAATTAAGCAAAGCTGTTTCTACCTCCTGACTCGAACTTCAACTTTGTAGAGCTACTATAAATAAACAAAATGTACGATAAAAGAATTCCTGTTAGAGCTTAATTTGTAAATATATTCTCTGTTACATCTGAAAATTGTATTTGTGCACCTATAATACACAAAAGTTTACATTTTTTTGTACTGTCCTATCATGTCACCTGAAAATACTACAGGTCACAATTTCAAATAACAGAAATATATAACATTCGGTAACTTTTCAACCGACAGATATATGAACACTAAAATTAAAATGCTGTAGGAGGAAAAGTACATTATGGAATAGGTCTCTTTCACTCGTATGTCCGGAATCACTTCAAACAATGTTAGTTCATGTGGATTGGGGCTAAATATTAACCAAGCATTTTAGTTATAAATTTATGAGCTCATGTACTACAGGGTTAATCCATTACAAGTGGTCCAGCATTGGTTGAATCACCGTTTCAGAAAGAATTCTGCTTGTGCATAAAGAACAACTGCAACAGTGGCTTGCTGAAGTTAATGACATAAATGATCAAAACAATGACATTCATGGTGTGTTTTAACCATCCACCTGGGCTAAGAAATTTCGTTTCAGAAAAAAGGACCTGGTCCACGCTCCAAATGAAAAATGATTTAAGGAAACTGATTCCCTTGGAATTAGCTACTGTAACTGAATTCTCAAAACTTTCTGAGGAAATATCACTGCTATTTAATGAACACTAAGCTATTGTTAAGTATACAATCTATGGTTGTTGGTGTATTACTTAATGATTCAATGTTAAAGTAGTTGTGGAAACTGTTTATTTCAGATTTACCTGATTGCTGATTCAGACCATGTATTTTTAAATCACTGAACAACTTACTTCACTGTAGTATTTGTACCTAACTTTGTGTCTAAATTATTTTACAGTTAGGTTAGGTTATATGTGTGTTTAGAACACAGAACTTGATGGACATTTTTTTATGAAATTAAATTATCTTAGTTTAACCAGCCAAAATGATCAAATTGCTGCTTAATTTACTTGTACTAAGTTTGCAGCGGCAGCAGCAGTAGTGATGATGATGACGATTTATATACACACACAAAAAATGTATTGTTTTGTAAATATACACGATATACAAACATTTACGATAAATGCATACAAATCTTCACATCACCAATATCTTGTCTTTTTGTTTGAGATGTAATAAAACAAAGAGCCTTAAATAAGTAAAAAAATCGATTTTTGCCATATTTACTATTAAATAGTGTGCTTACCATTTATATCAAAAGCCTTTTAAATTTTTTACAAAACTTGCATTTACTTTCATAATTCAACATGGGCAGAATTAACACTACCAGATGCAATTGAGGAATGTACTTCAAGCAATGCACTTTAGGAACTTTGAGGAAATGTGTAGCTACAAGGGTCAGTTGAAAAGTTTGCGGAGCAACATCTGTAGCTTAGCGGTAAAACTAAAATTTTTCGTTTGCTGCAAGATTTGTATTTTATGTGAACTCCTGTTGATTTACAAATCTATCTATCAATTTATTCATTGTTTAGAAGCTGTTTAACGTGTCATGTGTTAAAAAAAACGACAAATTCAAACATCGTGGTGTAATTCTTTGTTAAAAATTGTTTAGCGCCAATGGAATTTCACAATGAAACTTTTAATGTGTCAGGAGATGCTGCGATTTCAAAACCAACGGTTTGTAAATAGGCACTTGAATTTAAATGTGGTTGTACGAGCATTGAAGATGTTCCTTCCCCGCACTGGACGCCCAAAAAATGCAACAACTCCAGATGTGGCAGCCATCTTGCACAACGTTTTTTCACACCAACTTCTTGAGTTAAAGTATGATGCACATGCACATATGAGATGCCAATGGTTTCACTGTCATCCACTCCTCAATCTGCGGTCTTTCAACACCCTACAAAATTTTTTCAATAATGTCATTTTTTGTTGCACTTTTTGGACCTCCATTGCTGGGATCGTCTTCAGTGCTTGTACAACCACGTTTAAACTCGAGTGTCCCCCCCTTACCGTTGTTTTTTAAGGCACAGCATCTCCTAACACACAATTTCATTTTGATTTTCCACACTGGTGCTAAAACGTTTTTAACAGAGAATTCATCACAACACGATGTCTGATTTTGTGCATTTTAAAAACACGCGTGCCAGGAAAATTTCAAACAGCTGGTAAAAAGTGAATAAACTGACAAGACATTTCTGCAAATTAACAGGTGTTCACGCGAAATATACATTTTGCAGCACACAAAAGATTTTAGTTCTACCACTGAACTACAGACGTCGCTCCGTAAACTTTTCAGCTAACCCTCGTATCTCCACTTGACAACAGTGGGAAATTAAGTACTATTCCCTAGCACGGCTACTCCTTCATAATAAATCCACTGACATAACACTTTCATCAATTTGAACTATCCACATGATAAAACAAAACAAATAATAATGCTTTCAAAAAACCCTACAACTGTTTTGCAAAAACTATTGACAATATATATCACCAACTTTCCTTCCCCGTATTACTTACATCATCCAAATAAAATTGATTTCACAACTGGGAGAATGCAGTCTTTTGTAGTATCTTCAAAATCTAGTTTTTATAACGCAATAGTCATACATAATGCGTTGTTTTTCATACATAATGCAATTTACATTATTTATTATTAATTTGCGTTATACATCAAACGTTGAACTTCCCCCATTTTCCATGAATGTAATTCTCAACTATTGTTTTGATACTTCCTCATGCCCCATAATGTAGCCATTAAGGTACACATCAAATGGCTATCATTGGTCTCCTTGCTTTATAACATTTTTTCCATTTTTCTCTTCCTTCATCTACTCCACCATGGATTTCTATGTTTATTACGTAGGCTACCACGGCTGGAGTTATTAATAAAAGAATTTACATCCGGACTGTTTGGCAGCGGTCGATTCCTTTGTTCTGTCATTTTCTAAACGTTTCGGCCCCCTATCAGAACCTTTCTTCAGTAGAAAAACGTTTAGTGTTCGACAAAAGGTGGAGAACCAAGCAACACTTTTACTTCACTTAGGGGTACATTCGACTATCCACCCTTTTGTCTAACACAAACTTTTTTCTACTGAAGAAGGTCTCCAGTGGGCAGCCAAAACGTTTATAAAATGACAGAAAAAGCCGTGGCATGTCCAGAATTTGGTCTTGGAGGGGGTCCCCGATCATGTCACCTACATACAAAAGAAAAAACAAGTTGAGACTAATCAACATTAGTCAAAGTTCTAAAAGTGGCTGAAAAACAAGTGGTAACATCCTAAAATCAATCCCATTATAGTGAACGGTAATAACACAATAAAAATACATGCTGTTGAAACATTGTTTAGAAGATATTTATTGACATTTTATGTTTAAAAATATACAAATGACAACTACAGTTTTAATGAAGAAAACCAAAGGTAAACCAAGAACATTTGAAACCAAGATACACTGTTTGAAAATGTTTTAGAATTTAATGTCTATTCATATTCGTCTTGATTCTTTGGCCTTTCATCAACTTCTTCCGGGATTGAATTGACTTTCGTATGTTTCATATTTCAAACATACTGGAAATGCTGTGTAACAAATCTGTTTGTATAATTTCACAATAGTTATACGATATTAGCGTACACAGCTGAACAAATAATAAAACAGCTTAAAAATTAAGAGATTGATAAAATTCCTTGTAAATTTTTTCGACCCTCGGGGGGGGGGGGGGGGTCCAGTCCCATTCGTCCTCCTGGAACGTAATATGCCCCTGGAACAAAAGCAATCAACCACAGCCAAACAGCCTGCCGCAGCCAGCTTTTATCCTGGATTTCTATATTGCCCCAACTTTGTCATATTTTTTGTAATTATATTTTTTTTTTAACTTTCTGTAGCAATGCTTTTTAAATGATTTTAGCCAGTAGTCTTTCCGCTCACATTGTCCAGCTCTTGCAGTCACGAAGCGATTGTCACAGTTGTACACACGTCCTCACAAGCTATCCTTCTTTTCTAGGTTTACTTCTTTCAATCAACAACTTTTATTTACTGTTGAATGAAGCTTTCACTTGTCCAATTTGTAACAGGAGTTTTATATGACAAGTGATGTGTTGTAGTGACAATTTTAGCTAGCACAAGTTAAGCACTCAGAATGAAACTATTTAAAATTCAAACAAAGACTAATGTATATGTGTGCGTGTGTATGGTTTCCATTGTACCCTAGATTACACACGCATGCAGCAAACTGGTCCACCATAGAAACCTGGCCCAAAGCCCAGACACAGCGGTCACCAGCAGAAAACATGGGAAAATTCAAACCCCCCCAGCAACAATTTTCAACAATGAATTTTTTTTAAAAAGATATTAGGGAGCAACAAATGTAGCCTACATGACAAATTTTGAAATCATATTGCAGTGGGAGACCAAATCTGTCTGAGAAATGTCTACAACTGATGCTATTGCCACGAAAACTAAATTTGTTCCATATTCTTAAACCCCGAATTTGAATGATGTATCTTCATATTATATGGTCTTTATAACATGGAGGCTTTGATCACTAAATTTACTATAAGTTTAGTCAAGCTGCATCAGTCTATATTACCTACGTATAACAGCATTTTGTTCTAGCAAGTTATTATGGATAAAGAATTATATAAGTCAACCAAGCTGCTATTCTCTACTATCATGTAAATGAAACTGAGAAAGATTCAGAGACTTTTTCTTGTTGAAAGTAATAGGATAAGGTTTTCTACAGTACTATACCAAATTTATTATTACTCAAGTCATTTAAAACTTTTTTTAGATTTTCCATTATGGATTTCAATATCTCTTCAATACATTTTTTTCCCATTTTTTAATATAAAAGGAAGTATAGGTGGGGAAGATCTTGCCAATTCAGATGAATTAGGATGATTTTTTAATTTCTTAATAAAAACTAGATGAGATGGATTAAGAAAGCGATAAGAGGTCTGATTAAGGGGTGGAGGTATTGGTCACATAAAAGTATATCACTCATTTATTTTTTTATTATTATTTTTTTTTTTAAATTGTATGTCCATGGGTTTGGTTTCCTCATGTAGCTTCCACAAGTTCATCATTCCATACTCTATTTTTTTTCCTTCATAGTTTCTTTCTTTTCCTAATGTTTCTTGAGCAACTTCCTTTTGCAATTTTTTGTGTTTTGACCTTCCTCTTCTACAGGGTCCAGCAAACTGCTATAAGCAGTTATAAGGTTATCTAGTGGTCATAAGGATGGGACTATTGTTAGTAAGTGGGAGTATTGCTGCACAGTAGTGCGACTCGTACCACTTTAGTTGGCAACATGGTGTTGTCAAACAAACATCGTGCTTTCATAATTCAAGTGCATTAAAAAAAAATCTGTTATACAGTAGCGTGCAAATTAATCCAAACACAGGGATATATCTGTTTAACGCAGGGAAATTTCAGTTTATTTGTTCATGGTGATAACACTGTTTAACCAAAACACATTCTCTTAGTTGTCTTCGTTTTTTAGTAGTTTTAGGTTATGTTCTTGGAGTTTTGAGTTTATTGTGTTGTGAATAAAATACTTTGAGTAAGTTTTGTTATTGCTTCTTCTGAAATTAGAATTTTAAAGTTTCTATACTTTGTGTAGTGTAGTGTAGTGCATTTGTAATAATGGATATAACTCCAAGAAAATGCTCCAAGATTGTTGCTCTTTCTGAGCACACCAATATGACACAGTGTCAAATAGCTATTTGACGTGAATGCTTTTGTAAAGCAGTTCAAAGAAACTGGTTCGGTTTCACCACGAAGAAAGGGAAGTTGTAGCCGAAAAAAGAAAACTACTTCATCGCAAGATCAGATGTTGGTGAGAAAAAGTAAAATTAACCCTACACTTTCTGCTGTGGATTTGAACCAAGAGTTAGCAGCTAGTGGAACAAATAATGTTCATGTGACAACAGTTCGACGCAGACTGCTTGCAGCTGGACAAAAAGCTCACAGACCAATTAAAAAACAGCTTTTAACCACTGCAATGTGCAAAAAAAGGCTAGCGTGGGCCAAGCACATGCAAACTGGACAATAGAAGACTGGAAAAATGTAATGTTTTCCAATGAGACATATTTTTTTGTTCAGGGACAAAAAGTGCCTTACGTTAGAAAAGCAGCTAATGAAAAACCATCACCAGCGCACCCCCAGCAATCTGTTAAGCACCCCAGATCTTAAATTCCATCTGTATAAAATAATGTTAGAGCAGGAGTCTTAAGTTTGAATGACTGGGCAGCTAGCCAAAGCGTCATGTCAGCCCATTCTTGAAAATGTTTACCATTATTCTTTAGACTGATTACTAAATAAAATGTATTTATTTAGGATGCATAAATAAACAAAATGTTTGTTAATGCTAATATTAATGGGTGTGGAGAGCCCATGGGAACTTCATAGTAGACATGTTCCAGTGCAGTGTGCAGTTTCAAACATGGGAACCGTAGGCCCATATTTTGTTGAAGAAGACAACCATGTGGTAACTTCTAAATGGTATGTGATGATGCTGCATAATTTTTATAAGCAAAAGTCAACTCAATGAATTTGGAGATCACAAATTTGGTTCCACATGGTGCCACCGCTCACATTACAAAGCAGGATGTTCTGTGAGAATTCTTCCTTGGCCATATGATTTCCTATCATGGTAATACTCCATGGCCTGCATGGTCGCCTGATTTTTTATTATTTCCTTTGGAGCTATCTCAAAAATAAAGTTTATTTGTAGGCTACATTCAACTGAACTCAAGGATGCCATCCAGCAAAGAACTACAGCAAGACTACAATAAGTAGATAAGCCAACACTTGAGGAATTTCAGAGCGAGTTTGAAAGAGTGTGTCAGAAAAGACGGAAAACATTCACATCATTTAATTTTCAAGACAAAGAAATTCTTGGATTTTGTTGTCCATGACGTATCCGTTACTTAACTAAATACAACTATTACATTAACGACTAGGAACACAAAGTTTTTACTGAGTAAAAACATAAAGTTTTACCTTACAACCTGAACCGGTTTTCACTTTTAAAAAGCTTCTTCAGAGGTTGCCGCTGGTAGCGCTGTCCGTCCTGTTGTGGGTGACGGGATCGAATTTCGAAAGATCGATGTTGTGTGTGTGGGGTGAGATAGATATGTTCGAATAATGCGTGCGATTTAAATAGTGTCTGTTCGTTTAGGATGTAGTTTTTATTTGTTTTCGTGTGTTTGTATATTTCCAATTGTTCTAGAGTGTCTAGTTTTCGGCCTTTTGTATGTACATGTAGAATGTTCATGTTATTGCACTCCACTCCACTACAGAATCCATCTTTGCAAACCACCTCATTGAAGCAAACCACACATACAAAAACATCGACAATAACATGAACATTCTACACGTACACACAAAAGGCCGAAAACTAGACACTCTAGAACAGTTGGAAACAATTCAGATTTCTGTATGACCATAACCATGTGTTAAGTGTAGTTATTGCGCCAAAACCTAACCTATTTTCTGTGTCGACATCTCGCCTAATCGGGCCTGTGAATTTTCTGAATTAAGGGGAGTAAAATTAAAATCAACTAAAATATTTAAGGGGAGGGATGTTACGGTTTCGCTATATAACCTAAAAACATTGTGGCGACTTTATGTAATTTGGGATCTTCTGTGTTAAAATTAAGGTAAGTTCGTTAGAATCGGGGTAAGTAAGCATAAGGTACGGTAAGGTAAGTTGTCAAAATTTATATAGTTACAATTGGCGGTCCACGCCAGGATATTTATATAATTTTTATATAAATTAGGCCTGAAGTTTGACGCAAGGAAATAGGGTTGGCAATGGCGGCAATTTTTGAATAATTTGTAGGTTATAAGATGTTCAAAGTAGCACATGGTGTTAAAAAAGTTTTTATGTTTAGTATATAAACTCTCATTTATATCAATATTGAATTTTATTAATTATTTAATTAAAAATTTATAAAATGGAAAATAATGAAACTGAAAGTAGTTTAACTGAATCAGTTATAATGAGTGACCCCGGGATACATTCAACTCCTGTGTCAATAAAAGAAAGTAGTAAAACTGAAGATGGGTAATGAAAATGTTGCAATTGATTTTAGAGCAACAAGACGTAAAATTTTATGAACAAAATGTTAAGTTTGAAGATAACGTTAATAAGCGTCTGGATGCTACTGAAGAACATTTAGACAGCTGTCTTAGTGCCTGGGAGAAACAAATACAAGATAATGTAAATAACATCAGAAAAAGAAAGAAAGAGTGGAAAAAAAGATACAGGTAGGTGTAATGAAAATAATAGTGATATCACAAGTAATAGCGGTGATATAAATGAAAATGGGGTATCTGAGAGTGATACATTGAATGATAGTAGTGATGATGTAAATATAATGGGAGTAGAGGTTAGTGGTGAGGTAATAAGTGTTAATGAGCTTGAGAGAGAATGGAAGGAGAGTTTAAGTGAGTATGGAGGGGCAGAGGGCAAATTTTCCCTATGGTGTATGTGGAGTAAAGGCTCTACAAGTGTTTTATGAGAACGAAGATTCCTCCGGGGGAGAAGAGGAGTCTCCAAATGGTCCCTTTATGTTTTATGATGTACCCGGTAAAGCCAGATGGTGTTTTAGTAATGCTGTGTTGCCCTTTGCGTGGAGTGAGAGAGTTCAGGGGGGTTGGGAGAGGTATTATGATGTGAGAGAGAAAGAAAGAGAGAGATAGAAATATTTAGGATTAATAGAGGTTATGACGAGTTAGTAGAGAGGTTAGATATTGAGAGAATTGGTGATATTGAGTACTTACCTGGAGATGTAATTAGTGCAGTAAATGATGATAATCTTGATATTGAACACTTACCTGGGGATAGAACTGGTGTAGTAGCATGAAATGGTAACTTATTTAATTGTGACGAATAATACTAAGGGAGACTTGACCATACCCAATGTTGACAAGTTATATGACATAGTAATATGGAATAATCCTGTGGATTATTATTATGGTATAATGAATAAAACAAGTTTAAATGGGAATTATATTGATAGTGACAATATAATGAGTTTAAATAAAAACGAAAGGTACTTATATAATGTGAGATTAATTTTTGATGATGGAGGTTAGACATTTATTGTTGATGGACATTTAGTTATGTGAATGTAATGGTTTTTGAAAATTCGCTTAATAATGTAATGAGTTTTGGTAAACAATGACCTTTGATGTGACGCATATTGTATATAAATTTGTATTGGTGTTAGATGTATTATGTATTAGGTTTATGCTATGATAAGGTATCTAAGGATACAGTTTGGTTATTTATGAACATTGTATTTTGTGTAATTAATGTTTATAGTTTAGATTGAGTTTATAACAATAATAATGTTTTGTTTGATGGAATAATTGACATTTATGTAATTATGAATTTTATTATGTAATTATTAATAATTTTTGTGATAATTTAATTAATTGAAAATATGGATCTTGGTAATAAAATTGAAAAATGTTGATTTGAAGGTTATAATAAATGGTAAATGATTAAAATTTCATGATTAAAATGTTTAATAGAAATTCAGAGTTGAAGTTATAGTGTGACAATTGAAAGGTTCAATAGAAAATGAATATTGAAGTTGAAATGTTTGTAATTTTTATTCAAATTTGAAAGATTTATTTTAATGTGATGTTAGTAATGTTTATTTGAGTATGATGTAATTATGAGTAAATATGAAATATATATTATATGTTTTAACTGTTGATTCCCCAACTTTCGGGCGGTCACGGTATCACCGAACCCTGACCGTGGATTTGGCTTATCAGTAACAAGCTGTGGGCAGACATATTGTACCCTGACCATAGTTTATTATTGAAATTGGTGGACCTAGAAATTTAACTGGGGAGGAAAGGGGAATCTAAATAAATTTGGAACTACAGCTACACACCTAATGGAAGGGTGTTAGACCGCTTAAGGGCTTATAAATAATCATTTTTTACTGCGGTTACTGGTATCCTGTATACCGAACTTAATGTAAAGCCGAAGCCAGGACGGGGTAAAATAAAAGAAAAAAATGTTTACTCCCAGCAGCTACAGTCCTTGTGGAAGCAACTGGGCGAGACAGTCCAGCCATGGGGGGAAATAGAGTAGTGGATAGGTGGTAGCAACGTTACAAGCTACGTAAATAAATTACATGTATGGAATTTGTGTAATGTCAAAATAGGTGCAATGCCTTGAGATTATTACACTAAATTGTAACGATAGATTAAGAGGGTTTTGAAGGGAGATTTTAAGAAATGATGTGAGTGAAGAAGTTTAAGATGAATTATAGATAAATGTAAGTTGATAATTACAGTGTTATGATACTGCTAGTAATAAAATATTGGAGTAGATTTATTTGGTTGTTTATGTATCTGTTGTATTGAATAATTTTCTGTTTTGTATAATCATAATTGTATTGCATAAAGATGACCATAGTAATCTGAATTAGTAATCGAAGTTGAATCTGCTTGAATGAGATAATTGGAATCTTTAAAATGAAGCCTTGAAACTAGAGGAATGTATTTGCAATAAGATTTGAAAAGTGTTGTTTTTCTAATTGGAATTAGATTGAGGAAAATTTGTTTTTTACAAAAGACTTTCAGCTGTATAGTAAGGTTATGTGTTTCCAATCAAATGTATCATGTTAGCGATAAGGCTATATGAGTATTCAAGTATGTAAGATAAAAAAAAAACAGTACTTTGATAAAGGCAAACCAGTACGTCTAAGAGGAACCAAATCGGTTAAGGATACGGAACGGTGAAAGGCCATTTATTAATGTTTTTACTTCATTGTTACAGAGTCCGGGAAGTACTGTGGAGGCGGACCTGTGCTGGTCCGCACTTCAGGGCAGGGTCATCTAATGCCTGTCTGGCTTTATGGTGTCGGGATCCTGAGGAAGGAAGTCCAGTAAAATCATGCAGGTGCAGCCACAGCCACCGGATTGGGGGGGGGGTGAGTAACCCATGATTTTGATAAGGCAGTAAGGGGGTGGCGCCATATCCTAGCCGATCCTCTTAGGTGTAGTCAATGAGTTTTTATGTTTGTACATAAAACCTCTCAGTGGGGGGGGGGTATTTAACGGGACAAAAAGGGCAGAACCATTTTTTGATATTACTCAATAATTCCCAATGTATGTAACCATTTGTAAAATACTTATTTAGAAGTCTGGGTAGTGTGACTAAGCGTGTATGATGCATGCATTGCCGTCCCAAGCCGAATAGATCTAACCATATAAGGCAAGGAATTTTAGTAATTAGTCTGACGTGACGCTGGTATCATGAGAGAGCCACGTGCTTTCAATGTTATAACGCATTTCCGACGTCCAGAATCTTCGATAGGTGATGGCTGGGGGAGCAGTGGGCGTCCGGTGGAACCACGTGGCCGATACGTAGAAGGCTTGGATAGTATACAACCGCGGGCCCCAATTTGAGACAGTCGACAGAACACCTTGATACCGTACGGTTGTGTTAAAAGTGTCCGCGGACAAATTAAGGGTAGGCCTACCAATGTTGGTTGTATAAGTGTAATACACCAAGTAAAAATCTTTAAATATGAGAAAAATGTAATAGTGAACAGTATGTAACAGTTTTAAATTGTTTGGTGGAGTGTTTAATAAAAAAGTGAACTGCAAATGATGGCGTAACAACTAGAATAACATCAGCAGCTAAGTACTCGTAAAAACTATATCGACTGCCTAACATTTAATAACCATTTGTCTTTTTCTTAAAATACAAAATTCAGAAATAGTAATGAGATCTCAAATTTAGTGGGGTGTAAAGAGAGTGAGAGAGAGAGAGAGAGAGAGCGTGAGCGGGTGCGAAGTACTGGTTTGCGAAATTATAATTAATCATTTATAGTATTGTTTAACTAATTTTTATGAATGCTCAATATGGAGTAATTTGTTAACAAAAAATGAATATGGTTAGTAACTTCTGAATTGCTACAATGAAAATAAATTCAGATTTCTGTATGACCATAACCATGTGTTAAGTGTAGTTATTGCGCCAAAACTTAACCTATTTTCTGTGTCGACATCTCGCCTAATCGGGCCTGTGGATTTTCTGAATTAAGGGGAGTAAAATTAAAATCAACTAAAATATTTAAGGGGAGGAATGTATGGTTTTGATGTATAACCTAAAAACATTGTGGCGACCTTGTGTAATTTGGGATCTTCTGTGTTAAAATTAAAGTAAGTTCGTCAGAATCAGGGTAAGTAAGCGTATGGTAAATTTGTCAAAAAAATTTATATAGTTACATTCTCTTTGAGATTTGGTCCACTTGCAACATGATTTTGAAATTTATCACTCAGGCTGTATTTGTTGCACTCTGATAACTTCTGAAAAAAATTGCAAAAAATTGTTGTTTATCAAGGATGTTTTACAAAACAATCTTAAATTAACACAAAAGCACTAACGAGAGATATCCATCTTTCACCTTAATTAAAAACCAAATTGTCATTTAGATGGAAACCCAATAAAATCAAAGCCTATGGAAGACAAAAATATATCAAAGTAGCATCTGCAAAATATTTAGAATAAATATATTTTTTGTATTTTCAAAATATCTTCAAATATTGTATTTCCAAACAAAAAATAATATTAAAGGACTATTTAAAAACCTTGAAATTGTTTAAAACCTTATCTTTTTAAATCATTTTTTGTATAGGATGTAAATCTTATAAATTTTATACATGTCTACAGTTAACATTTCCATAGTCAGATTCTTTATTGACCACCAGCAAACTATAAATATCTCCTTTCTTCATAAGTTGAAAATAATGTAACCTCTTTAAGCCAAAGAACAAACCGTTCATTGCAATAACGTTTTCACATTTAGTCCTGGTCATTCCAGATTTAAATACAATGGTTGTACGACTTGGTTCCCTGAGAGTTTCAGTTGTTTTGTAGTCCCCTTCAAGATTTATAACATAGAATATAGGCCTTTTTTTTAATTAAACTACTGACCTCATTACAAGGTTAAAATTATACCGGATTATTTCTTTTATACGAGGTGTTTTCAAAAAGAATAGGACCTTTTTTTCATGCGCGACCAAACGAAGCACGGCCGTTGACCTTGAGTACACGCATGCAGTGAACCCTAGCGTGCAAGCACTGACTGACTTGACACTATAACAACTCAGTCGCTGTGTGGCTGCATGTCAGTTAGTAAGTGTATCAAGTGCCTGTTTGATTTCATTTATTGTAAAATGACAAAAACTTTAGCAGCGGTAGGCTGCATTAAATTTGGCCAACGACTTGGTGATACCCAAGTGGATACTATTTGAAAAATTCAGCAGTCTTTTGGGGACGACGTGTGAACGTCCCACATATTAAGAGGAGCTCTGCGCCATATCTTCCGCCATGTTAATGTAGGTACACTTTTCTCAGTAACCATAACAGCTATTATCATAATTTTTTTTAAATTTAAAACTGTGTCTTTTGTTGGCTTTACTGAACCAACAATATTAGGTTTACCGATTAAGTTATTGACAAAAATTTTTTTTGAATAAAACTTGTAAAAAATTTGTTCAAAATAATTTAAAAAATTTTTTACAACAAAACTATAGACAATTATTTCTTTTTTTTTAAGGTTCCATATGTGTATTGTAGTGTCTAAAACACACACAAAAAATGTCAGCTCTTTACCTCAAACAGTTCCTTAGAAAAGTGTACTTAAACCTGAAAAAAACATAAGTTTTGGAAAACACAGAAAAACGTACGAATAAACTAAGAATCATGATTTTTTAGCTTTAATACATTCCAGGGTTATAAGATGGGTTGTTTCCTTCCTCCTCCTTATACTGGTCTTCTCTTCATCACATGCCTCTTCTGCCGAATCTTCTTTTCAAGCTTCTATAAAGCTTTGTCGGCCTTCCTTATCCGCCGTTGGTACTACTCTCTTCATAGCTGCTACCAAGTTTTTCCCTAGCATTAATCCAGCTTCCTTCATCAAATTTCATTTCCTTATGTTCCCGTCATTGAAGGTTGTCATAGCTAAGTACACTCCAAATTTGAAAGTGTTCAGTTCAACAAAAATTCGTTTTGGAATATAACTCCAAATCACGTTACTGAGCGACTCATTTGGGTTTTGCGTTTTGCCCAGGAGACATTTCTCTAGGAGTTCGTTTTTTCATAAGTCCTTAAATATTGGTTTGATAAATGTCATAACATTGTCTGGTAAGTGGAAGTGGTTGTTATGGTCATATGTTTTATTTTCTCTTATGGCTTTACAACATTTATACCACGTGTTGTCACTGTCAGGGCACAACCCATGTTGAGGTCATTCATTTGACGAGATAATATGAAAATACTCCGCCCAGAAACCTTTCCTCATGTCAACTGATTTTACATTCCGGCTTGTGCCAAGCCGTAATATTTTTGTATTTGGAGTATAACTGCGTTTGTGTTTTTTGCCCACCAAGAGGAGTACCATCCAGAAACTTTGTTGTTTTTGCTTTCAAAGCCTTTAGCCTACTTCCAATTCTTTTTTGAACATGGCCTATATATTTATCTTTTACTATTTGTACATCCTCACCATAAGGTTTTGAATTACAAACTTCCATATAGGCCTTACTGTCACCATCTAAAACTTTCTTTGCCTTGCCACCACGCATGAAAACCATCGTTGCTAGGCAAAAGCGCGTGAACATGATTGTTTCAAAAAATAATTAAAAATACTTACCAACTTCGCAGACACTTTTCAAATATACCATTGGAAAGGGGAAAGTCTAAACTTTACATTGGCGCAATAAAAAAAACTCGTAAATTTTTTGATTTTTTGTGCAGAGCTCCCATTAAGGAGTGGTATAATCGCTTCAAAGATGGCTGCACATCAGTGGACAGCCAACCGTGTTCTGACAGGCCCTCAACAAGCCATAATGATGAAGTCATTGACCAAGTACAAACTTTGGTCATGGAGGATCGTCAAATTACCGTCTGAGAGATTGCAGCAGAGGTAGGAATAAGCACTGGTTCAGTACATTTCATTTTGACCAAAAATCTGGCTATGAGAAGTGTCTGCAAAATTTGTGCCAAAGCTGTTAACAATGGAGCAGAAGGGACTCTGTTTGGAAGTTTCACAGGTCATGTTGGACTGTGTAAAAACTGACCCAAGCTTCCTCAACACTGTGATTGGTGATGAGACGTGGGTGTATGGGTATGATCCCGAAACCAAAGTTAAGTCTTCACAATGGTAACATTCATCATCCCAGTGGCCGAAAAAAGCAAATAAAGTGCACAGCAAAATCAAAGTTATGCTCATTTTGTTTTCTGACCCATGTGGGATAGTGCATCATGAGTACGTACATGCCACAAGACCAAACAATTACCAAAGGATACTATTCATAGGTTATGGAGACTTCCGTGATGCCGTGCGGCACAAAAAGCCAGACCTGTGGGCAGCACAAACTTGGGAACTCCATCACGACAAGGCACCTGCCCATTCTTCTCATCTAATTCAGACTTTCTTGGTGAAACACAACACTCCTCAGCTATGCCAGCCTCCCCACTCTCCTGATATGACTTCCGGTGATTTTTGGTTATTTCCTAAGTTGAAAATGTCACTGAAGGGGACTCAATTTGAATCAAGAGAAGACATCATACAAAATATGACAAGACAGCTGTACTCCATACCAAAAGATCACTTTTAGACATGTTTCCAAAAGTGACAGGACCACTGGAAGAAGTGTGTGAAATCTAAAGGGGAGTACTTTTAAGAGGATAAATGTTTAAAACCTGCAGATAAATAAATTTATTTTCCTGAGCAAAAGTCTGATACTTTTTTAACACACCTTATACACTGTTTATAAAATAGATTTTTTACAAACTAAACATCAAACGTTTAATATATTTTCTGTAAAAGGTAGTTTAAAAAACAAATATTTCAATACATTTAACCTTTTTTATATTTGTGTCTCACAGTTCAAGACACATTTAAGTTTCCATAAACAGTTTACAAAACATTCAGTGAGTGTCGGAAGGACTTGATGGAAAAATGGATGCCATAGGTAAACAAAACATGAACAAATTTTTATACCTGGTTTTGTTATGTCTTTATACAGAGAAACAAATATATTTTTCTGAAATGTCATGCAGTCAAACTAATGACTTCATCAATGGAATTCTCCTTGCCATAAACTCCTTACACAACATTCCTACTGATATAATGACATTATTAATATTATAACTACAGCAACTCATCAGATTTGCAAACAATACAATACGAAAATCTTCACTACAAAAACAAAGGTAATGGCATTTCAAGGTAAGGAGCCAATAAGAACAAACATAATGATTAGTGACCAAATTCTAGAACAGGTGAGCCACTTTAATTATTTGAGAATTGATGTTGGCTATTATAGAAATTATGATACTGATGTTAAGTTACATAAGTTACAGACGATCTGTGGAACAATCAACCGTATTTACAGAAACAAGGTACATAAAGATACAAAATTAAAGTTTTACAAAATTATAGTAGCCCCTGTACTGTCCTATGGGTGTGGAATTATAGACAACGACCAAAAAATAAGACAGTAAAATACAGGCCTCAGAAATGGCATTCTTAAGAGGAGTTAAAAGGTGTTCTAAACCTGACCATATAAGAAATGAGGCCATAAGAGAAGAGTTACAAGTTATTAACTTAATTGAAAAATTAAAAGATTACAAACAACCACGGTAAGAACACTTAGAAACAATGTCAGATTCCAGACTGGCCAAACAAGTCTGGAAATACAAACCTATACGACACAGGTGTGAGGGTAGACCCCAGAAGAAATGGCTGGAGGATGTTTGAAGGCGGAACACGCAGCACCTTGCCTATGCCATGTTGTGAAGATGGTGGTGGTGGTGGTGGTGATGAATTACAGCAATGATAAATTTACTAACATGCATGCACTCCGTGTGGACCCATAGGCGTGCACATGGGAGGGACCAGAAGGACCTTGGTCCCCCATTAGTTTACAAAAAAAAAGCCAAATTCGGAAAAATTAAAAGATGAGAAAATACAGTGAAAAAATTATATGTTATAAAAAAATATACTAATATAAAAGTACATGTAAGAGTGATTTCAGTCTAGACATGGGCATAGTGATAACCCCCGCTGCAAACTATATACATATTTTTCAATAAACATAGTCAATTAATATTATTTAAGACTGTTGTTTATTCCATTACTTCTTATTGTCGTTGTTGTTTAGATCACAAAATAAGATAATGATAGATACGTTTTTAATTAAACCAGTTTCTTTTTTTAATGGTAATTTTATAGACTGTTTTACTGAGGGTATTCCATATCCCCCAGTATAGTGGTCACCCCCCCCCCCAATTGTAATCGCCCTGCACACGCCTATATGTGCACCAGTATGTGTTGTGATATTACAGAGTTCTGCAAATTATTACGAAATTTCACAAAAATTAAATTATTATTATACTTTTTAGCCACATGTTACATATACCTTGTGGTTTCAACATGACTGTATATTGTAATTTAGCTGTAAGTGACCTTTGTATTTTATACTATAACCACGTATGTATGAAAAATGTAGTGTGATATACCTAAATATGTGTAATTATTGTGAAGTTAGGATTGCAATACCAAGTGCGTGTGTCTAAACACTGTCGCTACAGTAATTGAGAAAAAACTGATACTACCTTTTTTGGAAATGGGATTGCCAAGAATGTAGACATAAACGGACATAATATTTGCTACATACAGAAAAGTTTAAAAAAACTTGTAAACATTCTCAACATGTTCCACAGTCTTAATTCTACATTAATTTACGCCAAAACACTCTCATGTTTAATCCATACAAAAATATTTTTAAAATAAAAGGGTTTTTTTTTTAAAGAAATCATGAATATCACTTATCTAGAATATGATAATTGCTCTGAAGAGAAGCTAAAAGAAGCATGTCCAGGTATAAAACTTATTTACTGGAGTACTGAGACTGACTTCATGCAAATTTTAATAGTAAGTACATAAGTATATATGTTGCTCTAAGGCTTTCTCGGCCGGCGTTAATGTTGTTTGAATGAGTGTTAGCTGTTAGGCCTTGGTCTCATGTCGGTAAAACCAGACGTTTCAGCTTCGCTTTCAGTGGAAAAGTTGGAAACAATGTTTGATAGTTGTTTGCCAGCTACCCAATAGTGAGACACAAACTATGTTTCAGTCCTAAGAAGACCCATTTAAATAAATTTGTGAATTTATTTTGATTTATAAATAAAATACCCATTTGTCCATTAAAGCCTAGGTGAATTTATAAAATGGGCCTCCTTGGGACCGAAACATAATTTGTGCCTCAATACTGTGGTATTTGGCGAACAACTGCCAAAACTTTTTTCCAACCTGTATCACTGAAGGTGACCTCTGATGGTGAGGCAGAAAGGTTTGGTTTTACTGACCACATGAGACCACGGCCTAACAGCCTGGCTACCGCTCATTATAACAACATGTAAGTATATGTTTACTTACATATATAGATAAATATGTAATCTATTAGCCCAGAAAAACTCTATCTTGAACTGTTTCATTGTCTGATGACCAACTATCATTACCATTATCTTTTCCTTCTTATACAATGGCATTTATTAAATCTTCATATATTATCATTTTTTGACATTTCAATATGTCAGTATGAACCTTTAGTCATTCCTCAATGTGATAATGAGAACTATGCATAAGATTTTATGGGGATGGATTTCTGAAAGTGGACAGTATCTCTTCCATTGTTTTCTTACATGCAACAATAATGCCCATTACCACAATCTGCAATAGCTTTTCCAGGCAAGCCACAACAGTTTTCTTTAACATAATTTGAGACTACACCTATATAGAATATTACATCTTTTACGGTGTCAGACATTTAGAAGATTTTATTAAGCCTTTGCAGTTTAAATAGTTTACAAGCTGTTAGAGAAAACCATTCTTTTAATGGCAATTAATGTATTTAATTACTCCAGTTATATGATAAGCAGTCATCTTTGGAAAAGGTATGCAACATGAATTTCCATATACGCCCTAGTTGAAGTTCGTTAAGATGAGGGATACAGTACTGTCTAGAAACTACCTTACATGAACTCAATAGTATTTGCTACCTTCAGGTTTCCCAATTTTGAAATTTCATGTAAAGAAGGAACATATTTAAATATAAATTTGTTTGTATAAAAACAAATTTAATTTCTTCATGCATTCCTGGCATTTATAGTGTGCCTTACATTCTACTGGTAAATACATAGAAATAAAATTTTAATATATGGGAATTTTTAGATTTTCCATTAACTAATAATTTCATGTGATGAGTTCCCAAAGTATTTGCAGAATACCTAACTATTCTTTGTTCAATTTAAAATCGGAATCATATTTTTTGCACTCTTCTGCTCGTGTCATACTGAAAAGCATCGCTATGTCAAACCCATTTCACCACCATTATAATTCTGATCTGTTGTTCAAATTGTTCTATTTGTCAAATTACTAGAATAAATTATTTTTTTTGCCTGCTCTATTGACAACCAGAGTGGAGTTCACTTGAAGCATCCCATTTACTTATTCTATGTCTGGCCTTCATTTTGGCTACCTAACTATCCAAAAATATACAATCCTTTATAAACTCCATTTTTTGTTAAGTCCTTGGTTTTTCTTTCAGAGAATGTTACAGGACAAACCATTCGCACAACATCAACTCATACTTCTCCGAGTCTCATAAACATAAAGTACAGTATTTTTTAAATTTAGAACCTAAAAGAATTGTTTTCAAGTATAATATAATAATGAAATGCACACAATAGTTCACCTGATACAATAACCTTCCACTATTTTTTTTAATTTTTGCCTTTATCTAGCCTTTACAAACGTTTATTTTCTTCTTGGATTTCTAACTTAAGCTCTATTTAATACAACTTGCGAGCAGACACTTGAGAACATAGAAGGAATGGGGGATTTGGCATTCGTTGGGGTAGTCATTAAGCATTTATGTTGAAGGCACCCTTCCCACAGCATGTGATGAGTGTTGCTACTTCTTGATCAGCACACATGACAAACAAGCCTTTCATTTACAATCCACATCCAATGAGTTCCAGGCATTGTTGTTTTGTTTGTAGGAGTAAGTTGTTCGTTTTTATGTATGCCGTGTATGTATATTTTATGTATGTTTGTTTTAATTTTAATAATTTTTTTCTGTTATTTGTTAATAACTAACAAGTGATTATTTGTAATTACCATGCTAATAGACTATTAATTAAACTTTTAAAAACTATGTTCTGTAAACATTTGTGTAGACTAATTTAAATTTATTTTTGTGTAAAATGTCTTTGGGATTGATCTCGAACTGTAACATTGATGTAAGTGGTGTAACACCTTCATCCTCAAAAGTACAGTATGTGTGTGTGTGTGTGTGACATATAGAAAAACGTGTAGAACAGTTCCAACAGTCTGGTGGGGTGGTTCTTATCACATTAAACACCCAACGCCATTCATATCTAATGAGAACTCTGTTCAGTCTGAAACCATAATTACATAAACCTGTGTCCTTATCTCCTGTATTTGTGTACATTTGACTGTATCTTGTATGCATGTTTAAACATGAAAGAAATTCATGTAGTATTTTAATGTAAGAGACTTATGTGAAAAACAACTTCCCACACTTTATAGCCAATGTTTGGACAGTGCCAGACACTCACATGCACACAATGAATGTTTTGTCTTCAGAAATATTCATAATGTCAGCATTTCTCAAAATGCAGTTTTCTCTTCTCCGGATTGGCAAAACTTTCAAACAGAATACCATAATTTTTCTTAATTTTATTCTTTATCCAAGTCAGATGCAAGGGACCACTGGGACCTGCTTGTAATTCTTGCAGTTCATCACAAGTTTGCTATCTACAATGTCTACAGTATAGTATCTTCATTACTACAGGTTTCACTGCTGTCATTTGATGATAATGATCTGTTTCTTGACCAAATGATGAATTCATCTACCATACACTCTGTCAGTCCTTCATTCTGCAATTAGTAATTTGCAGTGATTTCTTGTACATTTTCCCTCGACCATTTACAAATATCAGAAATTGTACAGCCTCTTTCAACCTAAGCCCAAATCTGCTTAATGAATTGACAGTACTACAATAGTAAATGAATTATTGAATATCAGTTTTCTACAATGTTTTGTAAAGTTCATATGTTACAAGTCGTTTGTAAAATAAATCTAATTTTAAAGCTGGTATTTTCAAGCATCTCTTATCAAATGCTACATTATTAGAGCACCACACTATGTTCCTTTTCTTTAATATGAGATACTTATAACAAATACTTATACTTCTTTTACTGTCCTGCCATTAAGAGTAGATGTAGATAGAGTAGATAGAAGTGAATATAATATACATGGATCCTACAAATATGTACGTTAAATAAACACTGAAATTGTGAAATGTGAAGAATATTACATTCCATATTTTGTTGTCCATGTTAATTCGTTTGCACAGCATACAAAGTGCAAAAACTTATGAATGAATCCTACTGATGAAATACAGAACAAGACAAACAACACACAGCAGCCAATATTGGGAAGAAGACAAGATTGCCATCAGTACCAATAATCTAGGTGCTGAATATACTGTATAACATCAAATGGCAAATTTATGGACACTGAAACCCGTAGACAATAGAGAAACGAAGTTACGGTGCATTACATAACCAAGAAAAATGTATATCAAACTTTATACAATTTCAAAACCTGGGAAGAACAAGTCATTATATAGGATTACAATTTAAGTACTATGACAATGTAATTAATGTCACTAAAAGTCTGCAGGTGTGCTTTTTGAATCTTCATGAATGGCAAAGAGAGGCATGGCCTCATTTACAACAAAAAGTATTCCAAACGACAATTAATGGCATAATATACTTTAAAAATACTATATCATCTAGTCTTTTGCTAACAAAAAAGTACAATGAACATTCCTAAAAATATATTACAATTACAGTAGACAGACTGAATATATTTAGATTTTCACTTTATGTACCAATAAAATGAATGACTTGTTAATATAGAAATTTGCAGTCTTAAGTGAGATATAAATTTTACAATAAATTATGTAACAAAAACTTCACTTCTGTTTGCTAGATACAAATTACATTTGTACAGTGTGTGAGAAACAGAATTTCAAACTGAAGAATCCATAAATATTACAAGGACAAAAGATACAGAACTCCGTCAAGCATAAAAGAAAAATGAAATTTTACTTAAAAATAACAGAAATTAAAGAAAATAACCTCAAAAGTAAAAAAAATGTAATAAATGGTATTTAGACTACACATATTTTACACAATTGACTAAACAGAGCAGTTTTTCATAATGTTTCATTTTCACAACAGGAGTGAATGTGTTTTATATCAAAAGTTTAAAAGAAGTATTTAATAAAAACATACCCCTTTCAAAAACAAATATATTACTGAAGTATGTTTCTATCATATAATGACAATTTATTCAAGTATGAAATAGAGGTGGGCCAATATACCTATAACAGGTATTTTGGAACGATATTTTTGTAGAACGGATATACCAGTGACTGAAAAGTTGAAATACCTGTTCCGATTCAACCCCCCTACCCAACTAATGAGTAAACAAGTACACAAGTAACAACAAATAAACGAGTACTACAAGTATTAGGAGTATTACAGGTCACAAGTAACAACAAGTAAACGAGTACTACAAGTATTAGGAGTGTTATGAGTACACGAGTACGAAGCCACTTTTTGGTGCTGAATTCCATTTCTGCGCATGTACCGATTGCTATACAAGTACAAAACGAAGCAAAACAGCGAGGTTCAGAATATCTCTATGCCAAAGAGACAAAGTTGTTTTTAATAAATTCATACTGATGTTATATTTATTCTCATGTTATGCAGATCGTATAATAGACATTATAATAACAAACTATATATTATACTAATCACCAACTTGGTAAATTTTGAAAAAACGAATTATATTGTGTTATAACCTATCGAGTGGCTGACAAGCCACAAAATACTTTTTGTCAATGTGATTTCGGAGATGATTTTAACTTCACTGCACATCTCACATAAATTTTTTGACATTGTTGTGCTATAACGTGCACTCTAAATTTCATTGCCTGAGTTTTGCAACTGATTTGTCTAATCAAAATGGAATCAATAATTTAATATAAATCTATGTCAGTTTGTTTACTCCTAGTGAAAACTTAAATTAGTATTCCCAAAGGGAGACAGGCCTACAAATTCTCTTGTTTCTTATTTTCTTTTAAACAGTAACAGCTTAATAAATCACAGTGTAAAGTAACACTGTTAATACAGTTCCAATTTATTTCTTATAACAAACTATATAATACAGGTATATGAATAATAAGTATATAATAACAGGTATTTGTATGTGTTATTTTTCTGAAGCGGTATCATTCGTACTTGTTATTTTAAAATACTAATTTAGCACACCTTTAGTATCAGGTACTAAAAACAGTAAATGAATTGCATTCGTTCAGTGATACACGTAAGGACAAAAATCACATCACGGTATCATTAGAATAGTTTTAATTATCTTGTTGGTACATCCTCTTCGTTCACTTTTTTAAATATTATATGTATATATAAACTTTCACTATGAACTTACTTTATGGTTTTATTTCCCAAATGTTTCAACTTGGTGTACATCTTCGGTGGGAGTAAATACTGAATGTCTTTACAGAGTAACGGTTATGGACTATAGGTGTGTGTGGTGGGGGTTATGGTGGGAGGGAATTCGCGTTGGGGTTCAAATTGTGTGTTTGGATCAGTGTATCGAACAGTATGTGTGATCTATAATGTAATTGTTCATTTAATATGTTGTTTGGTTGTAGTGCATGATATCTGTATATTTCAAATTGTTCTGCTGTGTTTAGTTTTCTACTTTTAGGTAAGTAGTGTAATGTTTCCATGTTGTGCTCTATGTTTGTGTAACTGTGGTTTTCGTTTTGTAAATGTGTGGCAAATGTGGAATGTATGTACTTTGTGGTGAGGGCTTTTAAATGTTCTGAAAATCTAGAGGAAAAAGATCTTCCCGTCTGGCCGATGTAGAATTGGTGACAATCATTGCAGTTTAATTTATAAACCCCTGTTTTGCTGTATGTGTCTGTGTCTTTGTTAGTATTATTTATGTGTTTCTTAATGGTGTTGTTAGTTCTGTAGGCTACTTTATAATTGTGTTTCCTAAATGTGTTAGCAATTTTGTGTGTATTGGAATTGTAGTATGTAAGTGGGATGTATTTACTGGGTTGTGTGCTGTTGGTCTGATGTGTTTTACTTTTTGTGTTTAGGATGCGTTTGTGTAGTTTGTTTATTAAATCGGGATTGTATCCATTTTTGACTGCTATATATTTGATTGTGTTTAATTCTTCTTGGTAATCATGTGTGTTTGGGGTATTGAAGAGAGCCTATGGAGCATGTAGTTGAAAGCTGCATGTTTGTGTTGAGTTGGGTGGTTGGATGAGTTATGTATGACCATGTCTGATGTGGTGGGTTTTCTGTATATTTTGTATGTGTGTGTGTTGTTTGTTTCGGTACTTGTAAGGTCCAAGAAGTTTATGCTATTGTTTTGTTCTATTTCAAGTGTGAATTTTAATTTATGGTGTATAGTGTTAATGTATTTGTGGAAATTTTCTATTTGTCTTTTGTTGCCGTTGTAAAGGAGTAAAATGTCATCAACATACCTGTGCCAATATATTATTTTATTGGTGTATTTGTTATTGTTGAGTATGTGTTCTTGTTCTATGGTGTGTACAAATATTTCGGCTAGTATACCTGATATAGCCCATGGGTAGTCCATCTGTTTGTGTGTAAAACATGTTATTGTGTGCGAAATAATTTTGTTCAGTGATAATTTTAGCGAGATGGATGATCTCTTTTATGTGTGTTTCAGGTGTGTTATTTATTTTTAGTAATTGTTCTAATGTAGTTATAGTTTCTTTTATGGGAACATTGGTATATAGGTTTGTTATGTCAAATGTTATGGCTCACTTCAATACCCCTAAACACTCATGACTACCAAGAAGAATTAAACACAATCAAATATATAGCAGTCAAAAATGGATACAATCCCGATTTAATAAACAAACTACACAAACGCATCCTAAACACAAAAAGTAAAACACATCAGACCAACAGCACACAACCCAGTAAATACATCCCACTTACATACTACAATTCCAATACACACAAAATTGCTAACACATTTAGGAAACACAATTATAAAGTAGCCTACAGAACTAACAACACCATTAAGAAACACATAAATAATACTAACAAAGACACAGACACATACAGCAAAACAGGGGTTTATAAATTAAACTGCAATGATTGTCACCAATTCTACATCGGCCAGACGGGAAGATCTTTTTCCTCTAGATTTTCAGAACATTTAAAAGCCCTCACCACAAAGTACATACATTCCACATTTGCCACACATTTACAAAACGAAAACCACAGTTACACAAACATAGAGCACAACATGGAAACATTACACTACTTACCTAAAAGTAGAAAACTAAACACAGCAGAACAATTTGAAATATACAGATATCACGCACTACAACAAAACAACATATTAAATGAACAATTACATTATAGATCACACATACTTTTCGATACACTGAGCCAAACACACAATTTGAACCCCAGCGCCAATTCCCTCCCACCATCAACCCCCACCACACACACCTATAGTCCATAACAGTTACTCCGTAAAGACATTCAGTATTTACTTCCACTGAAGAAGACGTACACCACGTTGAAACGTTTGGGAAATAAAACCATAAAGTAAGTTCATAGTGAAAGTTTATATATACATAGAATAGTTTTGCTTTACTTTGTATGCATGTTTACAACAACTAGTGACTAGTTTCTATACAAGGCCATTCTTTTAAACACCACAGTAGGGTGTTATTTTATATCTCCTATAATAAGGATGTTCAAGTGTTTAAGAGATCTGCAAGGTGACATGATAAACTCAATCAGCCATTATATATATTGTTTGATTGTTTGTAAGGAATGTGGTGGACATGGAAGACTTAAACGAGAAGGCAATGTGGCCAAATTACTCTAAAATTTGCTTTTCAATTGTTGAGTTTGGGAAGCTTAATTCTAAATGAGATGACTGTCTCATTCAAATCTACGTACAATGAAGAATGTACAGAACTCTTAACAACATACAGATACTCTGATAGATCCTTTAGTAAGACATACTGTTTGCTCAGCAAAACAATAACACTATACTTCTCCAATGGCTCTGTTCAACAAAAATGTTCAGTCTATTGAAACAGTCAAATAGGCAGCACAAGAAATAGTTCAAGATAAAAAAAAATGAATGCAGGAAACCATGAAAATGGGATTTATCAAAAGCACTACTTGTTAGGAATACACTGAACACAGCTTCTTCATTATTAACTGAAATCAACCATTAGAGGTTTGGACCAGCAAGTCTGCCGCCAGTTGTATCATACCTCAAATGGAAAAAGGAAGTGAGCCTATATGTATAAAAATTCCTAAAAAGTCAAACTCCCAAAAATAATTACCACTGAACAATTGAAACGCCAAGGCAGGACCAAGAAAATAAAATAGTAATTGTATTTGAAACACACAGAAGACTAGAATTTTAACAAACTTCCCAGAGAAGACTGAAGAAAAAAGTGACCAGAAAATTGTATTACAGTGGTACTTCAATAACACAAATCTCAAGGGTATTATAAAAAATTCATGTTATCAAGGAATTCTCAAAGTGAGGTTCGTGTTATCAAGGTTAAGTTAACAAAAGTTCATGTTTTCAAGGTCCTGCTCCATAACATTTGGCTTACCGAGTTCACTGAAATGAGTACTCTCTGGCCACGATTCGATGATCGAGCATTGTGTAAGGTGGGAGAAGCATGGCTGGGTACTATGGTAGGCTAAGTGGGGGTAAGCCAAATGGCTAGTACACATATTTCACCCTACCTCGCTTACAAGCAGCCACATGGTGGGGGAGAGCAGCTTCCATCATCCAGTCACGGTCAGACTTCGTCTTATAGAGGTCAAATTCATGCTATAGAGGTTCTGCTGAGTAAAAATTCGTGTTATAAAGGTTAATTAGTATAGTATTTTGATCTCAAATCAACAAAAATTCGACTTATCAACGTTTTTAACTAAGGAATTGCACGATATTTATAACATTGAGTGTTATGGGACATTCAAGGGGATTGAAAAAATTCGTGTTATCAAGAAATTCATGTTACTGAGGTTTGTAGTACCAAGGTGACACTGTAAAGATTACTGAAATCTGGAAAGATTATCAAGTTTCATAAGCATTATAAAATAATAATAATAATAATACAGCAGAGTCCTGCCAATTCGAAACCCGATAATCTGAAAGTCCTGTTAATCCGAAACCCATACTCAGTGAAATAAAAAAGTTTTTGAAAATGAAAATGCATTTTATAACAAAAACCTGACTGTATTTTTACAGGCTAATAATAAAACAGTTGAAAATCGTTGTGTAAATTAGTACATATGCAGTTCTACACTTTTGTCTCAAGCAACATTAGTTGAACCGGATGTGTTTTTAATAAAGACCTGAATAAGTGGCAAAAACTAACGAGTGAAGCTTGTGGTTATGGTAGAATAGTGGTACAAAAGACATGTGCAGAAGTAAAAGCATGTAAATATTTTCATTCTTCTTTACAAAAATAAAAAGGAATGTAAAGTTGTGCAGTTGTCTGATGATACAGATGTTAGTTAAGGACACTAAGGATGTTAGTTATGTGACGTTTAGTTAAGGAATTTTATGATAGGGCAAATATCCAACAGTGGAAAAAATTCAACCAAAAATGATAAGAGCACTTTTCTTTTTCTAACAGTGTTACATCAGTTAAGCATGTTTTTAAAAATACAGGGGTATTGTTTAAAAAAATGAATGATGGACAAATACATCTGCTTGAAAAATATTGTAATGACAATCGTATCAAACCGCGTAGAATAGCAGATAGTGTCCCCGCCTAGTGTGGCAGGTGTGCCTCACTCAAGACCATGTCCAAGTTTGTTCTAGAATCTTCAAGAAGCCACTTGAGCTATGCATTAGCATCAGCATTAAGTGGCGTGCACATTGAGGATGGAAGATTTTTCTAGAGGGTGTGCGCTACCTATAAAAAGCCAAAGCAGCTGGAGTATGAGTTCAGTTACGAGAGCAATTTTCTGTAGCGCGGATTGAGTGTTTGTACAAGCGAAGTGTTGTTGTGTTTTAATTAGTGCGGAATTCTTTGTAGTTGACATTATTATTGCATATAGACAATTTGTACTTGAATTATTGTAAGAGATTATCTTGTTGATTACAAATTATTAATTGTGATAATTAAAGCTGGTTATTAGTGACTTCATTGGTGTCTTGCATTTTGTTTTCCACTGTACCATATGACAATCAGTGAGACCGTCATAACAATACGATATACAGTTCAAGCAAAACTGTCACTGGAGTGTCATTCTTGTGTAAAATGCACAGAATAAAAACAAGAATATGAGATAAGTTTTTATTTGGATGAAAGTTGGATTTTTCAAAATCACCCTCCAAATTTCATTTGCCATCATTCTACAATGGGAGGCCTACTGGTAAGGGAGGCAGAATAGTTATGTTGTATGCTGGATTCAAGAAGAATCCTTGGTTTTTGTGTGCAGTTCACCTTCGTCTTCTGAAATGAATGAAAGTGTTTTTAAAGAATAGTTTAAAAAACAGTTACTTAACTTATTAGAAGAACCACTATTATTTCATGGACAATGCTAGCTATCATTCAGTAGCGTGGCTCCAACTATATCCTCTAGAAAAATCGAAATTAAAAACTGGTTACGTTAAAAAAACATTCCATTTTTGCAGTGTGGGACCACAGTCAAATTTATAGCGAAAACGAAACAACATAGCAATCCAAAAGTGTATGAACTGCATGAAATGACTTTTGAATAGGGACACGAAATAATTTGTTTACCTCCCTACCACTCCCAGTACAACCCCACAGAATTTACATTAGGCACAAGTAAAACTACAAGTTGCCACTCACAACAAAGCTTTTAAAACAAAAGATGTCCTTTATTTGGCAAATAAGCATTTAGATAGTATACCTACACAAAACTTGGAAAGATGTTACCACCACATTGAGAAAATCATTCTGGATGACTTTAATAGAGAAGTTGCTAGGGATGAAGTAATTAAAGCCTTCATAATTAAAACAGTTACAGTCTTGATTGTGATGCAAATGTCGGCGATGAATACAATTTAAGTGACACTATAATGTTATACATTATTGGTTATTTTTCCAAAGAATGGACACCACACTTTATAGGCGTAATTGGTAAATGACATAAAAGTAATATAAATTATATTATAACCATCATCAACATCATGATGCCCTGAGCAGATTTATGGTAAATGTCAGCTGGCCAAGGTCTAGTAAGTGATGACTGTGACCCAGTCAGTCCTTTTGTGTAGGGCAGAATTATGGACCAAATCTCTGAAGGAGACATACCATAAACAGTTAGTCCAGGTACAGAGAAGAGGTGCATTAAGAGATGCATCAGCATACTGTACAGTCTCTGGACCAGCCATTTTAGTTATTTCTGGAATTATTCCTATCGTTCTCCTCGCTAGGGAGCGACAGGCTATACACATAAGGAAAAGAGACATTGGCAAGAAAACTGAAGTACAGGAGGAGCAGGTATGCACTCTTGAAACAGGCAGATGGCTTGGGAGCAAGAGCCTTGAGGTAGGTGGACAGCAAGGCTCATCCCAGAAATTAAGAAATTAATGGAGGGAAAGCACAGGGAAGTAGGGTACTACCGTAGTCAGTTTCTGAGTGAGCATGGATATTTCCGCACCTATCTCTATAAAGTGGGTAAGGCATCAACAGCCCAGTGTCGGTACTCCTCTGGTGTGAAAATGATGTTAATCACACCTTTTTCGTCTGCAGGTGGGATCGAAGATGGATATACTTGGAGAAAGAGTTAGGTTAAGACCATACCTGACATCATGCTCAGGCGGGAAAGCTCCTGAGACCAGGAGTCACATTACATTTAGTAAAGAAACCAATTTAAATCACAGTACAACCTAGGCACATAAAAGAAAAATACATCAGAAGGAAGCTGTAAGACCAAAGGCCTAGCCTGAAGTAATGTGACTAACGGTCACAGGCTAGTCCTCAAGGAGTATGAGGAGGTGTTTTTAGTTGGTAGTCCAAGAAGGGAGACCAACACTATGGGCTGTAGGCCCACATGCTTAAATAGCATTTTCACCTCCTCAACAAACACAAAAAAACCATCATAATATATAATATGGTTATTTTTATTTTTCAGATTATGTTACTGTTGTTTGATATTACGTAGTTTGTCCTATTTGATGGGCTGATTTATGAAATTGATCAACTTGAGTCCAGCGAAAACAATGACTTTCCTTGACAAGACTCCATATGATATGGTTTTGTGGCATTGGACAAAATTAACTTTTGTGTATTCATAAAACGTAGTTATTTATACCAAATGAGTTTCTTTAAAAATTAAAGTTCTTAACACATAAAATCAATCACAGCTCAACAGACTGACTTTCCACACACACATTACAAATTAATACACAATCAACTGATTGTCAAATAACTATTATGAAGAACCCACAAGCAAGGTATTATACATATTGGTCAACAAATGTCATGTTAAGATGAAATGAATATTTAAAATAGCTAAAGAGACAAACTATGAGTGTGAGTATACACATTAGAGACTTTAAAGTTAAAGTTACATAGTAATATGTAGAAAGGCATGTAGACTAAAACATAAGTATGTGCACGTTTTTCATATTTTAATGAAATAAACATCAAAGAAAATCTGTTAAACATAAAAGAAAATCTAGTTTAAATCTACGTTACAGAAGTGAAGACAAATACTTTTAACATTCGTGTTACTTATTTAATACGAGAAAACAAACCATTTTTCGGCATTTGGAAGGCAAGCTCACCTTTGAAGAACTATTTTACAAAACCCATGTTAAAATTATAAATTTTAATACAATGGAGTTTGAACATTCCTAAATATGCTACCTTAGTTTTAAAATTTTATTTTAATTTTTAAGAAGCTCTAGTACATTTTCTGGACCTTCTTTATCACAATTGTTAGGCATCCTAGAAACATAATTTCTGCAGTGTTGGATTTGTTGTGCGTTGATCATAATATTGCAATCATTTTCTAAAACATTAAATCTGAAATCTGTTTTATACAGTTTTTTATTTGTACAAACCTACTACAATTCACCAACACTACAGAATTGGCATGAGGACATGCTACGGAGGTTTGAGACAAATTTCTCCAAGCTCGCAAAGAAATGATTTCTACACTAGTTACAGTAGCCATATTTTTTGTAATGAACAAGAAAATCTGTTTATTATGGCAATGAATCATCCAGCTTATTCTCCCGCCCTGGTACACCAAAAAGTCGGAAATTTCACTTGTATAAACTTTTGTTTTCACATCTACAAATACAACATAGTCTTAAAAACCTATAATGCAAATAATACAACATATTGAGGTAGAGAAGGAAACAAAATATATTGGATGCAGTAATAATGGCTGAAAGGGTGTGGGATGAAGTTTCTTCTTCCATGATAGCAAACTGGTTTCAACCTCCTGGAGTTTCAAAGAAGTCAAAGAGCAGTTGCTGTGGATGAAGGGGAATAATTAAAACATCGGGGAAATATTTTAGAGAACCCGGTAGTACCTTATGATATATTGAATGAATGTGAAGAAATTAACAAAGATTTAGAAAAAAAAAAGAAATCCCAAGTGATGAAAGCATATCATCTACCATGGATGGAGGAGAAAATGACGTGTATAATGAAAGTGGAGGATTATAATGATAATGGAAATTCACCTACACTGCTATACATTGGTCAATCACAGAACGCTACTTGTACTTAGATTAATTTACACATATATTGCTTTAACCCATTTTCCAAGTCAATTGTTTTCTAGTTAGTCAAATCACTACAAAAAGTTTACTATGATTAAAGTGAAGGAAGAAAACTGCCAAAACTAGCAGACTATTTTGTGAAGTAAATATTACAATGAAAGATAATTTTTTTTTTATGTGTGAAAACAACCTGAATAAAAATTCAATTTTTATGATGAATACAGTAGTAGTGCAATGTTTATAGTGTTGTTTCTTGAAAAAGATAATTATAAATAAAAGTTTTTATTTAATTTTTTTGGCTGGTAACGGTATTAAAAAAAAAAAAAATTGTTTTAATAGTTCAACGAAAATGTGTATACAATATTTTTTTGTTCACTTACACTTACATGAAAATATAAATGTGTTTCACTACTTACAAAAATGATACGGATTGACAGGGCACACTGAAGTTAAATCAATCTTCCAACGCTAAGACAAAAACCTCAACACTCTGACATACTACAAATACTACATATCACTGTCTGCCATATTCGAAACCATATAACCATAATGCACTAGTAAAATGGATACAGTTAAATATTTTTAGATTCGCATCCCCTCCTGTAATCCACTCAGATGAAATCTCACCATAAAAATTACAGTTATACAAAATCCAAAAGTACATCAACAATATCTTTGTTATTGCTCATTTAATAATTTATTTTATTATGTACCAAAAGGAATCCTTTTTACATATCATTTTGCCAACAGAATTCAAAATTCAAGTTTTTACACTGCATACTGAAATTCCAGTGTAACTCCAGTTACAACTTACGGAGGATAAGAATCTTCTTGTTTAAAACAGATCAAAGGATCAGAGGAAAGTAGCTTAAAAGTTTCCACATTTTCAGGATTTGAAAAAACTGTAGGTTTATTCTTTTGTACAATTTTTAAACGCTAGGATAACCTAGAGTAGTCTTAGACAGCTGAAGCACACTTCCTTACTTCAATGTCATATACCTAATACTTTGCTGCCTGCCCTGCCTCTCTTTAAATAATTTCAACTAACAGAAAAAGAAATCTGTTCTTTTAAAGTTGCTTAACATGTTGTACAGTGGTCCCCACAAGTATTAAGGTAATTGGGGTTCCCAATCAATATGATGTCCCACTAATTTGGTAAACTTACGCACATCACAATTTGAACAGTAAATATTTTTTTTTTTCGCACAATGTAGTGTATATTTTCCGTTTTTTTTTTTTTTTAATTGTACAAGAAAATTTTACAAACTATTATTAAAATATCTGTATTTTCTATAAAAACTGGAAGTGTGGAAACTGATCACTGATACTATTTTAAGTATGGAAACCTTCAACATAACAAAAAAAAAACCCTGCACTTTTTGTTACGTAAATTGTACTTTCACTCCTATACAAGAAGCAGTTCTATTTCTGATAGCCATGGGATGTTTTTAATATTCAGGTCTTGAGCAACAGCATCAAGAAAGTTTAAGAAACAAGTTTGCTATTGTCCAGGAGGATGTGAAGCGTAACTAAGAATTTTCAAAAACAAGTAAGAAGGCTGCAGATGACATAACTGGAAAGAAGCACATAACTAGAAATTGAGACTAGTTCGATACACAGAAATTATAAAGAAGTAAAATGAAACTTAACTTACACTACATAGAAAACACAAAATAATGCCGAAAGATACAAGTAACTCAAAGAGGCCAATAATATGCTAGAAAAAAAATACAAAACAGTTAGGAGAGATATAAATCAGCTATGCGAATGAAGTGACACTAGAAAATGCCATGTAGCAGTTAGTAGAATGACAAAGGAATTGCAACCAAAGAGCAAGGGCTGTATTGGTAAAGATGGGAGGTTTATTGGAAATAAGAGGAGGGTTTTGGAGAGGTGAAAGGAACATTTTAGGGAGCTGTTAAATTTAGGATGCATACATGAAGATGAAAAGGAGAAGTGGGAGCCCAAACACAGATGGCCCTAATATTCAATGCTGTCCCACGATGACCAATATTCCATGCATTGACAGTGTTCATATGCTAACTATCCCATGCTAAATGAAAAAGAAGCGGCGCAGTTGGAAAACTAAAAAACAGGATAACCTCCCTCCAAATGCCCGAAGCATGGGGATCAATGCACATTTACATAGCCTATTATATATGCTCTGGATATAAGAAATAATCCCCAAAAAGTGGAATACTAGAATATGCCCAATTTACAACAACGGAAATAAGCTGGTTTGTAACAAATACAAGGGTATACCATTACTCATCAAGGTCTATAAAGTACTGATTTTTAGCTTCAACAATTCATTTAAAAAAATAGGGGAATGCCAATTTTTGATCACAAAGAATCAAAACCACATCCAACCAAAACCACACTTTCTGCCACATCCAATCAATTATCTGCTATCCAGACAGACTATAGGAAAGTGCTACAACCAAGATGTAGACCTCCTTGTGCTATTTGTAGACACCAGGCAGGCATTTGATAGTGTGCAAAAGTTTTGGTTTAGATTTATATTAAAATGGTTTATTTTTTAATTACTTTATTTCTAGTCACAGCACCAGGTATCATTTTTATTGCACTTTATGTTGCATTTCACATTTATACTGTTTATGTACTTTCAGCAGGTTATTCAGTATATTTTGACTTTTTGAGTTTCTGTACATTAATGCTTTTCGTTTCACGCTTTCTTGTGTTTAGATAAAGTATAATTAGGTTACTACTTGGTATCCCAAACGTATTATATATTTTGGAAGCTCATTTATTACTTTCACTTATATGTATTTTATATAACCTTGTATTTTCACTGAGTTTAAAAGTTTCCAATTTTAATACATTTGTATTTATTTTCAATTAACACTGTTTGTTTTTAGGTTTCATTACATTTTGTGCTCCTTGCATTTTAATTTACACTATTATTTTATTTTGGTGTTTCATAGTATTCCAATTACATATCATGCCTCTATTTAATGTGTTGGCTTTCTTTTTTATATCCTGTTAGATGTAAACTTATCTTCTACTGGATTTTAAAAGTTCTTCTTCAAGTTGGGACCTTTGTACTTTATTGTACTAATTTTTCTTGAAACTAAGTATAGAGCGTTCAGTGGGGGCTTAATGGTTTTATATGTAATGAAGTACAGCCATCAAACAATTTAGTTGCCATTTGATATGTTAATCCTACTTGGACTCATTTTTCTTCAGCAAACAGGTCCAGATAAGGTGTTCGTATGTTATTCCTCTGTCTTCATTTAAGTATGCTGTTTTGTGACTCATTTTAAGGAGGCTCTATCTAATTAACCCTCCTCTTACAATTCAGATTTTTTTATGTACACTACATTTCTAATGAAACATTTGAGTTAATGTATTTTTTAATACAATTTTTATAAAACGTTAAAAAACCAGTTGATACACTAATGTTTAAATAATTTTGTATTACAAATTTATTATTTTATCTATATGTTCCTCTCACCATTTATGTCTTGAGTTACACATTTAATCACAATTTCTCATGACTCAATATTTATTTGCATATTTTTATCTTTATTTGTTTATTCACACTTAATAACTTCCACATATTTTTTAGTTTCATAATGTATAGTGATTAATCTATAAAACATAGTTCATCTCCCATTCAACTGACCAAAAATACAACTTGTTTATGCAGCTGTAATAAAAGTTTTGGAACATAGCTCAGAGGTGTACAAAAAGTTGATCGTTATTAAAATGTTTTAAATTCAACAGGAAACATCAAACTTTTTCTAACGTAGTGTGAATAAAATCCTTTTTTATTATTAAGATTATAACTCAAAAGACATTACTTCAGGGGTTTCTGATACCAAAAATAACATAATATTAAAAACACGTTATCTGTCTTATACCTTTTCCCTAAACTGACCCAAGAAAAGTTCGCAAAGTAAATCTTTTATTAAAAATACATTTATAATCTGTTCACTTCTCAAAGGTGACTGGTCAGACAGGCAGCCCTTTACCAACACACACAAATGCAGCAGATTAGAATCAGGCTCCCGTTGTAGAGTCATTACTCACCAACTGCATACTTATGTACAACTTGCTATAGGTGTACCACAGTCTAAAAATAGTTCCAGTACGCATGTGCTGGCTCGCCCCCACCATGTCCATCAATCAACAACTTTGACAGCTATGCACCCAACTGTAGCAAGCACTGTCTTGTTTACATGCGTACACATATTTCTAAATAATTTGCAATTTGTCTTAATTTATGGGATTTCTTTACAAATATATTTAGTATTTTACTGTAATAATTAGAACTCATAGTGTGTTGTATACTTCAGTTTATGTTGCTTTGTATTACCATCCGTTGTCGTGTTGTTCGAACACTAAGCTAGCTTCTGAGAGACCTCTAATAAGTCAAGCCGTAGAAATTGTTGTCAACATGGATACAACTTAGGTTATACTATTGCCACCAGTACAACTGAAGCAACAAGAGTCACTCAGGCTACTGTTTTCAAAATTTTAAAAGAAGATAAAAAATTATCTACTTCTGGTTATGAAACAAAATATATTTTCTACGCTAAAAATAAAATTGCAAGCTCATAAAAAATAATTTTAATGGACTCCTTCTTCACAGATAGTGCAATAAGGAAGACGGTACACCAATTTTATGCAGTCAAAAACTCTCCCCCTCAATAAAGAGTTTACTACAATCTCTAAAGGAAGATGATGTCATTGAATGTGAACAAGAATATTTAAGGAAAGACTTAAAAGTTAGGATTTAGATGGACTTGCTGCCAATCCAAACAGAAAACTACCGATAGAAAGAAGTGATATCGTTGCTTGGAGACTTTGCTGTCTAAGTGACATAAACAAATACAGACGAGATGGTAAAAATATTGTTTATATTGACGAAAATATATGTTCAGGCATCACATTCAGTATCTTCATGTTGATAATCTTCTGAAGAAGTCAGTATAACAATGAAAATTGGGAAAGGAAATAGGCTTATTGTAATTAATGGTGGTGTAGAAACTGGTTTTGTTAACAATGCGCTGTTAATATTTACATCTTCATTGACATCTGGAGATTACCATAGCTCTACGAATTTTTTTAAATTTCGGTAAATGGCTATCAGAATCTAATCTCCTAACAAGCTCAGTAATAATGATGGACAATGCCAAGTATCATTGTGTAGAAAGTGATAAAAGGCGTTCAGTTCACTGAAACAAGAAATAATTGACTGGCTTTTGAATCATGGTGTTAAAATAGATTTTACGTTGATAAAATATCAGTTGCTGGAAAAAGTTAAATCATGTAACTGTGACAAAAGATTTATTATCAACTAAATAATTTGTGCAAAAACCACATTCCACTTTGTTTGCCACCTTACCATCCCGATTTGAATCCTATAGAACTCGCCTGGGGAGATATTAAAGAAGAACTTGCACGTAATTATAGTGAATTATCTTTAGATGGAAAAAAAAATTGATCCAAAAAATTATTTGAAAATTTTATAACTGAAAAGTGGAAAAAGTGTTGTGCACATACAAACAAAAATGAAGAACAGTACTGCATTACGGACCATGTTATATACGGAGTAGTGGAGAAAATAATTATTTCTGTGGGAGAAGATTTAGATTCAAGTACAAATAAAAATGCAGACAACAAATAGGTAAGAAAAATTAAAAATCATAAAAACTTAACAGTTTTTCTTGTTATCAATAAGTAATTATAAATAATTAAAGTTAATTTTATTATAAATATTTAATAAACAATAACTTTTACTACAGCAGTAAGCACTTCAATTTACACAGGCGGTTGCTTTACATAAAAACTGTTTTTTAAAAAATGCCTTCCATAAATTTCGGTGTTGGTTCTACTGATATTATATTCATATTATGTTTACAGGTTTAAGAATTTTCGAATTTGTTAATACATTTTATAGAAACGTGCACGATTAATTTATGATCTATTACTTTGAATAGTCTGTAACAAATTAATAGCATATGTATGTTTTCGACACAAGGAACGAGTCTTTGCCTGTATACAAATGACACTTGTAAAATACTGCAGTAATAAGTGTGACTGATGACAATGGAGGAGGTAACATCTTCCTTTTTTGTGACCCGCAACATTCTCTTCAAATTCAAACCCCCCCCCCCCCCCCACAATGAACCGACTGTTTAAAACAGTGCTGTTCTGTGACAAAAACAACAAACAGTGTTGTGCTGTTTAAAAAAATATGACATATCCTCAAATAGCATTGGACTGAATACGTACTGTTTAAAATCAAGATATAAAAATGTTAGGTTTTGGATGGTGTTGCATATTACTGATTCAAATCTTTAAAAGCATTTGTTTTACATGATTAAATCCGAACATCCTTATGAAATTTAACTTTTTTTATTCCATGAACTTATCAAACAAAATTTTATGACAAAATTAATTACTTTAAAACATACAATCAAGCACACGTTTGTATACTGTAGTCTTTGCAAAACCTTTCTACACATACTCGAAGTCCCATCTCTTTACAATACTACCTATGATGACCCAGTCAAAAATTAAATTTCTGCAAGGAGAGAAATATAAAAACATATTTGTCCTGCAAACTGGTATGCCGTGATTGATTAGCAAGGTCTATATAATTCTTAATGTGTTGGAAGTTGTGGAGAAATTAAGAACATGAAAGTGTAGAACTAATCAATAGTATAGTTTCATTCTAAGCAGAAGTAGATAAGTAACTTGTAGATAAGTATCATAAGTTATAATTTGTAGAACATACACAAAGAAAATTGACAGACGTCATATAATAATGACTGGTATCATGTCGTATGTCTACAAACAAAACTGACATCACGATCATGTTTCTACGCACTGTAGTACGAACATTTTGAGAACACATGTGAGGGCCAGTCATAACATTTCTGAACTTGTTGGTACTTACTTCTAATTTATCGAGCTTTGTCTCCCTTAATGTACTCTCTCCTCCTCCACTGATAGTTTTCATCATATCTGTTCAACTAGAATTTCACCATCATCGTCATTTCCACAACATGGCATAGGCAAAGGTGCTGCCTGTTCCGCCTTCAAAGATTCTCCAGCCATCACTTCCTGGGTCTACCCACACACCTATCTCCTATAGGTTTGTATTTCCGGACTTGTTTGATCAGTCTGGAATCTGACATTCTTTCCACCGTTACTTGCAATCTTTTAATTTTTCATTCAAGTTAAAATTGTAATTCTTCTCTTATGGCCTCATACTTTATACTAGTAGTTACCAACCTTTCCGGACCCGAGTACCACTATGGTCTTCCATGTTCGAGTAGCACCGGAGCTTAAAGAAAGGTTATTGGGGTTTTCTCAATAAAAACCTTGATACAATATGAATGGTATATCTTATCATGCCTAATAATGTTTTTTTCTTAGGCTATTTAATTAAATCGCATCCTAGCTTCCACTGGCGCCGGTCTAAACAGTCCTGTTCTTTAAGTCCTCCTGCATTCATTGCATCTTCAACGTCCATTTTCCATAAATGTTTAGGTCTTCCTTTTTCTTCTTCTAGAGGGTGGAGTCCATTGCCATACTTTCCTTGGCCATCTCTCATCCGACATTCTTTTTAGGTGTCCAAACCAATTCAGTCTTCTTGCTTCTATTGTTTCTATACTGTCAAGGACGATTCCCATAGCTTATCTTATCCCTAAATTTCTCACTCTATCTAGTCTTGTTAGTCTACAGCACCTCCGCCAGTAATCCATCTCCATAGCTCTTATTATGGATTTATTTTTTTTATTAATTTCCCACAGTTCTGCTCCATATAGGCTTATACTTTTGTAACGGGGCAATTGAAGAGGAGTAGCTATTTTTCAATTTAATAATAATTTTGAAGGCTCTATTTTTTTATTTAATTTAATAATTATTTGGGAACCCTAAACTTGATTTGTGTAACACCCTGTATTCAACATCATGCCAGGCGGTACTAGGTACAAGAAAGATAAAGCGTTGGAATGCGGGGGTGTGCACGCTCGTGTGCCGCTGTTTATAATCTCGGAACCAAAGTCGCTAACGGAAATGAACAAAGCGTAGCTAATTAACCTGCCACGTGAGTGAATCAACGAATCAGAGCGCAAGCTGACGGATGTGGCATTACCGACGCTTAGCGTAGCGTCAAGCAGTAGACTTACAGCCGCCGTCGGCGTCTAAACTCGGAACCGCGCCGTTGCATTAGAGCATGGTTCGCAAAAACTGTACATCAGGAAAATGTGAACCAACCAACAAATTGTGTATTTGAGATATGTAAAACAGTATAAAAGTTTAAACCAACATGGAACCCAGTGAAATCAAGTGAATTTTTTTTTCAAAATTAAAGCAACAACCTTTTTGGACATAGTGTGGGAGACATTGCAGAACGCGGCACGTGGTCGGAAGCGACGACGCTTCAGAACGTAACTGTATTTCATCAAACCTATTCTTCAATTTTAAAATAGAGATCTCTTACTTTACATAAATGGGGTAAATCAGGAATGAGTGAGTGTGTGAGCAAGCTGGGTAGCTTTGTAATTTAAGTATTTAGATAGTTATCAGTATGAATAAGTCACCATGTGGTTTTTCTTTCATGTGCCTGTATAAAAAGAAATTATAACAGATCAATAATAGTGTTTAAAAAAGAAAATGACAAGTAATTAAATTTGAGAAGAATATTAAACAGAATGTGAAATAAAATTTGAGTTAGTTCACCAGAAATGAGAGTCGAGTACATTATTGATATAACCCTAAGTCATGCTTGTATTTCACAGTTCGTGCGTCGTAACCCTAGGCTCATGCAAGGTAAGTAATAAATGTCATTATAAATTAAGATGTGATAGAGAAATAACTACACAATTGGTGCTCGAACTCGGGACAAGTTTTGCAAAATAAATTTATTTATTCGTATAAAACCGCACCTACAGGTGAGTACAAGCGTGATTTGGAGGTTAAGCAATAATACGTACAAATTATGTAGCACACATAAAATAGTACGTCACTGTTAGGTTAAGTGTAAGATGTTTTATATGTAAGCTAAGAGAATCATTTAACCGAAAATCAGTAAATTTATAATTTAAAAATGGCAGGAAAGAACGAAAATGATATATGTAAAATTAACGTAATTGTTGGCGATGAGGCTGAAAGTAAAGCAATGTATGAAAGTAAAGAAAATATGTCAACTGAGTCGGCTAACAAAAGTGACTCAGGAATTCAAACAAGTGAAAGTAATGTAGACGAGTCAATAATAATGAATGAATAATGAATGAAGTTGCAATTCATTCAACACCTATTTCAATTAATCAAAACAAAAAATTCGATGACGATAATATGTTAACACGGTTGTATAATATGATGGTATAACAGTTTAGAAAAAGAAGATAGCATGTATAACAGTTTAGAAAAACAAGATAGCAATTTTAGAGAATTGAAAAGCGAAAACAATGAAATAAAAAATAATTTTAATGTTAAACTTGATGAAGTGAACATTAAAATGAATGATAAACTAAATGAACAGAATGATAATATTAAAAATAATTTTAATGAAAAGTTGAACGAGATCAGAGATGAAATTAATACGCGTTGTAATAGTATGACAGAACAGATATTAGAATCGATAAGTTAAAATTGCAAGGAAAAAATTAATGAAATGAATAAAAGGTTAGACAGTAAAATAAATCAGATAATGAATAAAAAGGTAACTGAGAACAAGGTAAGTGGTAATTACGGTAGTGAAGCTAATAGTGATGAAAAAACTGAGAATTATAATGATATGAGTAAAAATGTGGTATTAGAGAATAAAGTGGTTAATATTGAGGGTAATAATGCAGATTTTGGTGGAGTAAAATTTAGTAACGAAGTGTTAGTAAGTGGTAATAAAAGTGAGAGAGAGTGTGATGAAAGGTTAGATGGCCAAAGGGCAGATTTTCCCCAAGTATATGGTGAAACAGAGGTTTCACAAGCGTTGTATGAGGACAGAGTTTCCTCCAGTAGTTGTGTGGAAGACGAGGTGTCTTCAAATAGTCCCGTAATTTGTTGTAATATTCTTGGAGTGCCAAGACATATAATAAGTTTGTTGTGCCCTTTGCGTGGTATGAAATAGGTCAGTGGGATTGTGACAGGTGTTATGATGGTGAGAGATATGTTGAGAGAGAGTAGTATGTAGATGACGAAATAGAGTTATTTACATTAAGTAGGAGTTATAAAAAGTTGAAAGAGAGGTTAGAATTGAAGGAAATAGACGATATAAAATACTTACCTTGTGAAATAAAGATGGATGATTATTTTGATGATACTGTTGTAGATGATAAACACTTACCTAATGATGTAATTGATATAGTGGAGGAGTATAATGATAAAATAACTTACCTTATGTTAACCAAAAATACTTGTGGAGACTGAACTAAAATTACCAATTAGACGGGCTTTATGAATTAATGGGAGACAAAAATGTAGTTAATTACTGTGTCAATATAATTAACGAAAGTAGTCACTATAATAATAATTATAATGTAATGTATGTAGATAAAAATGAATTGTGTTATAAATACATCAGACTAATATATGATGATGGGGGTTAAATAAAAAATCAGTGAATGGACATTTTAAATAGTTTAGTTTATGGTTATGACCTTGCTAACTTATGAAATGATGTGTGGTAAACAGAAAAATAATGATGAAGAATTGTAAATAAATTCATAGTGAAAGTAATTGTGTTTGTATTGTAACAGGTGTTATGTAAACAATGTGTGTATGTAGTAGACATGGATATAATAATATAATAATAATAATATTTTATTAGACTAAATAAATAATGAGAATTTGTAATAAATGAACTGTAATCGTTTTAGAGTAAGGTAATTAAAATATGTTGTGTTTTAAATAATTGATTGAATTAAATAATTTGAGATGTATTAATTGATTAATGCTGTTTAAAGAAATTTTGATAATGAATTTAAATGATTTTAGGAGATTGGAACTTGATAATAAATAATAAATGAATAAATGTAAAATGTGTTTAGTTTGTGGAGTAACATGGTTGTTAAAATGTTTCAGAAGATATATGGAGTTATGTACATTATTTGGTGGTTATATTTTTGTGTCTATGACAGTAATCAGGTTGTATTCAAGTATATGAGTGATGTACTGTAAGTATGAAGCTTATAATGCAATTTAAATAAAATAAAATGTTTGATGTTTAATTGTTAAAGTGTATGAGTCTCGGAGGTGGAAAATTAAATAATAAAATAACCAAACATATAAGAGTTTACCATCTGAGAATTGTAGTCAGTATAAGCGTAAACCTTATATGTCTTTTAGTAGTTTCCCCTACATTTCGGGTGGTCACGGCTTCACCAAACCCCGACCGTGGATTTATAATGTAAATAAACTTTTAAACAAATATATTCTAAATTGGTGAACTTAGAAATTAACCGGGGGGTAACTCAGGGGAATCTACATAACTATGGAACAGCGGCTATCATCGAAGGTGGTGATAGTGCCGTATTAAGGGTGTGTGAATCATTATAGTAGGATTACTGGTGTCCTCGGACATCAGTAATGCCGAATTTTTATATAACGTTGAAGCAAGAACGGGGTAGGCAGAGTCTACCCCTAACAAACGTCTGTTCTTGTGGAAGCAACTGGACGCCGCAGTCCAGTGGGGGGGCCATAGTGTGTGCGGTAAGGAGGTTACTCAGGGGAGTAACGAACTAAAAGTTGAAACTTAATGATGCTGACTAGCTTATAAGCTAGTTAAATGATTTTATGGTGATTCAAGAAATACTATTGTAGTAGATAGTTTGTTTAGAAGTAATTGATTTAAATATGTTATGCTCTGTATAATAATTTTATAAAGGACTTTACTGATTTTGAAAAAATTATTTCGAGTAGAGAAGGTGTTTATTATGTTTTGTTTAGTATGATTTATTATGTTATTATTTTACTACGTTAGAGTGTAAGAATTGTAAACATGTGATGTATTTTACAATGTATAATTGTTTGAAGTGTATTTGGAGTAAGGTCATTCACCTGACCATGAGATATCAGCTGATGACTGGTGTTATTGTGACGATTTAAAAATTATTTAAATAGCACAAATTAATTTTTAGTTCTTATAACAAGTGAGAGTATAATCCACCCTTATCTGTACCTAGATACCTGTATCAACATGCAAAAAGTCCAGTACGAACATGCTAAGTACAATGTTATTAAGCGAAAACTAATAATTCTTCTAATTAAATAAAAGACGTATTAATAATAAAGGAAATATCTAACTCCTAACAAAAAGGTAGCATAAGTTAAACTAGTTAATTAATGGACAATTAATAATAATAAAGGAACGAACTACTTTTCTCTCAGCGCGTAAACCGCGCCAGCTTACAGACTCCCTGCCGCTAAACTAGTCCCAGTCGCCAGAGAATCTTCGACATGTAAGCAGCTCGAAAATGTGTTGTAAAGTTACACTTACGTGTATGTCGCTAAACAACGATGTAACAAGACGTTAGTTCTTCTAATCTATTTAATCCAATGTAGCGTTAGTAAAACTCAAAAAAACTAGTAATGTAGTACGTGGAGGAAATATTAATAATATATATAAAAAAACTTAGCCGACACATCTCTTTACGAACAGTAAGTGGTAAGATGTGTTCCTTACCATGTAAAAGTAAACATCAGTGCTGCTAAAATAAAAACAAATTAAATGTAAAAAGTGAACAACCAACACCAGGAGAAAAGTTACTACAACAACCGTAAGAACTTCAAGTAGCAGAATCCAACCGTCATGACCTAGACTACAATTCGGAAACAACCAACTAAATGGAGGATCCAGATGAACAACGAACTACACCCAAGAAGACCTACTGAAGAGGATCATCTAGAACACCCACCGCAGACTCACGTTATATTCAGGTGACATTAAACATAACTTCTGTGCATAACTGGTTTTTTAAAAACCGCAACTAAAAGAACAGTAAAGTTTCTTGTAAAGACTTTTAGATCACTTAAAGATTAGCATATAAATGTTTGTAATTTCTGTAATGCTATAGTAATAACCTGATGATGTTTAAAGGTACAGTAATTCTGAAAATTACATCAGACTATTCTTCAAATAGTTTGGATGATGTTGAGATATGTTAGAATATTGCAAAGTTAAAGCCTGGATCCATGGTAATTGAAATAATACACAGCTGTATGATTTTGAGATACTAAGAGTAACAATTTAAAGAGTATTTAATGCAGAATTTATAAGAATTTTCTTTTAAAAGTAAAGTAAAGTAAAGTAAGTAAAAAACAAAAAGATGACCATTAAAGCTATTACTTTTATATACTTAGTTAAAATACAAGAATAAAGAAATGTTTTCGCTAATATCCAGAGAGTGAATACATTTATGTAACCTTGGACAAAATCCTGATATATACATTGTCATAATTTGTTGGTAAGTAAATTTTACTAACTACGGCAGCTAGTTTAATTAACAGCGAACAATTAAACTGGTTCCCTATGTTATAATGTCTTGACAGGAGAGACATTATATTATGTATGTAGTATGTCCCTTATAATTGATTTGCAGATTTTTATCAATATAACTAAATGTTTGAATAATAAATTTTCAATGTGTTTAAGAGGTTTTAAATTAAGTGATGAAATTAATTTGAGATAGTTATGAATTTTCAATGGGTAATAAAAGTTAAAAGTTGAGTGAATAATTATTTCAATGAGGCATTTAAGTCAGTCGAAGGTAATTTTAAATGGGTGTTAACAGAATAAGATTCTTGGGGATAAAAGTAATGTAGAAAACTGAGTATTAGTAGGGACACAGTAGCGATAGTGAATATATGTAGAGTAATGAGAGTAAGGTAATTGGAGAGTAATTAAAAGATGGTGGAATTTTGTAAAGGGGGTGGTGTGATAAGGAGTCCTCAACGAAAGGCGTTGTGGCGGGAGGTGAACCGTATGTGCATTGGCGGGGTTACCTGGGGGAGACCAGGAACCAATAAGGGAATGAGCATAAGGAGGGAACACACATCCTAAGTATAAAGAGGGTAGAGGGTATTTTGTTATAAGGGTAGAATGATTCAAGGTGAGTTAGAGTAGTAAGTTAGTGGAGATAAAGGTTTTGAGGGATTGTTGTCATCCTGTGTAAATCTGTTAGTGAGTGTTAGTCAGAAAGGGGGTAAGGTTATATTTTAATGCCTTTTCAATGAATTAGATTATTGTGAATAATTGGGAATCACCCAAACCAATTAATAATGAAAATGTTAAATAGAAAATCTTAGTTAAAGGGTACCTAATAATAAATGAAACAAGTGAAGAATTTAATAGAATTTGAAAATAAAATTAAAACTGTAAGGTATGTAATTTCTGATCAAACTTAAATGTGAATTGTTTATTTTAAGGTAATAACAACAATGTTAATTATGAGTGTACTATGCTATATTATGCTGTACTGTGTTAGGGTGTAAGAATTATAATCGTGTGTCAGGTATTTTACATTGTATAATTTTGTGTAGTGTATCTAGGGTAAGGTCATTCACCTGACCCAGAGAGATCAGCTGATGACTGTCAGACATGTAGTAGATGCCTTATAATTGATTGGCACATTTTTTTATCAAACTGAGTAAATGATTGAATGTGAAATTTTGTTAACAAAATAATTCTTTTTGGGAATCGATTTTTTTGGGGGAAAAAAATTTTTGGTTTTGCTTGAAGTACAGATTGTGTTTTGATGTTCAGGATATATTATTGATTAGGTGTATTGCTAATGTATTAACTGATTTATATTGTTCATAGTATATGTGTTGTAAACAAATGTAATGATAAGGGAATTTATGATTTAATAAGGTGTTCAGTTTATTTTGTTTTTTATGATTGATAGCAGCTAGTTAAGAAGAGTTGTAAATTGATTTAAAGGATTTTGAAATTTTAAGAGTAAATGAAAGGAGATGATCAATGAATGGGAATATGAAATTTTGATATTGAACTTAGATTCATGCATCTAGGTGAACAAAAGTTAAATGATTTAAATTTGATTAATTTGAATTATTTTTGATTTGAAACAGTAACGTCCAGCCAAGTAAATTGAGAAACGAAATTGAAAATAAATTAGAAAATATTTTTGGAATTTGATGTCAAGAAGTAGAATGTAAATGTGTGTTTAATGTAATAATGAGTATATGTATGCACCCAGTATTTGCTAAAAGCAACCCAGTATGCATGTAAGGGGGAACATATCGGTTGAGGATCTGGTATGGTATAAGGCCAGTTTTCTGATTTTTTGGTGAAACGTTAAAAGGTTAGGGGTACAATGTTGAGTACCTGTCCGATTTTATGGTGTTGGGATCTCGCACAGAGAAGTCCACTAATCTCATTCAGATGCAGCCATAGTCGCCGAGCTAGGGGGGTAGTTTACCTATGACGTGTTAAGAAATTAAAGGGGGGTTATTGGCGCCATATCCTCACCGATCCTCTTAGGGTTAGCAATGAGAGTTTTTCTGTTTTGGCAGAAAACCTCTCATTGGGGGGGGGGGGTTATTGTAACGGGGCAATTGAAGAGGAGTAGCTATTTTTCAATTTAATAATAATTTTGAAGGGTCTATTTTTTTATTTAAGTTAATAATTATTTGGGCACCCTTTATGGTCACTAAACTTGATTTGTGTAACACCCTGTATTCAACGTCGTGCCAGGCGGTACTGGGTACAAGAAAGATAAAGCGTTGGAATGCGGGGGTGTGCGCGCTCGTGTGCCGCTGTTTATAATCTCGGAACCAAAGTCGCTAACGGAAATGAACAAAGCGTAGCTAATTAACCTGCCACGTGAGTGAATCAACGAATCAGAGTGCAAGCTGGCGGATGTGGCATTACCGACGCTTAGCGTAGCATCAAGCAGTCGACTTACAGCCGCCGTCGGCGTCTAAACTCGGAACCGCGCCGTTGCGTTAGAGCGCGGTTCGCAAAAACTGTACACCAGGAAAATGTGAACCAACCAACAAATTGTGTATTTGAGATATGTAAAACAGTATAAAAGTTTAAACCAACATGGAACCCAGTGAAATCCAGTGAATTTTTTTTTCAAAATTAAAGCAACAACCTTTTTGGACATAGTGTGGGAGAACATTGCAGGACGCGGCACGTGGTCGGCAGCGACGACGCTTCAGAACGTAACTGTATTTCATCAAACCTATTCTTCAATTTTAAAATAGAGATCTCTTACTTTACATAAATGGGGTAAATCAGGAATGAGTGAGTGCGTGAACAAGCTGGGTAGCTTTGTAATTTAAGTATTAGATAGTTATCAGTATGAGTAAGTCACCATGTGGTTTTTCTTTCATGTGCCTGTATAAAAAGAAATTATAACAGATCAATAATAGTGTTTAAAACAGAAAATGCCAAGTAATTAAATTTGAGAAGAATATTAAACAGAATGTGAAATAAAATTTGAGTTAGTTCACCAGAAATGAGAGTCGAGTATGTTACTGATATAACCCTAAGTCATGCTTGTATTTCACAGTTCGTGCGTCGTAACCCTGGGCTCATGCAAGGTAAGTAATAAATGTCATTATAAATTAAGATGTGATAGAGAAATAACTACACAATTGGTGCTCGAACTCGGGACAAGTTTTGCAAAATAAGTTTATTTATTCGTATAAAACCGCACCTACAGGTGAGTACAAGCGTGATTTGGAGGTTAAGCAATAATACGTACAAATTATGTAGCATACATAAAATAGTATATAAATATATACATATAGTACATAAATAGTTGCTTTTATATACTTACTACTTATTCCTTGACTCTGCATAGCTCTCCATAATATTACAAGCGAAATGCTGTCATATGCTTTAGTTAAATCGATAAATAAAATATGGGTTTGTAGGTTGTGAGCCATCCTTTTTTCTGCAACTTGTTTGAGTGCAAAAATACTACCAACACATGACCTACCAACTCGGAATCTGTTCTTCTCTTCAACATCTGTAATTTCTTGCTCAATTCAATTTTTGAAAATCTTACCATATAGTCTAGATACAGAATTTGTAACACCAATTCCTCTATAATTAGTTTTGGCGGTCATCTTTTATATATATATATTGCTGATATGCACCGTTGTCCATTCTGGTGGTATCTCATCTTCCCTAAGAAACAGGTTAAATACATAGGCCAGTAATTCCATCAAAATTCCAGGTCCATGTTTGAACTACTCGTTTGGGACTCCTCCTGGTCCAGCTGATTTATTATTTTTGAAGTTGTTAATTACCTCCCGAACTTCTGCAGTTACCTAGTAATGTATAATTATTTAAATCTAAGACAGAATTTACAAAACGGTAACAGATTTTTAAAAATTAATTTCCGGTTGGTTCTGTGCTAAAATAAAGTAAAACGTTTTTCAAAAGACAGTTGATTACATTCATTACAGATTTTCTTGTTAGTACTGAAAAATAATAACATATTAAAAATAAAATAATTGATGACACTTCCTGCTTATTTTCTACCAGAGTGTTAATGTCTGGTTCTATTGATGTTATTTTTAACCTTAATCACACTCAATCGTTCTGTTAGATTCTAATGAAATATTACTGCATAGTGTTTAGGTTGCATTTTTATAAGAGTAACGGGTTTTTAATCATGTCTAATAAAAATTTATTGTTGTTTTGAACATAAATTTGTATTTATTTTTTTAAGTAAATATTTTTTACTAGCCAGGTCTTATGTACCACCTTGGACCCCCTCCCCGTACCACTGCTTTGGGAACCACTGCTTTATACCTTCAAGTTAACACCTCTTTAACTCCACTTTCTGAGGCCTGTATTTTACTATCTTGTTTCTTGGTTGTTGTCCATAATTCACACCCATAGGACAGTACCTGTCCTATACACATAACACCATAACTATAGGACAGTACCACCATAACTATATAAAACATTAATTTGTATTTCAACATAAATTGTTTCTAAAAATACTGTTGATTGTCCCACAGATCGTCCGGAAGTTATCTAACAGTGTAACGGGCCAAATTTGCGGGTTGTTTTATTTTATTAAATTTGGGGTTTTATTAAAATATTTGTGAATTTATTTCTCATTGTGACAGACCACGTGCTGAAAGAACAGTGTTGTAATAAAGCAGTAATACGTGATCGTGTTGTGCAATCGGTAACCAAGAATTCACCCAGCCCTCATTTCTAAGAACTCTGTAAGAATGTGACAGCGCGCCCATACGCATCACACAACCAGGCGCGCGGACCCACGCCTTAGGGAACCGCCAAGATGGCCAAGATGCTTAAATTCTGTTCGCCTCCTTTACTAAGTCGACGGATATAAAACTTTAAGTCACGCCTATTTTGTGACGTCGGCCAGCGCCTAGCGAATACCTTGTATGATCAGCACACAGACAGCAGCATGAGTTAAATAGGGCATATCTGTGGCGATGAAACCACAGGCTGTGGTTTCCACCAAAAAACGACGTAATCGAGTTGGCCACGAACATATAGCGGTTCTGCGCAGTTTTAGCCTAGCGACCGTACCTGCAGGTACAGAGCCAAGTGGGCTCTTCTAAAAATTGTTATAATTACCAGTCAAAAGTGAGTTTCGGTCAACAATGAACATGTAACAGTGAAGCGAAAACTATAATCAACCAGAGAACACCAACAAATTAATTTCGGACACACTACCAAATACTAAAATGAAAATGAAGTGCTCGAGCTATAAACGCGTGCCGGCAGGGAAGGGCTTTTTAAAATGTTAAGGGTTTTTAAATAATGCAAGTGTGTGTGTAAATTGCAGGCTGGGCTGTTTGTGTTTGTGTATGATATAAATAAGGTAAGCCAGTAGAATAAGTTATATACATGTAACAGATAACCAAGAGAAGAAATCATTAAAATGTAATTTAATCTGCACAAGCATGAATAAAAATTTTGATGAAATTTGTTAAAGAGTTAAAAGAAATTAAAAGATCATAAATTCTCTTCATTCAAAAATGAGTCGAGTCACTTATTTCAGTAACCTATAAAACACGTTTGCATCCGACGTTCGTGCGACCGGATCCTGGCCCCAGATAAAAGAAGTTTTACACGTAGGTGGAAGTAAAAAATTTATCATTTTATATATTTAAACAGTGTATTAACTTCACAATGGCTTCCGATACAGGGACGATTTTATAAATTAAAAAATTTTTAAATAAAATCCACACCTACAAAGATGCAAACGTGCTTTTAAGGTCGAAGTAGGGAAGGAGGAATAAATAATGTACACAGTATATAGGCAAGATTGAGATTGTAATAAAGTAAAATAATTAATTAATTAAGATTGAAGTAAAGAAATAAGTTTTCGAAAATAATAAACAATGGAGAATAGTAAGAGCATTAATAATGAAGTCAGCCTCTCTGACAGTCAGACCGAGAGTCAAATAAATACCGACTCCGGTATTCAAACAGAATCAATGTCAATAGATGAGCATAATGTAGAAGTATCTGTAATCAGTACGCCGGGAGCAATTTCCACTCCCGTGACGATTAAAACAAACACAAAAGAGAAAGAATTGTCATTAGAAGACATATTCAATTTTATGAAAAATAATTTTAGTAGAGTGAATAACAAATTTGATGAACAGAAAAACGAAATTCAAGAATTTAAGAGTAGTGTACATGAGAAATTAGATGTACAGAATGACAAGTTTGATGCAATTGACAAAAAATTTGAGTCGTTTTAATTCTAATGATGAAAAATTTGATAAAATAGACCGTCGTTTTGACGTTCAAAATAGCAATTTTAATAAAAAATTCGAAGAACAGAATATTCAGTTGCAGCAAAGTATAAGTGTAAAATTTGATGAATTAATAAATGATGTACAAGAAAAGAATAAACGGTTAGAAAATACCAATGAAATAAAAAATAGTTTGAATAAAGTAGAACAGAGTAAGAGTAATACAAATGAAAATTGTAATGACGTGTGTGAAAATGTGGTACTAGATAAAGAGTTAACAAATGATGAAAATTATATTGAGAATAAAAATGTTTTTGGATTTCGTTGTCCATGACGTGTCCGTTACTTAACTAAATATCACTATAATATTGACGACTCGGAACACAAAGTTTTTTATAAGTAAAAACGTAAAGTTTTACCTTACAGCCTAAACCGGCTTTCACCTATAGAAGCCTTCTATAGGTGAAAGCCGGTTTAGGCTGTAAGGTAAAACTTTACGTTTTTACTTATAAAAAACTTTGTGTTCCGAGTCGTCAATATTATAGTGATATTTAATAAAAATGTAGTATCTGAGAGTGATACGTTGAAAATAAATAAGGAGAGTACTGATGAGTTTGTAGAATGTGATAATAAAATATTAATGTGTGTTTATGAGTTAGAGAGAGAGTGGAAAGATAGTATAGTGGTAGAATGGGGGCAGAGGGTAAATTTTCCCCTTATTATTTATAATGAACCAGAGTGTTCACAAATGTTGTTTTTGAAGGGCAAGAGTCCCGTATTAGTAGAAGATTTGAGTTGTTTATTGTTGTTGTATAAGTTTGTACCCTCTGTCTGGAGTAATATTGAAGGTATGAGATGGTGTTATGAGAGAGATTTAAATAGAGAATTGTGTGTTGAGAGAGAGATAGAAGTATATGAATTAAAGAGAGATTATGGTGAGTTGAAAGAAATATTAGAAGTGTATTTAAACAAGAATAATTTAATTGATGAGAAAGTAACTGACCCGATATTGGAGATATTTACTAAAGGAGACTTAACAGAAATACTTAATGTTGACTTGTTTCATGATTATTTTGATAAAACGGATGAATTTGATTTTTGTGGTTATGACACACAAAGTATCAATATGTGTGTCAATAAAATTGAAAAGTGCTATCTGAAACAAAGACTAATCTTTGACGATGGAGGCTAAACTATAAAACAGCTAATGGACAATTATAAATGTATTGTTTTATGGCTTTTGACCTCGCAACCTGGGACATTGAAGTGTGATACAACTGAGTAATAATGACGACGATTTGTAAATAATTGTAGTGAAGTTATTTGTGTGTATTGTAGGATGTCAGGTAAACAATGTGTATGTAGATGGTTGTGAAAATAATAATATTAATATTTCCAGTCTAAATAAATAACAAAATTAATTTTGAAAACAGTAATTAGCGAATTGTAATTGTTTTGATAGCCATGGAATTTGTATTTTCAATAATTAATTTAATTAAAATAATCGGAGATGTTTTAAATATTTTGATTGATTTGAGTGTTATATAATGGAGTTTTCTAATGAATTTAAATTATTTTACGAGATGTGAAATTTGTAATTAATTGTTAAATTGTGTGATTTGAAATAACATTTTGTTAAATGTTTCAGAGGTTACGGGAAAGTATTGGTGTATGGTGTATATATTTTGTGTATGTCAGTTTAAATGGACTGTAAGTATAAAAATTTTATAATACCAGTCCGCTATAATAAAAATGTCTACAGAGGTAACTCAGATGAAAGGATTTTAATTCTATAATGAGATGATTTGAAATAATTGTGTGAAATAAAAATATAATTAAAAAATTTAATAATAACGGAAAGGTAATATAAAATAAATAATAAATTTGAAAATTTAAAGGTGATGAATGGGTTAAATGATTCATGATTGATGAAAATGTTACGTTAGAATGTTGTATATAAAAATTTTTTATTATTGTTTAGTTATTAAGGCGCTATTGCTGGGGTGGCCTGTGCCCCAGTAGATAGTGGAATGGGTTGGGGGTAACAGTGAGTGTTACCTCTATCGGGGGCCAACATGGCGAAAATGTGCGGCACACCTTTTTGTACAATTGTACCATGATAGACTCTCATGCCGTACATAGTGATGATGATATAGAACAGGCATTAAAGTGAAAGTTTGATTTCCCCAACTTTTCGGGCGATTACTGCCTTACCAGCACTAATTGTGGCTTTGGCTAGCAGTCAGCTATGGCCATATCACGTCCCTTGACCATAGCTGACTTGAAATTGGTTGATACTAGAAATTAATTGGGGGGTGAAACTAGGGGAAATCCAGGAACTATGGAACAGCGGTTGCCACTCTGTCCGCGTGGGGACAGCATAGCCAGGTGGTAGGCCCGTCTTAAGGGCTTTTCAATATAAAACAAGGGTATGTCGATATCCACAATTTTTAAAATGTCAAGCCGAAGCAAAGACACGGAGATGTCCAATTCCTCCAACTATGCAGTCTTTGTGAAAGCAAATGGGCACTACAGTTCTACATAAATTACAATAGTGTGTGTGGATCAGGGGGTTGCTCAGATGAGCAATGTGCTTAAATTTTGTAAATTAAAAATGCTAAATCAATTTTGCTTTAATAAAACGCTTGTATTCTGCTTTGATAAATAGGGGTTCATGCAGTCAGTATAATGTGTTCATTCTATATTTTATTAATGTGTTGTTTTATTGTGTTAGAGGTAAGAATTGATAAAAAAAATGTGTTCTATATAATTTCTGTAATTTTGAAATGAGTATAACCAAGTAAATAACTAAACCGACTGGCAGGCGGTTTACATGATGGTACCGGAGTCAGAAAGAGGGGAAACATTGATGGTAAATGTAAGGATTGATAACCATGTGTATTTCATAGAATGTGTACAATTTTGAAATGTGTTTTCACTTGGCTAGGAATGTCAGCTGATCAGTAATAGAATGTCACTGTTAAATTGTTTATAAATGTTCAAGGTGATTAATGTTAAGTATAATGTTTAATAGGTTAAAGATGTTATTTCAAATGATGAGAAAAGTAATTTGATAAAGTTCAGAGTTTAAATGAATTGTCAGAGATAATAAAAGATAGATTGTGGGTGATTAATATTTTGTGGGACTTGTAGATCAGTCCAAATTAAAGTTAAAGTGTTACTAGAGAGAAAAATATCGTTTTGAATTAATGTAGTGTTGTTGTGAGGTAATGAAATAGAATTTGATAAGTATTGATGTTGACACAGTAGATATGGGGAATATATGTAGAGTATGAGTGATATATTGTTGTTCATAATTGATGATGTTATTTTGTAGTTGAAGTGAGGTAATAAGAGTGTTAATTTGGGGATGGCAATTTTGTAATAGGGGATAGTGTAATGTAGGAGTCCGCAACAAAAGGGTTGGTAGGGAAGGGACCATTTGGCGCCGGAAAGGGTTACCTTAGGTAGAATCCAGGAACCAACATAAGGGAGTGAGCTTTTTTGGGGGGGGGGAAACACACGTATCCTAAGTACACAAGGGCAGAGATTAATTTTTTTATATCGAGAGAAGGTGGCGATTTGAGTTTAATAGTAAGTTGGGTTGAGAGATGGTTTGATAGATATTTTGATAGAGCTGGGTGTCCTGATAGTTACAGTTGTTAGTGAGTATTAGAGTCAAAGGGAGAAAGATTATATATGTATACCTGCCAAGTGGCAGATCAAGCTAAAATAAATAATTAAATCACCCAAATTAATGGAGAATGAGATTGTTAAATGAAGAAAGTTATAGTTGAATATACAAAATTTTTAATTGAAACCAGTGACAAATTTTTGATAGAGTTTGAAAATAATGTGAAGCTATAAAGTGTTTGTTTCGAATAATTTAAATATTAATTTGATTGTTAATTATAATAATATTTTGTTATTTTAAATGTTTTATTTTATTTTGTTTTGTGTTTAAAGATAGAATTTTACAGATGTACAATGTATTTTCAGATGTAACTTGTGAATAACGTATGTAGGTCAAGGTTATTGACTTGACCTAGTTTTGATCAGCTGATAGGTGAGGTTATATACTAGAGACGTTTAGCGAGGAAATAAAGCCAATTTTGCCTTTAATTGATTTGAACAATTTTTAAATAATTTCAATATGGAAAGAAAATATTTTAATAAATTTAAATTTTTTGAATTTAAAATTTTTTTGAAAAAAAAAAATAAAAAAATTTCTTGATTTTGCGCCTGCCGTTTAATTGATGCTTGTAAACTTTATTTTATTGTTTGTGTACTAATCGTGTTTATTATTATTGAATTATTTTATTGAATTGTATTGTTAGAGTATAGGTGTAATCACATGTTAGGTTAAGGATGTTCCTATTTTAAGAAATGTTTAATTTGTTTATTTTTTTAATAACAAAAACCTAAGGAAGAGAATTATTCAGTATAGATGCAAAATTTGTGTTTTGATTTTCAAGGAAATCAGCTAATGAATTTTAACTTCAATAGATTTTCAAAGAATATTTTAATCTTACAGTATATAATATAAGTGTGTGTGAGCCCAGTATCTGCTAAAGGCAGCCCAGTTTGCATATAAGGGGAAACATATCGGTTGAGGATCTGGCATGATCTAAGCCAGGGAATTGGATTTTTGGGGAAACATGTTAGAAGGTGAGGTGCGCTGTGGTGCGTATCTGTTCGATTTTTCGGTGTTGGGATCTCGCACAGAGAAGTCCAGTGATCTCGTTCAGGTGCGCCCACAGTCGCCGAGCCAGGGGGGTCGTTTACCCATGCAGTGTAAGAACAATAGGGGATTGTTGGCACCAGTTCCTCACCGGTCCTCTTAGGGGTTTTATCAATAAGATTTCTTCTGTTTTGACAGAAGACCTCTCATTGAGGGGGTATTGTAACGGGCCAAATTTGCGGGTTGTTTTATTTTATTAAATTTGGGGTTTTATTAAAATATTTGTGAATTTATTTCTCATTGTGACAGACCACGTGCTGAAAGAACAGTGTTGTAATAAAGCAGTAATACGTGATCGCGTTGTGAAATCGGTAACCAAGAATTCACCCAGCCCTCATTTCTAAGAACTTTGTAAGAATGTGACAGCGCGCCCATACGCATCACACAACCAGGCGCGCGGACCCACGCCTTAGGGAACCGCCAAGATGGCCAAGATGCTTAAATTCTGTTCGCCTCCTTTACTAAGTCGACGGATATAAAACTTTAAGTCACGCCTATTTTGTGACGTCGGCCAGTGCCTAGCGAATACCTTGTATGATCAGCACACAGACAGCAGCATGAGTTAAATAGGGCATATCTGTGGCGATGAAACCACAGGCTGTGGTTTCCACCAAAAAATGACGTAATCGAGTTGGCCGCGAACATATAGCGGTTCTGCGCAGTTTTAGCCTAGCGACCGTACCTGCAAGTACAGAGCCAAGTGGGCTCTTCTAAAAATTGTTATAATTACCAGTCAAAAGTGAGTTTTGGTCAACAATGAACATGTAACAGTGAAGCGAAAACTATAATCAACCAGAGAACACCAACAAATTAATTTCGGACACACTACCAAATACTAAAATGAAAATGAAGTGCTCGAGCTATAAACGCGTGCCGGCAGGGAAGGGCTTTTTAAAATGTTAAGGGTTTTTAAATAATGCAAGTGTGTGTGTAAATTGCAGGCTGGGCTGTTTGTGTTTGTGTATGATATAAATAAGGTAAGCCAGTAGAATAAGTTATATACATGTAACAGATAACCAAGAGAAGAAATCATTAAAATGTAATTTAATCTGCACAAGCATGAATAAAAATTTTGATGAAATTTGTTAAAGAGTTAAAAGAAATTAAAAGATCATAAATTCTCTTCATTCAAAAATGAGTCGAGTCACTTATTTCAGTAACCTATAAAACACGTTTGCATCCGACGTTCGTGCGACCGGATCCTGGCCCCAGATAAAAGAAGTTTTGCAGGTAGGTGGAAGTAAAAAATTTATGTTTTTATATATTTAAACAGTGTATTAACTTCACAACAGTCAATATCATAATTCCTATCAGAGACAATATCATTTCCCAAACAGTTAAAATGGCTCACCTATTCTACAGTCTAACAATTTTTTTGTTCTTATTGATTCCTTGCCTCGAAATGCCACTACCTTTGTTTTTGTAGTGGATACTTTGATATCATGGTGTTTGCAAATCTGATGAAGCTTAAAAACAGATTTAGTTAAGCAGATTCCGTATTTTGAATTACAAGCAAGTCATCAGCAAACAACACCACACTCAAATGTCTAGTGATATCACAAGAATTTCAACTTCATGAATTCAGAACCATATGAGTACAGTCAGGAGAGTGCAGAAGATGAAACAGTCATGTTGTTTTTGAGTAAACGTTACTAATCAACAAGTACTAGTTTTTACACACTTCAGGAATTTTCCTATCCACATTCCCTATGAGACAGGGAATGTATCAATTTTAGGCAGTTGTAACGATGAACACTTTGACAGAAATTCATAATGCAGAAATACCCTTGTAAATCATGCCTGGCATGATTTCCTTTAACTTGGTGCAGACAAATCCACATGTCCATGCTTTTGTCACCTGACTGATTTACTGATCACTTTGTCCTTATTCATATAACCCAACAGTTTCTAACATATCACAGTCTATACCAAAAAGTCTTCACAGCAATGGTTTCTAACTCAACAGCCTTTTTGCTCCTACATACCAACACAATGCATTTCAAGTTTTCCTATCATGATCTGATAACATCAATCAACATTAAATGTTACATAAAATGTTGCAACATTTGGCAATTTCTAAGAATTTGAAGTAGGCTTTCTTCACTTATGTTTCTCATATACTCATCAACAACTAAAGTATACTCCCAAATGTCCCAAGAATCACTTTTTTCAAATCACTTAAAACACAATAGCTGTATATAAGGTCTGAATGCTTGTATCATTTAAGGCATCTTGGAAAGGATTTTATCTAATTGTATAAAAATTTAACGTCAACATGCTGGTAACTAAACATTACTATCCCAAAAAAAAAAAACATTGTGCAACTTATATGGCACTAACCAATGATTAATTTTGATGGCCTAATGCGACACAGTTTATCAAGCTCAGTTACATACTTCACCCACATTCATATTTCTACAACTGATTCAGAACAGTTTCAAAATGTTATGCACAAACCTTGTACCCAGATAATATCCTGGATCAAATTGAAATTCCTAGGATTTGAGTACAGTTAAATCTATCAAAAGCAGAGAATTATGCACTAAAATTTAGTTCTAACAGCACAGAATGATACTACACGAACGTGCAAAAGTGGGCAACCACTGATCTTCTAAAAAGTCCCATACAATACTTCAAAAAATTCTCAATCTTTTCGTTCACATCAGCCAATGCATTACAAATGGACCGGCTTATACACTTTTTACAGATAAAAGCTCTTGGTGAAAATTGGCAATTTTCAAAAAAATTGTGATTCTGTACGTTCTGAGCACTGAATACTTTTGGGTTAATGAGCAAACTCAGTATGAGCTGCAGTATTCTTTAATTCATTTAAAGCATATTGACATGATAATGTCTTTTAGCTGGACATCGTTTGAGACTTTCTGTAACATTTTATTTACCGTCACGCTGTATGACGCCACTTCCACACTTTCGATTCCCCACAGTCTAGAAATCTTATTTTAAAGCCTAAAAACATTATCATGCTTCGATGTTTCGGTTTCGTTGAAATTCTTTCTTTTTTTGCAATCAGTAGGATTTCAAAATATCAAAGGAGAAAACAAAGATCATGGCTTCTTTCCGGCGGAAAGTATCCAGTCAGATAAAATTGTTCTTGAGCAAACAATTTCGGAACAAGTCTCTTGAGTTTAATTAATTATCTAAGTTGTGTTATCAGTATTGGGAATAAAACAAGACGAGATGTTACTATAAAAAATTATTGAAGTTTCAGATAATGTGTGGCATCATATGCAGAACACTAAAGAATAAAACAAGGAAAGAAACAAGGGTTAAATTATACAAAAAATGGCAGTGCCTTTGTTAATGTATGGGTGAGAATAGGGGGTGTCTACAAGGAAAATTATAAACCAAATTCGAAGTTCAGAAATTAGTTTTATGAGATAAACAAATGGTTGTACAACGTGAGATCATTTGTGTAATGAGAACATTAGGAATGACTGGAGGTACTGACCATAAACGATACAATTCACAAATATCCGCTGGAATGGTCTCAACATCTGGACAGAAGGATAGACGGTTACCTAAAGTACCCTATATGTATAAGTCGCCCAGAAGACCACGAACGAGATGACAAGATATACAGTGAAGACAGGTGAGGCAATGCGCCAACTCCATGAAGTGAAGAAAAAGAAGATTGAGTTAATCCACTTCAAATCAGCACCTTTAAATATAAACTTGTTGCTGACCAAAATACCATATTTTGTTTGAATACCTTACGAAGCACTATGATTTAAAAAAACTATACCATTAATCATTTTTTGTTGGAATTTCCCAGCTGTGGTCCATGTTTCACAAAACATCTATACCTCATAAAAACTATGAGGCATGTTAAAAAAAAAAAAATTCCATAATAATGCAATGACAAGTGGGCAGTGTGTAACAAGTGCTGCCAACTAGTGGTGACTTTTAAAAATACATCCCTATTAGAGAGACACATTGTCAGTATTTCAGCTACTACAGCTGAATCAGTATACGTCTACTAACCTCCCATCAGGTTTTTAACGAAGTGAAAATGAAAGTTCTTGAAGAATCACATACAATTATTCATTTTTTCTTAAAACTCTGTAAACCTTTTACATACACATTAAAAATGCATCAGCAAGCATATGGGGAAGATTGTATGTGCCGACGACAAGTGTTTAGAAATTATTCAATTGTTTATAGGGAGTAGAAATCAACTGGCAAAGAATCCAGACCATCTACAAGGATGACCTTCTACATCAACAAAAATTAGTAACACCACTGCAGTTTATCCTATGATTTGCAAAAATCACTCTATCTGTTCGAGAGATTCCTGAGAAAGTGGCAATCAGCACAGGATCATGCTACACAATTGTAACAGAAAAGATTAACATGCGTTACAGCTCTATAAAATTCATGCCATATTTTTTTACCATTGTTTAAAAAATAACTTCATTCAAATCACATCAAATGAAGGTGTTGTCAACATATATGCCATTTCAGTGCTGCTATTGTAGTTTATATTTATTGATAATGAACATGTTAACTGTTTATCTTACTCTAGCTTCTGTTATCATTATCTCAAGATATTAGTATTATCTTTACTGATAATACTAAAAATTTTAAAAATTGTTAATAAAATATAAAATCTTCTATTGTGGTGTATTCATTGTTCATAACCTACAGGTACCATAGATGTAATTTATAATAAACTTTTAATTACATTCAATCAATTTCAGTCATAGACCATCATCAGGAAATATACATTGTGCACTCTCGGTCACTATATTGTAAACCAGTTACCATTTACAAAAAACGAATTCTCGAGAAACTGACCATTAACGTAAGTTTTATGATAATCAGTTTTTACGAATTTGTTTTTTGTAAATAGTACCTGTGTCAGATATTTTGTTTTCATAACAATAATTAAACTCACCCTATCTCTACTTCATTAGTTCTCTAATTGAGTGCACTCCCATTAACTGTTTCAAGTACAATTCACATAGTAATCAACAGTCATAATTAGAGCGTTTTCTTTCCTGTAGTGTAAGGCATATTGTGCAGTTCAGTTTTTTTTTGTTTATACACGCATACCGCAAGAATAGAAAGTCTAGTCACCGCTATTGTTATTTTACTTCACTTATAATTTAAAACTCCGCTTATTTCATGTGTTTAACGTTTATTAGAATATTATTGTTAAGTTTAGGACTGCCTAAAAAATCAGCGAAGTGTTGCTTACAACGGGACATTTACAACGCACAAGGACAAGGTCAGTGAACGCTTAATATTTATGCATTGTTGATTACATGAGAATAAATCCTTTTAACTATTTTAGTTTTACAATATACAGTCCACTGCTAATAAAAAAGAACCCCACATTTTTGGTCCGTCCAGCCCGGATAGCATCTTTCATTCTGAATCCAGCACGTTGGAAAGCAAGATTTTTATTAATTATTACGCTCTTTATTATTACGTTTATTGAATTATTGTAACCCTTAAATATTAAAAAAAAAAAATTTTTACTACTGGCAAGTATTGCCAATACTCAGTGCTCTTTTCATTTTGTTATGATTATTTCATGTTTTTTCACGCAAGCATAGTTTTATTGATTCATTGTGCAGCGTGTGTTATTTCATGTTTTATCTAGCAAGCATAGTTCTAAAGTGTAGTGTGTTTCTTCAAAACCGACCTCTGTATTAGTTTCTATAAAATACAGTAGCCATATTCCTTTATTACCATATTACCATTATTACTGTCATCTACGCTATTGGTATTTTAGAGTGATAAAAAAAAAGAAAATAAATTAAAATTATTTGGACTAGAAATTACTGAATACTGGAAGAACATTGTGAATTACAACTTTTACTTAGAACTCTTTTGTTATTTACATCTGAATCTGTTTTTTAAAGCGAGTGTATTAATAAATTACCAAAATGAGATTTTCTTCTTTTGTGAAGCAAAGTGAACTGATTGAGAGTAGGCTTCATAATATTAACAAGCAAATTGTTGCTCTTGAGGTTATTGGTATAGGTAATTTAACTCAACAGCAAACACGAAAAGTTAGTTTGCTTAGTTCCACCGCAGAAAATAAATATGCTGAATTTGAAAGGCTTATAAATAAACTATTTAGTACAACACCTTTACCAGAAGATCTGGATAATGAACAGATTTCAAGATTACAAGATTCTATATCAGACTTAAATATAGCTATACAAAGTTCGTGTGCTCCTTTTCTACCATCGCTACCGCAGGAAACCTTGGATCAGTCTCACACTGGTGCATCACAACTAGTTGCGCCTACTCCCACCGTAAATTTACCTCGGTTAAACTTGGGAACATTTTCTGGACAACCTGAGAAATGGGTAGCCTTTCAGTCTGTTTGAAAATGCAGTGCACAAAAATGAAACCATTTCTAATGTGGAGAAATTTACATACTTGCTTTCTTGTTTGACTGATGAGCCGCTAAATTTAATTAAATCGTTGCCTGCCACTAATACAAACTATGCCATAGCCTGGCAAACTTTCCTAAAAAGATATCAAAATTCTAGATTGTTGATAACACTTCATGTAAACAATATATTTGATTTACCACAATTGCACAATCCTTCAGTTAAACAAATGAGGACTTTTCTGTTGACCTACAATGAAAATTATCAAGCGCTCAAAGCACTAGGACATGATATTGCTAGCGAAAGTTTGTTGTTGACCTCATATATTTTGCGTAGATTTGACACGGAATTTAGGACCAAACTTGAACGTTCTCGAGATAATTTACAAAATGTTCCTACCATTACAGAAGTAATTACATTCTTAGAAAATGAATGTTCTTGCAAAGAGGCAGCGGGTTTAACTAATATCATCTCAAAAAATGAACCTTCTCTTCAAACCTCTCAAAAAATCAGTGGCTTTAAAATGAATACAAACCAGTTTAAATAGTACAAAATAGCGATGGTCACTACTCACACTCAGCACTGTATCTTCTGTTCATAAAATTCACACAACATATATAGATGTGCAGATTTTTCCGCACTTACTGTACAAGACAGACAAGCTTTTGTTAAAAATAAGAACTTGTGTCAAAATTGTTTTGGAACACATAAGTTAGTCACCTGTAAGTCCACCCACACATGCAATGTATGTCATAGGCGTCACCATAGCCTACTACATTTTTTTTGATCAGAACCGCTTCGCACAACCGCAACAAAAATTGACTCAGTCAAATAGACCTACCTTAAGCCCTTCTGCTGAAACAACGATGCATAAGCAAAACCACTCTGCAGAGTGTCACCAGGATACTACCTTGATAGGTGTTTCTTGCAATCAGAATAACACTGTGTTACTCACAACCGCTTTGGTGCATATCACAACTGCCAATGGAAATGCAGCAGTTGTACGAGCTGTGCTTGATATTGCATCCCAAACAACAATTATTTCAGAAAGTTGTGCACAGACCTTGTGTTTGTACCGCTCTCAAACAGATGTTCCAGAACTTAGTGGCATCTCTACCGCCCTAGTGAAAACAAAGGGACTTACCTTTGTGACATTGTCATCGCTCAGTGGGAATATTTTAGCAAAATCTCACACAGTCATGATTCTTAATAAAATATAATGCAATCTGCCTCGTGTTCAGCTCCCACCAGAAATTAAAGAGCGACTCAAAGGTTATATGCTAGCGGATCCCACTTTTGATGTTCCGGGTCCAGTTGACCTTCTGATTGGAGCAGATTTATTTGCATTGACTCTTAATGGTACCTTTATCAATCTCGGCAAGAATATGCCATACGCTGTCAATACAATCTTTGGCTATGTTGTGCTTGGTCCGACACCTGTTTCACTTAAGTCTAAGCCTTACTCAGGCTTTGTGACGTTTTTATCGACGAATGATCGTGATCTGCACGCAACATTGCAACGTTTTTGGTCCATAGAGGAACCACCTCACACTACAAAACTCGCTCCACAAGATGAAAAATGTGAAGCTCACTTCGTCTCTACTCATAAGAGAGATGCCTCCAGCAGATATGTTTGTCACTTGCCTTTCAGTGGAAACCCTGCTCAACTAGGTGACTCTACAACTTTGGCAAAACGCCTGTTTAATACACTTGAACGCAAATTTGAATCTCAACCTGAGTTTAAACAGAAGTATGTCAATTCTATGAATGACTACTTAGCATGTGGGCACATGAAACTGTGCACATCTGTGCCATCTCTGAACAAGCCGCATTACTTTTTGCCACATCATGGCGTTTTTAAAGATAGGAAAATCCGTGTTGTTTTCAATGCATCAGCACCATCTTCTTCAGGTGTCTCACTGAACCACATTCTACATCAGGGTCCAAAGTTGCACAATGACATTACTGATATAATTCTTCGCTTTCGTCAACATAAATTTGTTTTCTCTTGTGATATCAAACAAATGTTTAGGCAGATATCCATCCATAAAGATGATCAGATCTTTCAGTTAATATACTGGAGAGAAGACACTTCAGTCCCGCTAAAGGTCTACCAATTGACTACTGTCACTTATGGTATGACGTCCTCGCCTTACCTTGCTAATAGAGTAGTACAACAGCTCATTATGGACGAAGGAAAAAAATCATCCACTTGCTGCTGAAGCACTCCAACAGCAAATATAATGTTGATGATACTCTATTAGGGAGCAATTCTCTGGAAGAAGCTCTCCACCTTCAAGAGGACGTTGTTTTACTTTTGAAAAAGGGTGGATTCGAACTGAGCAAGTGGTCTTCAAACCATCCTAAGCTCTTGGAAAGTGTCATGCAAGATAATCATGAGACACCCCTCATGTTATGCACGTCAGAACAGCCATTTTCAAGTGTTTTAGGGCTAAAATGGATCCCAGATATTGATGTCTTTTCATATTTGATGCACACACCTTCAAGTAATTACACAAAAAGAACTTTACTTTCATCAATTGCTCAGATCTATGACCCTTGTGGTTGGATATCCCTAATAGTTTTTTGGTCTAAAGTCTTAATGCAGCATGTATGGACCTTAGGCTTAGATTGGGATTCTCCATTACCTGATCATATTTCCGAGAAGTGGTCACGATTCGTGAAAGAACTTCCAGAAATAGAAAAGCTAAGGATACCATGTTTCATATCCTTAGCAACTGCAGTCAATATCCAGCTTCATGGATTTTCAGATGGAAGTGAATCCGGATATGCAGCTTGTGTCTTCCTGCGCACAGAATACGCAGGAGATGTTAACATACGACTGCTGATCGCAAAATCAAGAGTAGCTCCACTGAAGCGTGTGACTATTCCCCGCTTGGAACTTTGTGGTGCGCACATGTTAGCCAAATTGCTACATTACTGTACAGAACAGCTCTCACATCACAAGATTGACAACATTTCAGCATGGTGCGACTCTACAGTAGTTCTATCTTGGATACGCACTCTATCTTTTCGTCTCAAGGTGTATGTTGCTAATCGTGTGGCACAAATACAAGACTTAGTTTCACCGCACGTCTGGAAATATGTTTCAACTGTTGACAATCCTCCTGATTGTGCTTCTCGAGGCTTGACACCCACGGTTTTGATGAAACATAGCCAGTGGTGGCTAGGACCACCATGGCTCACTAAATCAACGCAGACCTGGCCACAATCTATCCTTCATCCAATTTCGGAGGAGTCTACTCCCGAAATGAAACCAAATGTGCTTAATCTTATGATGACCATAAAAGAAGTCCCAACATTTGGATTTCTTACAAAGTTTTCTTCTTGGAAGACTCTTCTTCATGTAATGGCTTATGTCCTTCGCTTTATAACCCGTTTGAAATTTAAAACCACCATAAGTGGATCATTTACAGTAACTGAATTAAATAACGCCTGTAACCGCATTTGCTGGCTCATTCAGAGACTTCACTTTGCAGAAGACATAGATCTACTCTCCAAGAAAAGGACTTGCTCAAACCGCATCCAATGTCTAGCACCCTTTATTGATGATGCAGGAATAGTCCATGTCGGAGGTCGACTGAAGAACTCTGCGCTTACTTACAATGCCAAACATCCTATTCTTCTGCCAAAAAATCATGTCACTATTCATTTACTCATCAATTACTATCATGGCATGTACCTGCACGCTGGTCCCCAGTTCCTCCAAGCAACACTATCTCAACGCTTTTGGATCCTCTCCGCCCGCAGTGTTATACGCTCAAGAATATTTAAATGCGTACGATGTTTTTGTACAAAATCAACAAACACGTCTCTGCTCATGGGTGATCTACCAGCCGGTCGTGTTACCCCTACTCGTTGTTTCAATGCTTCTGGAGTTGATTATGCTGGCCCTTACACGGTCAAGTTTTTTACACTTCGCAGGATACAGCCTATAAAGGTGTACCTCTGCCTGTTCATCTGTTTTGCAACAAAAGCTGTACACTTGGAAGTGGTTACTGATTTAACTACAGACGCCTTCATTGCAGCCCTTACAAGATTCATCTCTAGGAGAGGTCTTGTATCGGACCTGGACTCTGATTGTGGGACTAATTTCATAGGAGCTGCTTCTTCACTCAAAAGATGTTTTCAAGATCTCATGAAGCAACCAGAGATGCAAGATTTTGCTGCGAACAACAGTATCACATTCCATTTCATTCCTCCGCGTGCACCTCACCAAGGTGGACTTTGGGAACATGCCATTAAAGGTGCAAAATATCATCTCACCAGAGTCATAGGTGAACACATTTTAACGTACGAAGAATTTACCAACTTTGTTGTGCGTGTTGAAGCTATCCTTAATTCGAGGCCGATAGCTCCTCTCTCGAATGAACCTTCAGATCTTCAACCTCTTATACCAGGACATTTTCTAACTGGAGGACCTCTTAATGCCCTGATCGAACCTCAACTAACTAATGCACCACTTAATCACATAAAACGCTGGAAATTGGTTCAAGCCTTCACACGACATCTCTGGAAAAGATGGCAAATGGAGTACCTCCACACACTTCAAGAACGGTCCAAATGGATCAGACCTCAAGAAAATCTCAAAATAGGAGATTTAGTCGTTATTCATGAAACGAACCTGCCACCCCTCAAGTGGAAGCTTGGGAGAGTCATCTCAGTATCTCCAGGGAATGATGGAGTGGTACGTGTCGTCAACATGAAGACTGCCGGTGGAACCTTGACCCGTCCTTCTGTTAAGGATTCCTGTCTTCCCATTTACTAAAATCCTTGACCAGTCAACTGGCTACCGCCCCTTATAATTTAGTTTTATTATACTCTTCCAAAAGATCAAATTTGTTCTTATGTTCTTTTAATGTTTCTTGTTGAACCAGTTGGTTCAAAGGGGCCAGTATGTCAGATATTTTGTTTTCATAACAATAATTAAACTCACCCTATCTCTACTTCATTAGTTCTCTAATTGAGTGCACTCCCATTAACTGTTTCAAAGTACAATTCACATAGTAATCAACAGTCATAATTAGAGCGTTTTCTTTCCTGTAGTGTAAGGCATATCGTGCAGTTCAGTTTTTTTTTGTTTATACACGCATACCGCAAGAATAGAAAGTCTATTCACTGCTATTGTTATTTTACTTCACTTATAATTTAAAACTCCGCTTATTTCATGTGTTCGTTTTATGTGTTTAACGTTTATTAGAATATTATTGTTAAGTTTAGGACTGCCTAAAAAATCAGCGAAGTGTTGCTTACAACGGGACATTTACAACGCACAAGGACAAGGTCAGTGAACGCTTAATATTTATGCATTGTTGATTACATGAGAATAAATCCTTTTAACTATTTTAGTTTTACAATATACAGTCCACTGCTAATAAAAAAGAACCCCACAAACTGTTTTACAATATAGTGACCGCGAGTGCACAATATATATTTCCAGATTATGGTATATGACTGAAATCGAATGAATCTACTTAAAAGTTTTTTATAAATTATATCTATGGTACCTTTAGGTTACGAACAATGAATACACCACAATAGAAGATTGAGATTTTAGGTACCATTAGTAAGCAACAAATGTGTGTATATTATAAATACATCACATTATCATTAAAATATAAAAAACTATAGTTTAAAAATGATAGAATATTGAGTATCACATGTTCAAATTTAACTTGTTCACTTTATTAACAATGAAAGGAAAAACCTCATCTGTTTTGTCAGACAGACAGACCTCAGGTATTCTTGATCCAATTTTTACTGGTTCTACCATTTGTAGGGTTGGATTAAAAGACATCACTTTGTGGTTATCAAAAAACAATTTACTCTTCTTGTGAGAATGATTCAGATTTCTGTTGTATGCAAGATGTTCGCAAGTAAACTAATACAAACCACTCATCCCCAAACAATCAATTATTTCCCTTTATATAATGATAAAAATACGGAGATAAATAATCAAGTAATTCAGGAGTATCAGTGCATAGTCTACACCAGCAGTCGGCGACCCTGCACTGTCAGTAAGGTTTGACGCACCCGTGAAACAATTTGTAATTTTATTTTATTTTGAACAAAGGAATCTGCACCCACATTGTACCTGTTTCGAAGTACTGTATTATAAAACAGTACAAGCCATTTCAAATTTTACTTCTTTCTAATACAATAATTACTGTGAGTTATTTTTTTTTAAGAAAAAAAAACTGAAATCTTACTTTATGTTTTAAATATGACTTTTTTCAAGTTTTACATACCTGAGCACATTATAAAGTAAATAGTGTTATTGTGGTAAGTTCTTTAATTTATTTTTATTAAAATGTGTTCCTGTTTAACCATTTTTTTTCTTTTAAAGTTTTGTCTTAACGTGTGTGTGTGCATGATGACCTACTCCTAATGTGAAAAATTTTCACAAATTTATATGAAAAATACTGCACAGCTCTTTTTGATTCCGCGTGTTCCACGTCACTAATGTAAGCACAAGGAAATTATAAAGCGACAGTTAATGTTTGTAATGTCCAGCTATTGACCACTGATGTCCAACGTCCAGCTCCGCACCTTTCTATTTTGCACTGATGCGGGTGGGGAGGGGTTCACCCATCGAACTGGTCCTCAGACCATATATATATATATATATATATATATTTCATCACTTTCTGCTACAGTCCATTTCTTGATGTATATAATACATTTAATATTTATACTAAATTTACCTCAAGATGTTTTTTTTATTTGGAACATGTTTCGAGAGTTCCTGTTCTCTCATCTTCAGCCTTCGCCATCTTGTTTCTGGTGAAGTATTTGTGTGTTGGCTGCTGGACGTTATTAAGGTTGTTTGTTGGTCTTTGGTCTTTTAAAGTTGTATTATTGTGTGTGGCTGTGGTATATGTTTTTGTATATTGTGTATTTTCGATGTTGAGTGCTTTAAATATTGTGTCATGTTTTGTATTGATTTGTATTTGTTCTGGTATTAGTTTGTTTTGTGTTTTATGTTTGTATATCTGTAAATTTTCCCAAATGTTCATTATGGTGCCTTTGTGTGGTATATGTTTTATCAGTGATACATTGGTTATGTTTGGGAATTCGTGTCCTGTGTTTATTGCATGTGTGGCTAAATTGGATTTATATATTTCTGGTTTTTTGTATGCGTTTAGGTGTTCAAAATAACGTTTTTTCAGCTGTTTTTTTGTTTGTCCTATGTAACATTTATTGCAATCTTGGCATTCAATTTTGTATATACCATTAGTTGTTGTATTATCTTTGTTGTGTGAGCTATTTAGAATTTGTAATTTATTTTTATTAGTTTTGTATGCTATTTTTATATCTGTGTTTTTAAATAGTTTTGTTAGTTTTGTCATTTTATTATTTATGTATGTCAATGTAGCCCATTTGTTGTTGTTGTTATTATTTATGTGTTGTTCATTTTGATTAATTCTTAATTGTTCAGTTTTTATTTTGTATTTGATTTTATTTTCTATTTTGATCATAGTATTTTTATTGTATCCATTTCCATAACCAATTTGGTATATTATATTTCTTTCTTTGTCAGTTTCTTGTTTGTTTAGGGGTATTTCTTGTTTGTTTGTGTGGGCAGCCAACACACAAATACTTCACCAGAAACAAGATGGCGAAGACTGAAGATGAGAGAACAGGAACTCTTGAAACATGTTCCAAATAGAAAAAACATCTTGAGGTAAATTTAGTATAAATATTAAATGTAATATATATATATATATATATATATATATATATATATATATGCACCTCCATAAATTCAAAGGTTGCCTATAACTGGTCTACACTGTGGTAAGGTCTGGCAGTGCGAAGACTGTAGTTTTGAGTCTCAGCATTAGATAGTGGAAAAGAACAAGTAAAATTGGAGATATCTAAAAGGGACCACTACACTGTCAGTAATGTCAAAAAAGTGATTTAAAATATGTTAACATTGTAATAAATGTACAGAAATATTTACCATACAGACAAGAATGTGTATTTAGTAATGGAATCATTTAAATCAGACTATTAATGCTAGAATTTTTTTTATATATTAAAAATTCTTGAGATTCTGGCACTTTAGATATGGCCAAAGGCTGGGATTCAAAACATTAGCACACCCAAGAAGATTTAGTTATACAAAAATAAGAATGCTTATTTACTTTCACCACTAAGGTCTAAGGTAATTTTGTATAAAGTCACAAAAAACATTTTTAAAATCTGCATAAAGTAATTTCAATAATGTCATGAGACTGATAACAGTAATTTCAATAATTTTGAAGTGATAAAAAAATGTAATCAGATTTTCCGAACACTTCATTTTTTCAATTTATAACCACTAAAAAACTAAAATTAGCAAAAACTAAAGATGGATAATTAAAAACAAATTCTCAATTCTAGCAGAGCTAGAGAGCTCAAAGTAAATCTAAATACAATAGAACCTTTTTTAATTGAAGTAAAGGAGGCAGAGCCATTTCAGATAACGCTTTTTTTTTCAGATAAACCATGGAGTCTATTTCAGTTTATTAAAGCATAAAAAACGAAGAAGTATCAGCAAAACCTGTTAATTATAAAAGTTCAAATTATAAACATGCAATACATTGAAATCTATGTTCACAGTTACATAGTTTTACTTGAAAACTCTGTAATTTTTTTTCTGAACAGATGTTGCGTGCTGCTGTCACACCATCTCTTTAAAAGTAAGATGTCTGATGGTGTTGCTTACCCAGCCAGCACACGCGGCCAGTGTTGTTACATGTATCGATCTTCCAGCATTTTCACTTGTTCGTCAATTTCTTTCTGACACTGCTTAGATTAACCTGGGTTTCAGATATGCCGAGTTCGGTTAAACAGGGTTTTACTGTACTCACAATAAACAAAATGAAATTCCGATAACTCAAAACACACCATGCATAGTAAATAATTTCAACAACAACATGAGAATTTGCCTACTTCTAATTCGGTACCTTTAGTATGTCATACAGAAAGAATACTTAACAAAACAGATCAAGAGTTCTGCAAACAAGAATGTTTTACCAAGAACATTGGAATAGTGGGAGAGCAGAGTCAGGCAACAACATGTCTCTAAAACGTTAGGAACTAGCTATTATTACATTTTACATTTCTGGCACTTACATTTTACTTAAATGACTAATATTTTTTTTAAATGTCAACGTAGGACAATATGTCAATAAAACCCTACCAAAATTAATTTATCAACACCCATAATCAAAATTCAATGAAAATATACTTAAAATTACAAATCTAATCCACAACTTAAAAAAAAAATTGTACCATCCTACATAAAAAAATAATTAAAATAAAATATGCTGTCCCTATAGATAAATGCAACAAACAAAACATAAAATGTGAGATCATAGGTATACATTCTTTATACAACTGTCCCTTTGCCAATACAAACACAAATATTCATCTGCATTAATATACACATAACTGCACATGTATAAAATTGATTGTTTAAAGCTGACTTACAAATTTCAAATTTTTGTTTTAATACTGAAATAACAAACATTTATAAAATACGTAACACACCAAAAAATTAATACAATAGGTATTTGCTATACTTTCTTCACTTATTGACTTTTCTATACTTTTTGAACATCTTACATCTGCAGTAAACACAAGTTAATTTTTTAGAGGATATAGCCAGTAGAATTTCTGCAGAAAAACCCAAATTTCTCACGAACATTGAAAATGGACCAAATTCCTGGTAACAGATATTGGTCGAATAGAGACGGTTCGAAAATTTAAGTATCTAGGAGAAATAATTCAATAGAATGGCTTAAAAAACTACATCTTTAAAAAAACCTTTCATCTCATTTCATCTCACACACCTTCTTTTTTTTGATTGGCTGATGATGCAGTTTTTACCTGTACGTGGGTTTCAATTAGTAAACAATTAGTACAGGTAGCATCGTGGGACGTCATTAGCCTGCACCACAGTACTCTGGGGAAAACAATTGTTGAGTACCTGATGGCATAGCGTGATGCGAGCCAATCATACACCTTCTTTATTTTGATTGGCACATGGTGCAGACTCTACCTGTGCACTTTTCTAATTGGGTGATGGTGTAATTTTTACCTGTACGTGGGACTTGGTGAAAATTACAGGACTTGGTTTATAAGTACAGGTAGCATCGCGGGACATCTTCAGCCTTTACCACAGTACTGTGGGCCTGACATTAACAACCCGCGGAGTTCAGGTAGTCTCGAATTCCACTGATGATGGCACCCAGTGGTGCTGTCGATACGTTTGGTTTGTCTGTAAACCGTAGACCATGGCCAAACAGCCCGGTAAACACTTCTATACAACTGACACCGGCCGTGTAAGCCTTGGAACAATTTTAAGACTTATGATGTATTTATATCAGAAAACTGTGTAAATAAAAAGAACTACTGGAAATTTCAGTCTTTGATGGATTTAAATGACTGAGGTGTATCTGTTAAAATTCAATACAGGTACACATATGAGGTTAATATGCTTATGAGGAACATTTCAAAAGTAAAGGCTAGTTGGCCATAAACACATTATGAGAAAAATGTATTACTTTTTGTATTATTACTATTCTTTTTCTTCTTCACTTTAAGGATTAGGTTATATAAACCTGTTCTGGCACCCACCTCATCCTCGGACGACCCACGTCTCTTCTAACGTCTGGCTTTATAGTTGAGTGCTGCTTTCGGTAATCAATCCTTTGTCATCCTTTGGAAATAATCCCACCATTGTCTTCTTCAAACTGAAACAGTTTCATTTATGCCTCTACTTCGAGTTCTGGTCTGATAAAGTATTTTGAAGAAACTGCATTTCAGCACTCTGAACTTGCCACATTCTTTTTTTGTCATGACCCACGCCTCACTCACATATGTCAATATGGGTATTGCAACTGTTTTATAAAATTTAATCCTTGTGCTGTGTCTTGTTTTATTTCTAAGATTTCTATGAATTGTTCCACAAATATTCCTAAATTTACTTATATTCTAATTTATATCATATTCAAACATGCAGTCAGCTATGAATCTAAATATGACTACGCCTCTTCTTATTATTATTAACAGCTTCTTCACTTTCCTACATAGTTATCATTGTTTTCTAAGCACTTTTCATGTTAAGGAATGTTCTTTATACACTCTGTATTAAAATCCTCTGCCTGAGATTGCAGCCAGCAGTTCAACACTACAATTTTCAACTCTTCACTCTCTTCAAATTCTAGAGATCCACGCCACTTTTTGAGGTGATGAAAATTATAGAAGTCACTAGGTGTAACTTGCTCTGGTATACTGGTAATCTGGGCTCTAAGGATGGTAATTAAAATTTTCACATCTAAACAGAATGCACAGCAGTCTGGTCAAGAATGAAAACAATTCTTGATACCAGCATCCCAAGTTAGCTGATTATGAATGCTATGTTTCGATACTGAAAGCATTTCACAGTATACCTCCATTATGATTGTGTTTCTCCATAAAGATCTATAAAAAGAACATCATTTTTGGTCCCAGAAAACATGCTTTTTTTTAGTTGAACAATGCCACTGCATGGATTGTTTTGATCCACATGCAGGTAACAAATTGTTATATTCAAATGAAAAGATTACAACTCAGAAATTTTCATATTTTTAGTTTTTAGCATCATAAGGATCGATCTTCTTCTTCAGCAGTGTAACAACCCGTTACTGAGTCAAGGCCCCCTCCAGTTGTACCGGTCAAGTGCAGCTGCTCTCCAGTTCCAGGTCCCAAGGATATAGCGCGCATCATAATTCACACCATCTTCCCAACATAGGTTGGGTCTACCAACTCTCCTGGTGCCATAGATCTGTTCTGAGTCCCTTTCTGGGTATTTCATTCTCCTCCAGTCTGATCACATGTCCAGCCCACCTGAGTCTACCAAGTTTTATAATCTTCACGATATCTGGTTCATTCAGAAGTGTTAAGTTCTTTGTTGGTCCTTTTCCTCCATTCACCTCCCATGCATTTTGGACCAAAAATACTGCAGAGGATTTTGCATTCATGAACCAGCAGGCTTGACTCAGACTTTCTAGAAATGGTCCAGGTCTCAGAACCATAGGTGAGAACTGGGCGGATCAGTGTTTTATACAGAAGCAGCTTGATGCTCCTGGCAATCTGGAACAGGGGTCTGACACCAAAGAAGCACCTATTAGCTAAGGTGAGTTTTGGCTTTATTTCTTCTGTTGTTTCCCCATCGGAGTTAACTTGGCATTCTAAATAAACAAAGTTGTTGACTTTTTCAAAGGAATAGATGCCAATTTGGACGTGCTCTTCTTCTCTAGCTTCCTGTCCTGTGACCATGTATTTTGTCCTGCTTTCGTTTATTATGAGATCCAGCCTCCTTGCGGGACCTTCAACAGCAAGAAAGGCTTCAGTAACTGCCGAAGGGACCTCCCGATTATATCTATGTCATCGGCGTATTCTAGGACCTCACCAACCTGTTGAACACAGTCCCACAGGATCTCTATTCCAGCATCTCTCATAGCTTTTTCTAAAGCAAGAATGAAAAGGAGGCAAGCAAGAGCATCGCCTGGGAGGTCTCCCTTCCATAGTCAAACTCTCCTGATAAGTCATTCTGGATCCTCACCATGCCCTTCACTCTCAGCATTGTATTCTACACCATCTTATTAATTTGTTTGGTATGCCCAGTTCTTCAAGAGCTGTGTAAAATTTTTGTCTATCAATGGTATCGTATGCATTTCTGAAATCTATTAGGAGGTGATGGGTTTGTAGCTTATGTAAACCTACCTTTCTACAGAATTTGTCAGAGTGTGAATACTTGATCTATAGTCGATTGCCTTCTTCTAAATCCCCACTGATATCGACCAATCACCTGATCAGCATGTGGAAGCAGTTCTTGGTACAATATATGGGACATTATTTTATACACCACAGGGAGAATAGAAATGCCTATCTAATTGTTACAGTCTAGTTGATTCCCCTTTTTCTTCTTCTTGTTAGCAACTTTCCAGCCCTGAAGCACCGATCTCTCGATGTCTCTTGTAAACTCTATGCGCCAGATCCCAGAGAAGTGGATTGATGGTTATTTTTGCCAGCGGTAACTCCTCTTTTCCATGTTCCTTTACCAATTCTTTAAGTCGGTATCTCTCTTCATACTGCCCAGTACAATTTAATAGGGTATGCTCAATGGTGTCCTCCTCTTCATTACACATTGGTGAATCGCTAAGGTGAAATCTATTTAGGTAGCTTTCCGTCAGTAGATTCCCCTTCTTATAAACCAGACATATAACTGTCTTCTGCCAGGCTGTTGCCAGTTTCTCCTCTATCCATATATCAAGGATAAGGTCTTGAAGGGGTTTAACCAGCTCTGGGCCACTGTTTTTGAAAGCTCTGCAGGAAGATCATCAGAACCAGGAGCTTTGTTGTTTTTAAGTCTTTCTATTACCGCTATTACATTATCTTCATCAGGAGGCTTGATGTGTTCATGTTCCTCTAGCTCAGTTGGTACATACTTGTCCGCCTCGATATTCTTAGAAAGAAGGGCTTCAAAGTGCTTGTGCCACCTTTCGAAGATCTTCCCCTTTTCTGTAAATAGGGTGCCGTCAGTGTCACGACAAGCTGTTGTCTTGGGCTTGAAGGGTTTCCTACTTTGGTTTACCTTATTGTAAAATATTGATTTCATTGGCATCCTTAAGATCTTGGATCTCTACCAGCTGTTGATTCTTCCAATGGTAGTTCTTCTGTCGATGCATCCACTTCTCCATTCTCCTCCACTTCCTGTACTCCTCTGCACTTCTTGTGTGCTTCTGTATCATTGTTGTATAGGCTTCGTTTTTTTAAGGTCTGTAGCTGCTCTGCATTCTTCATCAAACCAAGGGTTTGAAGGTTCCCTTTCTTTGAGGCCAAGAGTTTCCTTTGCAGCACTAGCAAATGTTGAAGAGATTTCTTCCCAAACGATGTCTATACTTTGATTCCTGTAGACATTTTGTTGATTTTATTTCCTACTAGTACAGTGAATTTCTAGCGGTTGTCCTCCTCCTCCTTTAATTTGGAGATGTTGTACTGTTTCTTCCTTGGACCACATTGTGTCTTAATCATTCAAATGCAGTCTCTCAGTCGTGCAACCACTAGGTCATGATCTGAGTTAATATTGGCTCTCTATTGTGTCTTCACATCCAGTAGATTAATCTATTTCGTGAGCTAATGAGGAAGTGGTCTATTTGGTTGATGGTGGTGTCATTGGGTGAAGTCCATGTTCCCTTATGGATATCTTTGTAAAGATAGTGTGCCACCAATGACCAGGTCCCTTGATATGGCAAAATTAATCAGCCTGCCCGTTATCATTGGTTGATTCGTCCAGGCTATGCCGTCCCATCGTTGGAGAGTAGATTGTTTCTCTACCCACTTTTGCATTATTCATGTCTCTAGCAATCACTCTGATGCCATAACAAGGGCATTGATCAAAAGTCTCATCAAGGAGCTCATAAAACTCTTCTTTCTCCATTTCTGGGGATGCTTCAGTCGGCGCATGAACACTAATGAGGATCAATCTAAGATTCTCTATTAAATTTATGGACCTGTTGCCTATTGTGTTGACTTAATACTGAACTGACACAATGCCACAACCCCATCTGCATTCACTACAAAAACAGAAATGACAAGAGTGCTTTCTATCTGGTAAATGGAACCTTGTAAATAAGTCAACTGTACAAGGTTCTTTTAGCAGGACTGATCATCTCTGACTTTTTAATCATCATCATCATCATCATTATCATCATCCAGGTTTAAACCAAGAATGGTTTGTTCCGGTCTCAAATAGGCAAATATTACAGCTGGTCACTCCAGCGCTTCCTCGGATGTCCCACACCTCTCCGTCCCCTAGGCTTATAGTTCCATAGTTGTTTGGGAATGCAGCAGTCATCTATTCGGCAAAGATGTTCCCACAAATTCAGCCAATACTGGGCGATCCTGTCGATTATACTCAAAATATTCAGTTACTGCCATATATATATGCGTTTCTTCTATGATCATGGAGAGTATACCCTGCCACGTGATGAGAAATCTCATTTCAGCCGCTTGGATGCGACTGGCCTGGCCTTTCATTAAAGTCCAATTCTCAGACCCATAAAGAAGTGTGGAAAGAGCCATCACCTTGTAGAATTTTAGGTGTGTTCCTTTACTTCCTGACTTAAGGGTTTGCCTGATGGTCCTGCACATAAGGTTGAACTTATGCAACTTGTGCACCACGTCATTGCTTGCATTATAAGACACACTGTAGCCCAGGTATTTAAAACTGCTAACTTGTTCCAGGACAGTACCATCTATTTTATTTTTGCCCGTACGGGATCAGTTCCACAAAAAGCCATCACATTGGTTTTAATTGTGGATATCTGCAATCCAGCATTTTTGCAGATTCCATTTAACAAATGTATACCCGTCTGCAATCTGTTTTCAGAGTCCGACAGAATAGCCTGTTCGTCCGCAAACAACAAAGTGTCAATTGTAGAGTGACCAATCATAAAATGGTCTGGAAGACACATCTGCCAGTTTTGTATGACATCGTCAATATATACATTAAAAAGGGAAGGTGATAAAGGACACATTTGTCGTACTCCACAATTGATCAGGGCAACTCTAGGAGCTGTTCTCAGTCTCCCTGCTTCTATTAAGATTTTATTCTCCATATACAGACTCTGTATTGCTCTAATTAGATGCTGTGGGATCCATTTCCTTGATATTACTGCATACTTTGCTCTGATTCACTCTGTCAAAAGCCTTTTCGAAGTCGATGAAAACTATGTATGTGGGCAGCTGATACTCTCTACACTTTACGACCAAGCACATCAACAATCGATGAAAACGTAAAAGTTCGAGACACAATATGAAAAGACCGAAGATTGAGTGTCTGTGCTGCTGCTGAAATGTTGCATATGAACAGAGAAAGTGTTCGACGCATTTTAACAGAAGAGTTGAACATGAGGAAGGTGTGTGCAAAAATAGTGCCGAAAGTTTTGTCAGATGAACAGAAGGAAAGGAGAACAGAACTTTGTTGTGACCTTTTGGAACGGATTGATGGAGAGCCCAGTTTTTTACAGAGTGTTATTACAGCTGATGAGACTGTAGCGGGGCATTTTTGGGGCCTACCTGAGACAATGTAAAGAAGTTTATATTTTATTGATAATAAATAACATAATTTGTATTTTTTTTATAAATAAATAATAATAACTTTATCCCTTGTTGAGTGATAGGGACAGAAATTATAGACTTGGGTAAATTTGTTATTTTGAAACGATCGCAACAGGGCTGCACTGCTGTTGACCTTGTGAATACAGACTTGTTTAATAATGTTGTGTGGACCGTTATAATAACCGGCAACTGTACCAAAATCAGTTCAAGGACAATGACGAACACGAAAAACGTTATGTAACAGTAAACACATTATGTAACGGTAAACAAATTATGCAATGAAACATCAGGCGAGCGTTACGTCAGAGCCTATCCTTGATGAGTAATTCCGTTACATAACGGTGACATGCAGCTGGCGGAGTGATACAAAATTTAAGCCAATCAGAATTGAAAGAACAACGGCGACTTCATAAAATAGCGCCAGTGGCTAAGTCCCAGTATAAAATTAGTCAGTGAACCGGCCGGTCACAGATATAAGTTCCGGAACGCAAATCGGGCACCCGTATATAACAATTGGTTTCAAAATGTGAACTTTCAATAAAAAATAAACAGTTTTATAGAGTTACAGTTCCGGAGAGTGAATAAAATAAGAAAATGTGCGGAATCGAAACGAAATACGTGGTAGAGACGGACTCATCAAGATCTTTGGCAGATAAGTAACCAACATTGGTTAAATCTAAAAACCTTTTGAAAGCAAATTTTGAGAATGTTTAACAAAGAACTGGCAGCCTAAAAATAAAATTAAATTAATGAATCAATTAAACATGGGAGGGGAATAGAAATGTAGAGAGAGAGAGAGAGAGAGAGCGAATATAGAAATTTAAAAGAAGTGCTGGTTTGTGAAGATATATAATCATTAAATGTAATTATTGGTGAAATATAATCAAAGAAATATAATTAATAAATAAGACCAAATTAATAATGAAAAAGATGTAAGAAAAATAATTTTAATGACATTCATTTCACGAGTTCATAGTTAAGTTGGCAATAGTATGTAAGTGTAGGAAAAGAAGTTTTATTTTTTGTTGTTGTGTGTATTAAAGAATAAATAAACCTTAGGTTCATTGCCAATATGAATTAAATTAATTATTACAAATAAACCATTCTGATCTCCTGTTCGCCTAAAAAGAACCCTCATAAATTATTTTCTTGCAGTTGGCAAGATGGCGCTCGAAGAATTCAGTTAATAAATAGTGAACAGTAACCTATTATCAAGAAATATAAATATCAATAAAACGATATATCACATTTGGCTGCCGGCGAACAGGGACAATTTATATAATTATATTATATAAATATAGGCCTACGGGGAGAACAGGATGGTTGTTTGGAATGTGTATTTACGTATGTACGTAAATTAGACGTAAGAGGTTATGTTCAAGATGGGTGAGTAGAATGTTTTTCAATAAGTATATGTTACATATAATAGGATTTTAATAAAGAAATATATATAAAGAGTTTTAAGAAAAATGGCAAATAATAGTACTGTCAGCTTATCTGACAGTCAGTTTAGTACCGATTCGGGAGTTCAAACGAATGATAATGTAGAGAGTCAGTTGACCGAATCAAAAATAATGAAAGATGTCGAATATCAATCGACACCTATCCAAAATAAAAAAAATGACGATACGTATGAAATGTTTAAAGCAATACAAACAATGATAGAGAACCAGAGTGTAAAGTTAAATAGTAGTATAAATGAGAAGTTCGATATCCAAAAGAATAGTTTTGAAGAGTTATTAAAAAATCAGAATAAAGAGTTGAAACATGAAATACAAGAAATGAATAAACATTTAGAAAGCACTCACGAAATAATAAGAAACGGTTTAAATAAGTTAGAACAGAAGTTCGAGAAATTAGGTAACAATGTTTTAAGTAAGACAAAATGTAAAAATGACGAAATAGTAGACAATTTTGAGAGTATAGTGGGGGTGAAGAATAATGATGAAAATATAATAACAAATAGTGCTGATGAAGTTTTAGAATGCGATAATGAAATGGTAATGAGTGTTTATGAAATAGAAAGAGAGTGGAAAAATAATGTAGTAATTGAATGGGGACAGAGGGCAAATTTTCCCCTTATTGTTTATAATGATGATGATGATTTAATGTTGTTTTTTCAGGGCAAGAGACCCTTATTGTTAAATGAAGTAATGTTGTATAATGTTGTACCCTCTGTCCGAAATAATTGTGAGAGTGTGATGTGGTGCTGTGAAGAAAGAGAGTTATATGTTGAGAATGAAATAGAAATATATAAGTTAGAAAGAAAGTATGATGAATTGAGAAAAATACTAGAAAGAGAGACAGAGAATAGTTTTGATAATATCTTACCTGACTATAATGACTTACCTGACGTAGTAGTTGAGGAATACAAAGATGAGAAAATTTACCTGACATTAACAAATAACCCTGATATAGACGGGACAATCCTAACCTATGGTAACAAGATTTATAGTGGTACAATGGATGAAATAGAATTGATGGATTATTATGATAGTAACAATTATAATTTGTGTGTTGATAAAAATGATGAATGTTACAAATACACTAGATATATATATGACGATGGTGGGTGAAATAAAGATCAGTGTTGGGACATTTTTAAATATTGTAAATTTTTGGTAATGACCTTGCTGATTTGGACATCTGAAGTGAGATACACTTGAACAGTTTTGACGCATATTTTGTAAATAATATTGAATTCATTTGTGTGTATTGTGAAATGTTAAATAAGTAATGTGTATATGTTTTGGAAAATGTTGTGTTAATAATAATAATATTATTAATATTTTGGCATTCCAAATAAAAAAAAAAAAAAAAAAAAAAAAAAAAAAATTATGAAGACAATAGTTAATGATTTATAGAATGTTGATAATAATTGAAATATGTTTTAATAATCAAATGAATATTTAATTTTAATAATAAATTGAATTAAATAAGTTGAGATGTTTAGATATTGTGATTGAATGTTATGTGTTTTAATTTTATAAGGAATTTAAATTGTGTGATGAGATTTTAATTTAATAATCATGAATAAATAAATAAATGTTAAATGGTTTATTTTGTGGAACATAATGATTAAAAATATGTGTTAATAATAAATTTAAGCAATTTTGAAAAGCTGATTGCAACACAGGATAAGTCAATAATGATGATAAATAAAAACAGTTAATGAAAATTTTAAATAATAATGTTTATAAATTTTATATAAATTATTTAAAAGAGAATTGTTTGTTTGATGTATGCTAATAATCCAGGTTTATTGCTATTTGTGTATTGTGTTATGTGATGTATTATAATAGTGTGTGTGGCTGGGAGGTTATCCAAGGGGATAACGTATTAAAAATTTGATATATTTTAATTAATAATGATGATTTGCTACTCAATAATTTTGTTTGAATTTAAAAAATTGGATGCACTAAATACTTCTTATATTGTGTTATTGTGTCTTATTGTGTTGTTTGCATTTAGTATGTTAGGAATAAGTATTATAAAAATATAATAATATGTTTTCAATGTGTTTACAGATTTTAAAATAAAATGAAAAATAGTTGTAATAAGTAAAATTTTCAATAGGTTGTAAAAGATAGAAGTGGGTGATAGTAATTGTTTGAATAAAATGTTTGAGTCAATTCAAGTTGAATTTTGTGGGGCATAGATTTGTCCAAATCGAAGTAAAAGTTAAAGTAATAGTGGAAATGAAAATAATGCAATGTTGTTTTGAGTTAGTATATGTTATAGAATTTTGAGAAGTATAAGTGGAGACACAGGAGTTATGGAGATTTTATGTAGAGTTTTGAGCGATATATTGTTTATTTTGTTGATGTTAATTTGTTGTAGTTGTAGTGAAGTTATGAGATTGAGATTTTTTGGGGATGGTAATTTTGTAGTAGTGGTAGTGTATTTGGGGAGTCCGCAACAAGGGTTGGGACGGGATAGGGACCGATTGGCGCCGGAAAGGGTTACCTAGGGTGAGTCCAGGGACCAACACAAGGGAATGAGTTTTGGGAAGGAAACACGTATCCTATGTACAAAGGGTTAGAGAGTATTTTTTTTTATATAAGAGTAGAAGGTGGCGATTGGAGTTAAAGTAGTAAGTAGTTAGAGGTAGATAAGGGTTAGTAAAATTTTGATAGTGGGGTGTCATACTAGTTAAAGATTTTGTAAGGGAGCATTAGAGTAATGAAAGGGGAAGTTTATGAGTGAATGCCAAATGGATAAAGTAAATTATAATGAGTAACGTAGAATCACCCAAAGTAATGAAATGGAATAATGATGGCCATAATTGAAAAAAAAAAAAAAAAAAAAAATTTTTGTAATTTTGAGAAACGCATTAATAAGAGTAAATCAAGTTTGAAAGTAATTTTTTGATTTTATATGCCAATTTAATGATATAAAGTGTGTAACATTTTAATTGTAAGTTGTTTATTTTGTAATGAATTATTAATGTACTGTGTTTTCTTATGTTAAGTTATGATAGGTATTCTGATATATACATGTTAGTAATAAGTGAGTAAAAACAAAACCAGTGCTTCTTAGCGCAAACCAGCACCGCTAGGGGGGAACAGTGTAGCGGGTCGATTTTTGGGTGTTTTATTTTAACCGTTTGGGACATTATTTATATTTTTATGTATTTCATTCTGGGCGGATTATCATTGTGCAACGTATTTGTGCGTATATAAGTCAATGTAACAGAACAGTGAAACAACGTAAGACGCAGTTGTTGTCGAGGAATGCGGCAGAATATCTGCACCTCCACAAAATTCTGAGAACTTTGTACCTGTGTGTGGCAGCGCACATACGCAACTGCTCAATCACGCTCCAAGTGACGCTCTGGCAAAAAACTAAGATGGCCAGAGAGAGAAATTTTCATCCTTCATTTGGTTTCACTACGGAAATGCTGTGTTAAGTCCCACCCACTTTTATGACATTAGCCAGTGCCTATTTGAAATCGTCTGCTATCGTCACTCCAACAACTACGTGACTAGTATGATTCGAAACTGGGACGACTAACTGGAAGGCATTGATGTCCGTCGTCTTGACTAAAATGCTCCCGGAGTGGGGAACGGAAAGACGCCGGCAGTTCGTTATCGACTCCAGCCTGCGCAGGCCGCCCGTCAACCGGGCTCGTCACAAATTTATATATTTGAACAGTAAAAAGTTTAATAGGAGGAAAGTTTATGTGACCGCGGTCGAGTAGAAAAGGGTAAAGAAATTAACTGTATAATTTTCGGACAGTAAACAACAAGAAATTAACAGAAGATGAGTGCGCGCGCGAACCACGTTGCCGGCGGTTTAAGTGTAAGGGCTGGGGGTTTTATTAGAAAATGTTAAGGGGTTCATAATTTAGTGTGTTTGAGTGAGTGTGAAAAATTTGCAGGCTGGGCTCTGTCTGTATGTCTGTTTTATATAGTGATCAGTAAGGTAAGAGATTAGCGTAAGTTAGTATGTAGAAGACGCCAAGAGAAAAAAGAAACATGTAACGTAATCTGTAAAATGCTGAGAAAAATTTTGAACAAGATTTTCAAATGAGTCTGATTAAAGAAAAATATTAATTCTCTTCCAAAATGAGTTGTGTCAGTACTTTGCATAACCTATAGACCATGCTTGTATCTAGGTACATGTGATCGAACCCTGTGACCCCGTAAGAATTATCGTAACGGTAAGTAACAATTTAATTGGACATTTAATTATAATAATATACGTGATTGATTAGCAAGTTACAATTGGCGCCCGAACAGGGACGAATTTAATTAATTATAATTAATTAATTGAATTCCGCATCGACAGAGATACAAGCGTGTTCTAGGTTAGCATAGCGACCTAGCATTATATTACAAAATTTAAGTAATGACACCATTTATTTAATTAATCCATTTAAGCAATTTATTTAATTTAAGCATATCAATAATACAAAATGTCAAATAACGAAAATAACGTAAATAAAATGAGTGTCGAAGTGTTCGACGACTCGAACATTAGTAACTTTGAAGCACGCTCGACTCCAAGTGTGAGTCAGAATGAAATAGAAATAAGTGAAACAGAATCAAGAATTATGGATGAAGGAATTCATTCAACCCCAATTCAAAATAAAAACTCAGATAACAATAATATGATGAAATATTTATGTAGCATGGTATGTAGTATGAAAGAGAGTTCAGACAAGCAGCAGGCGATGTTAGAGTTAAAATTCAGTGAACAGAAGAGTGATTCTGACGCTAAATTCAATGTATTAAAAAATGACTCTGACGCTAAATTCAATGTATTAAAAAATCTGAATAATGAATTGAAAAATGATATTAATGAGATTAATAGACGTTGTGAAAATACCAAAGTAGAATTTACCAATAGAGTTAACCAAGTAGAAACCAAGTTAGATGATTCAATGCAAAAGGTAGATGTTAAATTTAATGAAATAGATAGTCAGATAGATAGAGTTGAGAAGCAGATAAATGAGAATAACGAGTATTTAATAAATTCAATGAATGAGTATAACAATGATATAGAATCCAAAATTAATAAATGTAGTATTGAAACTGAGTGTAAGTTGAATAGTGTAGTAATGACAGTTGAAAAATTTAGTCAGAATATTGATGAACACCAAAGTAAGATAGAATCTAAAATATATGAAATTGAAAATAATTATAAGACAGAAATACAAGCAGTAAATGAATCTATCGATGTGATAGCAAAGAATAACGTACAGTCTGAACATAGTAATGACAAAAAATTATATTCACTTGAACAGAATATCAATAATATGAGAGATGAATTAAGTGTAGTAAAAAATCAAAATGTAAACAATGTTACTGAACGCGTATTTATGACACGTGACACAAACAATGAAATAGAATTAGAAAATTTTAGTAATGAAAATAGGAGAGTGCATCCAATGCAATTTTTAAATCGAGTACGGGAGTTTGACAGATTTAATGGTAGTAGCTGGGAGGTTAAACTTATAAAAATTTTGAAATGTTTTGAAGGTGATTCAGAGATATGGGCGGAGACGCATCGAAACGAATGGGAGAGTTATGGAGATTTTGAAAGAGCATTTCGGAACAAATACTGGTCGGAGGAGGAGCAGGAGATACTGCGAAGTCAAATAATGGGAACTGGGAGTTTTGGAAGAAACAACCGTAGTATCACAGTATATACGATGAAGCTGTACAACGAAGCGAAGTATTTGGAACCACCGTTGCCATTCCAGTCGTTTGTACGCCACGTTAGCAAGCACCTACCAAGGGAGGTGCAGATCACATTGATGACCAGAGAGGTAAGCGACATAAATGAATTAGAAAAAGTATTAGACGTTTTTCAGAATATTAAGGACCAGGAAGACAGCAGACGCATACAACAACATAATATACAAAATGGAGGTAATTATGTACCAAGAGGAGGACCAAACGGAGGAACCACACACAATGGTCGAGAACGGGACAGACGATACCCAATGTGGAAATGTGACGGGTGTCTGGTGGAAAATTATGCTGATCGTAATTTCTGTTATAGATGTAGAAGGACGAGGCCCGGACAGCAGCCGAGAACACCACCGAGGTTCAACAACCCACAGCAGAGGAACGGTGACCGACGAGTAGAGAATCTGAGAAATGAAGGAGGAAATCAGCAGATGGGCAGAGTATACATGCCCCGTAACGCAGACGCAAGAATGGGAAACTAAGGAGGACAATGGATGAGGAGGCCCGGCCATTGTCGAGGAATAATCACGGGGTCCACGAAAATAAATACAGGAATAACACGATTCACACGGACTTGGCCACAGAATTGTTGGAAGAAGAGGAGACGGAAGCGAGGAGACAAGAGGCGTGGTTGACTGAGGTAAAACTGGAAATAGAAGGTAAGTCAATCTTGACACTTATAGATACAGGTAGCGAAATATCTGTAATAGCAGAACATGTACTCAATAAATTGAAAGAAACTAACAAACATATTCCGTCTTTGCCAGTAGCAGGAGTAGCAATTGTAGGTATTACGGGTGTTAGAAGTAAACGGGTTACAACACAAGTCCAGTTGAACATGTTAATAAATGGGGAAAAATATGAGAATACATTTTTAGTTGTAAGAGGTTTAAATTTAGAAGTAATTTTGGGTAATGATTTTTTAATAAGGAATAATGCGGTCATTAACTTTCGAAAAAGAATTTTAGAATTGAGTAATGAAAATAAACAAATAACAGTTAATTTTGAACGGGTTCTAGACACAGTAAAGATTTCGGGTATAAGGGTTATACCAGATAAAACCATAAATAGGGATATGGAATTTAGTATACATGCGTGTAGAGAGAGTGTGAGTGAAGAGAGGGGAGATAGAATATGGGCCGAAAGAGAGGTTAAATTTTGTGAGGAAGGTGATGAAATGGGGAGTTCTCAGCGTAAAGCGCTGTGGCGGGTAGTTGAGGATTATCGGGGAGTGTTTGCCGGGGAACCAGGGAGGGCAAAAGGTTATGAATGTGAATTAAGGGTGAGGGAGCATGCGCCATATGTCCAACGTAGTTATCCGGTACCATATTCGAAAAGGGAGGCTGTACAGTCAGAATTAGATAGGATGTTAGCGGGGGATATTATAGAAAGGTCGGTATCAACTTATTCCAACCCTTTAGTAGTAGTAATCAAAAAAGATGGGAGAGTGAGGTTATGTCTAGATGCCCGCAAAATCAATCAAATAATCATTCCAGACCGGGAGTCACCAGAAGCGATAGAAGAGATTTTTCAGAAATTTAGTGGTGTGAAATACATGACTTCTTTAGACCTGACCGCCGGATATTGGCAAGTCCCGTTGGCAGTAAATAGTAGAAAATATACAGCGTTTTTGTTCAATGGAAAAAATTACCAATTTAAGAGACTACCGTTCGGTTTGAACACAAGTGTAGCTAGTTTTATTAAGTGTCTCGACGAAATTTTGCAGCCACATAACTTAGATTTTCTAACCATATACGTAGACGACATACTAATAGCTTCTAGAACATTTGAAGAGCATGTAGAGCATTTGGAATATGTATTGGAGAAATTATATCAGGGAGGTTTGACGGTGAATTGGGACAAATCAAAATTTTTGCAAACTGAGATACATTTTTTAGGTTTCATAATAACACCTACAGGAATACGTGCTAACCCGGATAAAGTAGAATCCATCTTGACATTCCCGGAGCCAAAAAATATAAAGCAGTTGCAAAGTTTTCTTGGTCTTTGTAATTTTTACAGGAAGTTTCAGAGGAACTACGCCCAGACGACGGCCCGACTCAGCGCAGTGTTGCAAAAGAATAAGCAATGGAGATGGGGCGATAACGAAAGAGCGGTGTTTAATGACATCAAAATTAAGTTCACAGACATGATACTAATGAATCATCCCAATTTTAATGACAAATTTTATTTACAGACAGATGCTAGTAATATAGCATTGGGAGCAGAACTCTACCAAGAGGACGAGGAGAAAGAGCATAAAACCATCGCCTTCGCCAGCCGGACATTGCTAGCCGCTGAGCGCAACTACACTACCACAGAAAAGGAGCTCCTCAGTATAGTGTTCGCAGTGAGGAAGTTCCGAACGTATCTGCTGGGTAACAGAACCATCATCAGGACGGACCACAAAGCGCTATCGTTCCTTAATACTTGTAAACTCACACACAGCCGGATTACCAGGTGGGTGTTAGCTCTTCAAGAGTATAATTTTTCTTGGGAATATATCAAGGGTGTAGAGAACAGGGTGCCAGACACACTATCACGAATAGACACAGACAGAAATAGAACAGGTAGAGATATCAAAGAGATAGAAATTTATAGACTATCCCGGGAAGATAAACTTTTTGGGGAGGAATTGAAAGATATAAATGTAATGCAAAGAGCTGATAATAAATTAAATAAAATAATTACTAGTATAGAATCAGATGTAGATGAGTTTGGGTATAAACAATATTTTCAAGTGTTTAAAGGGAGTTTGTTTAAAAAAGTAGAGGGGAGAGAGAGAGATTGGAGATTAGTCATACCTGAAGGGTTGATAGAGAAAATAGTGTGGGACTGTCATTTTAGATACGGGCATTTTGGGGCACGGAAGTGTGTGAATGTATTACAGGAATCTTGTTTATTTAAGAACATGGAGAAACGAGTCCGAAGAATACTTAGAGTTTGTGAGTTATGTCAGAAATCCAAAGTTGTAAATTATAGGTTAGAGGGAGAACTAAATTATATTAAAGTAGAAAAACCATTCGATTTAGTAGCTGTAGATTTGTACGGCCCATTGCCGAAAGGTAGGGGTGGAGTGATGCATATTTTTGTTGTACTTGATACTTTTTCTAAATATGTCAGGCTATATAGTGTAAAGCGAGCCACAAGTAAGGTGCTGAGCGAGAAAATCACACGCGACTATATGATCAACGTGGGAAAGCCGAAGGTGATATTATCCGACCACGGTCCGCAGTTCATCAGCGGAAGATGGCGCCAGACTCTTGGATGGGAAGGTATTATCCCAAAGCACACTGCCGTATATCATCCACAGTCGAATCAAGCTGAGAGAGTCATGAGGGAGTTGGGCAGAATTTTTCGAACATACTGCCATGCCAAACATAGTGAGTGGCCACTCTATGTGCAGAAGATTGAAAACTGGCTAAACTGCACCACCCACGAGTCGACGGGGTTCACGCCTTATGAGCTAATAAGAGGAAAGCGCCCACAGCGGATTTTGGAACAATTAATTGAATATCCACCGGAAACCAACACTATTAGCAACGATGTTAAACTTAGACTAGCGAATGAGAGTTTGTTGACGAAGGGAGAGCGGAGAAAACAGCGCCATGATAGGAAAGGTAAGTGGACGAAGTATGAGATTGGACAGCTGGTATTGGTACGACGACACGATTTATCAAGTGCACAAGATAAGGAGATCAAGAAGTTTTTCTTATTGTACGAGGGGCCGTACGAGGTAGTGGAAATAAAAATGAAAAATTCATATGTGTTACAGAATAGAGAAACCAGGGAGATAGTGGGTACGCACAACGCTACAAATTTGAAATTATTTTGGTCAGCATAAGTATTTTGTTAATTTGTAAAGGTATGAATGTTATTTAATTATTCTTTTATGTTTTTAGAGGGGCTCCTCCCCCATTTTCGGGCGGCCACGATCTTACCAGTCCTGGCCGTGGCATTCGGAACTCGGAGGCGGGCCATGGTTGGCAGGATCTTCCTTCGGGCAGTGAAAACAACGATGGTCCGGCTCCACCAAAATTGGTACAAAATAGAAATTTAACCATACATATTTGAACGGGGAGGGGGACCCCAACAGGTACGTGACTCGACTTAAAATTTTTTTATACACTCATGGTGCAGCGGTTCTGGTGTGCCTGTCACGTGCCTGCACTGCCTTAGAGTGTTTGTATATAATGGAGGCTGCATTAAATAAAAGGCAGTGCATTCAAATTAAATTTTTTGGTGTCAAGGGCAAAATTAAAATGGAGCCTTTGACAATATTTTCTGTTTGGCCCGAAACAACGAGTTTTGGGGCAAGACGGTTTGGCGCACGGTAGAAGGCGGGGTAGAAGAAATGGTAGGAGAGAGGGGGTAGTGTGTTTCAGAGGGGGTAGTGTGTTTTAGAGGGGGGACGTGAATTCACGTAGTATATCTACCGGGTGCCAATGCGTTTTGCAGCAAGACCCGGCATTTCAGGCGATGTGTCGCGTCAGCAAATTATATTACGGCAATAGAGTCAGCCTCCTATGTAAATATATATATATAAAAAAAAAAAAAAAAAAAAAAAAAATACCAAAACAATTTTGGATGTGTATAATTTTAAATTTAAGATATAATTTTTTTCTTCTAAATTTTTTAGCATTAGGTGACCAAATATAATTGTTGGATTTTAGTAGTAGTGGGTATAAGAACGTTTTGAAGAAATGTGGTAATATAAGAACTTGTTATCAATACAAGATGTGGGGATAATTTTGGGGGGGGTAGTTTGATGCTCAATGAAGGGACATAACAGTGTAGTGTGGAACTGCTATGGTGGAAAGTTGTAGATTTTGTATTAATTATTTTATGTTAATAATGGTTAAGTTTCCATATAAAATGGGTTAAAACCCCATCTCAATTAATATTGTCATTTAAATTTTAATTTAATGTTACGAAAGATATTTTACTTGTGATTCCCCAAATTTTCGGGCGGTCACGGCCTCACCGAACCCTGACCGTGGAATTGGTTTAGCTTTAACAGCTATGGTTGGGGCACATTACGATTACGCGCTGACCATAACTGGCCATAGCTGTTATAGTTGTAAAGGTGTATTTTGAAATTGATGGGGGGTAATAACAAGGGGAATCACCAAACTAGGGAACAGCGGCTGCCACTCTGTTCGAGAAGGAACAGCAGAGCCAGGTGGTAGATCCGTTTAAGGGTGCATAATTTTATAACAAGAACATGATGATGTTCACCAATTTTAACTTAACAGCGGAAGCAGAGACACGGAGAGGAAAAAACCTGCTCCAAAATATACAGTCTCTGTGGAAGCGAAAGGGCGAAACAGTCCTCCATAATCGGAAATAGTGCGTGTGGCTGGGAGGTGACGTAAAGGAGTCACGAATTTTAAAATTTTATGACGTAAAAGTTTTGCTTATTCAAAGTAATCCAATCAAAAATGCTTGTGCTCTGTCCACATAATTATATGCTCAGACTCGTAAAATAAGGTTCATACTATAATTTTAAATGTATCATTTTATTGTTGTGTGTTAGATATAGTTGTTGATAAAATGTATTTTCATTATGTGTGTAATTTTTTTCTAAGCCAATCATTAGACGCCTGGCAGGCAATCAACATAACAGAAGTAAGTGTTGATAATGTATTCCATGTAATTTGTTCAATTTTAAGATGTAGTTTCATTGTGTTTTAATTATGTTAGGATGTCAGCTGATCAACAATACCATGTCACTGGTATATTGGTTTGTAAAGGTTACAAATAATTAATGTTTTGTGTGCTACAGATATTTCGAAGTAAAGATAAAAAGAATATGCAGATTAATAAAAGATAATTTATGGGTGATAAATGTTTTATGTGACATGCAGACCTGTCCAAGTTGAATTAAAAGCTGAATGTGAGTTTGAAATAATGAATATGATGTAATGTTGTTTTTGAGTTGATGTGATATAACAGAGTTGGTGAAGTATTAATGTTGACACAGTGGTAATGGAGACTTTATGTAGATTTTGAATGATATATTGTTGTTTTTATAGTTAATGAGGTTATTTTGTGTATTTGTAGTAAAGTAATGAGATTGAGATTTTTGGGGAAGGCAAGTTTGTATTAGGGGGTAGTGTATTTGGGGAGTCCGCAACAAGGGTTGGGACGGGATAGGGACCGATTGGCGCCGGAAAGGGTTACCTAGGGAGGGTCCAGGAACCAACATAAGGGAATGAGTTTTGGGAAGGAAACACGTATCCTATGTACAAAGGGTTGGAGAGTATTTTTTTTTATATATGGGGAGAAGGCGGCGTTTTGAGTTACATGGTAAGTTGGGGTTTAGAGTGTCCTGATTAGTAGATATTTTGATAGAGATGGGTGTCATGATAATTGAGTTGATTAATATTGGAGTCAAAGGGGTAAAGATTATATAGGTAGACAGAATAAATGAGAATAAATAATTTACATCACCCCCAGTAAGGTAGAATTAACTGTTAACTAAGGAGAGGAATTTATAATAAAGAATGTACAATTGTTTTTTCAACCAGTGACAGAATGTTGATAAAATTTGAAAATAATGTAAAGTCAAGAAGTGTTTAATTTAAATGATTTAAATGCCAATTTGATTATTATTTATATTAATATTGTGTTTATTACAAATATTTTATGTTATTATGTTTGTATTTCAAGGTAGGATATTACAGATATTTAAAGTGTTTTCAGAAATCATACATAACATATGTAGGTCAAGGGTTTTGTACTTGACCTAGTTAGGATCAGCTGATGAGTTCATATACCTACTAAGCTTGTAGAGTAGGAATTCAATTTTAATTTGTTTGTTTGATTAATTCAAACTAATCTTTGAATAATTTTAATAAATGTTATTTAATAAATAAATTTAATAAATATTTAATGAATAATTTTTTTTGAATTTTAAAATTTTGAAAATTTTAAATTTTTTTGAAAAAAAAAAAAAAAAAAAAAAACTTGATTTGTCGCCTGCCAGCGAGTGAATATGTTGAGTAATAATTATTTTATTGTGTATGTATTGATGATGTTTCTTTTATTGTATTGCTTTATATTGGTAGGCTATAAATTGTTCTCATGCTAGAATAAGGATGTATTTGTATTAATAGGAATGTTGAGGTTAAATCATTGAAACAAAAATTAGAAAAAAGAGGAAGAGAATTTTTTGGTAAAAGATTTTTTTTGAATATTGACTTTTTTGAATTTATAATAAATTTTAAAAAGGAAGTTTTTAGTTTAATGTGTTAGGGTATCATGTAACGTGAGTGTGTGTGAGCCCAGTATCTGCTAAAGGCAGCCCAGCTTGCAAAAAGGGGAAACATATCGGCGGAGGAGCTGGAGTAATTTTAGCCAGGGATTGAGGATTTTGGGGGTAGCATGTTAGAAGGCGAGGTGGGCCGTGGTGCGAGTCTGATCAATTTCTCGGTGTTGGGATCTCTTACGGAGAAGTCCAGTGATCTCGTTCAGATGAGTCCATGGTCGCTGAGCCAAGGGGGTCGTGTACCCATGAGGTTGAGAACCAGGGGGTTGTTGGCACCAGTTCCTCACCGGTCCTCTTCGGGGTTTATCGATGAGATTTCTTCTGTCATGGACAGCAGAATTCTCATCGAGGGGGTATTGTAGCGGGTCGATTTTTGGGTGTTTTATTTTAACCGTTTGGGACATTATTTATATTTTTATGTATTTCATTCTGGGCGGATTATCATTGTGCAACGTATTTGTGCGTATATAAGTCAATGTAACAGAACAGTGAAACAACGTAAGACGCAGTTGTTGTCGAGGAATGCGGCAGAATATCTGCACCTCCACAAAATTCTGAGAACTTTGTACCTGTGTGTGGCAGCGCACATACGCAACTGCTCAATCACGCTCCAAGTGACGCTCTGGCAAAAAACTAAGATGGCCAGAGAGAGAAATTTTCATCCTTCATTTGGTTTCACTACGGAAATGCTGTGTTAAGTCCCACCCACTTTTATGACATTAGCCAGTGCCTATTTGAAATCGTCTGCTATCGTCACTCCAACAACTACGTGACTAGTATGATTCGAAACTGGGACGACTAACTGGAAGGCATTGATGTCCGTCGTCTTGACTAAAATGCTCCCGGAGTGGGGAACGGAAAGACGCCGGCAGTTCGTTATCGACTCCAGCCTGCGCAGGCCGCCCGTCAACCGGGCTCGTCACAAATTTATATATTTGAACAGTAAAAAGTTTAATAGGAGGAAAGTTTATGTGACCGCGGTCGAGTAGAAAAGGGTAAAGAAATTAACTGTATAATTTTCGGACAGTAAACAACAAGAAATTAACAGAAGATGAGTGCGCGCGCGAACCACGTTGCCGGCGGTTTAAGTGTAAGGGCTGGGGGTTTTATTAGAAAATGTTAAGGGGTTCATAATTTAGTGTGTTTGAGTGAGTGTGAAAAATTTGCAGGCTGGGCTCTGTCTGTATGTCTGTTTTATATAGTGATCAGTAAGGTAAGAGATTAGCGTAAGTTAGTATGTAGAAGACGCCAAGAGAAAAAAGAAACATGTAACGTAATCTGTAAAATGCTGAGAAAAATTTTGAACAAGATTTTCAAATGAGTCTGATTAAAGAAAAATATTAATTCTCTTCCAAAATGAGTTGTGTCAGTACTTTGCATAACCTATAGACCATGCTTGTATCTAGGTACATGTGATCGAACCCTGTGACCCCGTAAGAATTATCGTAACGGTAAGTAACAATTTAATTGGACATTTAATTATAATAATATACGTGATTGATTAGCAAGTTACAACAGATCAGTTGGGGATATGGTGTTGTATAAGGCCACTATTTAATATTTTGATTTGTTGTTTCAGTGTTTGGTGGTGCTGTGGCGGCGGACCTGAGCTGGCCTGCGCGTCAGAGCAGGGGCGTTGAGTATCTGTCTGACTCTACGGTGTTGGGATCTCGAGAGAGAAGTCCAGTATTGTCATGCAGATGCGGTCACAGTCACCAGACCAAGGGTGAGTTGATTATTCTTTTTGTAAACCATACAGGGGGTTGTGGCGACATATCCTGGCTGATCCCTTTAGCAAGTATGAATGTGTCAATGAGATTTTTTATGCTTCGGCATAAAATATCTCATTGAGGGGGTATTGTAGCGGGGCATTTTTGGGGCCTACCTGAGACAATGTAAAGAAGTTTATATTTTATTGATAATAAATAACATAATTTGTATTTTTTTTATAAATAAATAATAATAACTTTATCCCTTGTTGAGTGATAGGGACAGAAATTATAGACTTGGGTAAATTTGTTATTTTGAAACGATCGCAACAGGGCTGCACTGCTGTTGACCTTGTGAATACAGACTTGTTTAATAATGTTGTGTGGACCGTTATAATAACCGGCAACTGTACCAAAATCAGTTCAAGGACAATGACGAACACGAAAAACGTTATGTAACAGTAAACACATTATGTAACGGTAAACAAATTATGCAATGAAACATCAGGCGAGCGTTACGTCAGAGCCTATCCTTGATGAGTAATTCCGTTACATAACGGTGACATGCAGCTGGCGGAGTGATACAAAATGTAAGCCAATCAGAATTGAAAGAACAACGGCGACTTCATAAAATAGCGCCAGTGGCTAAGTCCCAGTATAAAATTAGTCAGTGAACCGGCCGGTCACAGATATAAGTTCCGGAACGCAAATCGGGCACCCGTATATAACAATTGGTTTCAAAATGTGAACTTTCAATAAAAAATAAACAGTTTTATAGAGTTACAGTTCCGGAGAGTGAATAAAATAAGAAAATGTGCGGAATCGAAACGAAATACGTGGTAGAGACGGACTCATCAAGATCTTTGGCAGATAAGTAACCAACATTGGTTAAATCTAAAAACCTTTTGAAAGCAAATTTTGAGAATGTTTAACAAAGAACTGGCAGCCTAAAAATAAAATTAAATTAATGAATCAATTAAACATGGGAGGGGAATAGAAATGTAGAGAGAGAGAGAGAGAGAGCGAATATAGAAATTTAAAAGAAGTGCTGGTTTGTGAAGATATATAATCATTAAATGTAATTATTGGTGAAATATAATCAAAGAAATATAATTAATAAATAAGACCAAATTAATAATGAAAAAGATGTAAGAAAAATAATTTTAATGACATTCATTTCACGAGTTCATAGTTAAGTTGGCAATAGTATGTAAGTGTAGGAAAAGAAGTTTTATTTTTTGTTGTTGTGTGTATTAAAGAATAAATAAACCTTAGGTTCATTGCCAATATGAATTAAATTAATTATTACAAATAAACCATTCTGATCTCCTGTTCGCCTAAAAAGAACCCTCATAAATTATTTTCTTGCAGTTGGCAAGATGGCGCTCGAAGAATTCAGTTAATAAATAGTGAACAGTAACCTATTATCAAGAAATATAAATATCAATAAAACGATATATCACAAGACATGGATATTTAAGTACGATCCAGAAACAAAGCGGCAATCAATGCATTGGAAAACACCATCTTCCCCAAAAGCAAAAAAAAGCACGCATGAGTTGTTCGAAGTTCAAGGCAATGCTTATCGTTTTCTTCGATGTCCCGGGCATCGTTATGGCAGAATTGGTACCCAGTGGTCAAACAGTTAACCAACAATATTATAAACAAGTTTTGGAAAAATTGCGTGAACGTGTTAGAAAGAAGCGCCCTGAATTGTGGTGGATCTTGAACCAGGACAATGTGCCTGCCCACAATGCATTATCAGTCAAACAATTTTTGGCCAGTAAAAACATCACAGTCCTTGAGCGTCCTCCATAATCCCACGATTTAGCACCGTGTGATTTTTTCCTATTCCCCAAAATCAAGTCGGCGCTAAAAGGGACCCATTTTTCAACGGTAGAAGTGGTACAGGCGAAAACGGCGGAGCCCTGCACAGCCTGACGGAAAGCGATATGCAGAAATGTTTTGAGCAGTGGAAGGAACGTATGCAGAAGTGTCTGGACTCAATGGGGTCCTACTTTGAAGGTGACCACCAGTAATTGTACATATCAGGTAAATAAAAAAATTACAGCATCAGTCTCATTATTTTTGTGTCAGACCTTGTACAATCTAAACATGATCTGCCCTTCCTGAAACCGTTCTGGGCTTCTGACGTTTTAATCAGCTGTTAATCTGACCTGTGTTTTGACAAGCTTGTTCTTAACAGCCTACTTCATGTAAGTTTCAAATATTGTAAAAGCTATAAAACAGCTGAAATCTGTATAAACTAATGCCATTTGAAACTCGCAATTTGAACCTTCACTGCCTTACCCTTCCTTTACTCATTATTGTATATGTATAGTCCATAAATTTCACACAATTCACATGAACCTTTCACACTGAGAAGTCGAATCACAAACTGCATTTCACAACTGGCTGGATTGTTAATTCTTGCAGTGACCTTTACAGAATGTAATATGAAAGCAACCAATAGACTGCATACAAAATACTCAATTGTTACCTAGAAGTTACTACTTATGTGTAACTGATGCTAATAATCATTTTTTATCAACGACTGACCCTTACTTTTGAAATGTGCCTTGTGTTATTCAAGACGGTTCTCATTAATATTTAGTTGTTCAATTTTAATTTAATATCCATAAAACAACAGTGTTAATAATGTGGCACACTTCGGGGGTTTTTTTTTTATCTGACAAAGCGCCAAGAGCTGCACCAAGAATTGTGATAAATTATTAAAACAATGAGCAAGCAATTCCTTGAATTTAAAATGACTCCTTTAACACCTCACAGAAACTTGGTACAAAAGGAGATTGCAAAGCAGAAAAAGAATTAGTACACAAGAAATAGGTTTGTGGGAAAATTTATTTGAAGTTAGTTTTTAGAAACTCTACCTGAGGAATTGTCGACCTGATAAGCTTAATAACATGGTTTAATATGCAAATATTAAATTCAGAAGTTGTTCAAGTTTATAATATTTTTAACGATTCAACAAAAAATAAAACTCTTATGACAAACTAGAAATACTGGAACGACGAATTACTAGGAAAATATTAGGCCCACAAAAACCTTCAAAAGGCTGGAAATTAAGAAGTAATGATGAAATATATCAAAGTATAGAAAATATAACAGAAAAAATTAGAAAAAGAAGACTACGAGGGCTATCCAGAAAGTAACAGACGTTTTGACCGACCGTGGCGGTGGGCGGGGATAGAGCCACCATCTTGGTGTCAGAACGTTCCTACACTCAGTACGCATCCAGCTGTGGTAGCGTGCGGTCTGTGCCCCTCTTACTTTGCTCTCTGTGACGTGTTAAAATGTGCGCTGCAATAGAAAATCCCGCCACTTGTGAGGTGCGTTCTGTGATTAGGTTTTTGTTGGCAAAAAATCACAAACCAATTGAAATTTGTCGCCAACTTTGTGATGTGTAAGGAAAAGGAATAATGAGTGAAAGCCGAGTGAGGCAGTGGTGCATTGATTTTAAAAATGGCCGTACCAATGTTCACGATGAGGACCGCAGTGGTAGACTTAGCCTTGTGACTGACGAACTGGTGATGAAAATCAACGACAAAATTCGTGAAGATCGTTGTTTCACGATTACGGAACTTTCGAAACATTTTCCCCAAATTTCACGGAGTTTGGTGCATGAAATTGTGGGGGAAAAGCTTGGTTACCACAAATTTTGTGCTAGGTGGATTCCGAAAATCCTAACGGAAGACCACAAACAACAGAGACTGGCTGCAGCACTAACTTTCCTCGAAGATTACGACAAAAATGGTAACAAAGTTATCGATCGTATTGTAACTGGGGACGAGACTTGGGTGAAGCATGTCAATAGTGAAACAAAAAGGCAGTCGATGGAATGGGGACACACAAATTCTCCCAAGAAACCAAGGAAGTGTTTGCAAACACTGTCACCAAGAAAGATCATGGCTACTGTGTTTTGGGACTCTGAAGGAGTGATTCTCGTTGATTTTCTTGAACGTGGCACAACAATTAACTCAGAGAGGTATTGTGAAACACTGAGAAAGTGAAGGCGCGCGATACAAAACAAGCATCGGGGAAAACTTAGTGCGAAGGTTTTGTTTTTTCACGACAACGCACGTCCACACATGGCCAATCGTACCCAAGAGCTCTTCGATGGTTTTGGATGGGAGGTGTTCGATCATCCACCATACAGCCCGGATTTGGCGCCGAGCGACTATCACCTCTTCCCAGCGATGAAGACATGGCTCGCTACACAACGCTTTGATACTGACGCCGAACTGCATGCTGGTGTAAACCAGTGGTTGAAATCGCAGGCGGCAGATTTCTACAGAGACGGTATTGAAAAACTTGTGCCACGGTATGATAAGTGCCTTAATTTGAATGGTGATTATATAGAAAAATAGCTTAAGAGTGTACCTTTCAAATGTATATAATAAAATTTTGTTTTTTCATTTTGTAAATTTTTTATTTCAAAACGTCTGTTACTTTCTGGATAGCCCTCGTATTATTTTTTGGACATTTATATAGAATGGACGACAATAGGTTGACAAAGCAAATCTTCAGATATCTGTGGGGGAAGAAGTCAACATCAAGTTGGATTAAAGAAGTCCAAAAGGATTTAGAAAAAAATAATATACACGCAGAAGAAGCAATTGAAAGAGAAGTTTTTCAGGCAAAAGTGTTGAAAATGGAGGGAGTCCAGGGTAGGAGAGATAAAAACGCAGGTTCAAAGTTGACTAAAGACAGAAAGAAGAGACACAGTGAGAAGATGAAAGAATACTGGGAAAAAAGAAAAGAACAAAGAGTACAGAATTGAAATTGGCATGTGGTCCTTAGATGGCTGATAAAAAAAAAAACTTATGAATTTCATTTTTCATATAAAATAATGAAATAATATTAACCACCAATGTTCTTTTTACCACTGACAGAATAAGGATGATGAGTTCTAACCACTGATGACATACTGATGTTCATTCGATGGCAACTAACATCAGTTTTGTTCAAATGCTCACCCCTAGCACAGACTGAAGTCATGTCTCTCATGATCATGAAGTTAACATGATGTACAACACGTGCGCATTATCCCTTGCCCGAACATACTACCACCTCACCACGTCCAACCATTGCTGCAGTGTCATTTTTCTTTACAGGCTAATTCCATCTATAATTTTTGTACAAAAATTTAGTCACAGCTGCCTCACTTAACTCATAAACTTGAGTTATGTGAGTGAATGCAAACTCACGGCTGAAGCTGTCATACGTGTACAAAATATTTTACCGAGCTATTAGACCATGGTCCAAAGTTCAAAATTTCTGAAACGCCAGACGTATCGAACACACCAACAGCAGCCATCTTCAGTGGAGTAGGTACAAGGTAGTAATGCCCACTAAAGAAGAAAACTGAGATTAAGTGAAACCAGAAGCACACTTCTATATATAACTTCTGTCATGGGCTGTTCAAGATGTTACCCTGACTCAGCCTATAAAAACTGTGAGCCAACTACATTGTGCTGAGGTCTTTATTAGAAGAAGTGGAAGCTTGAGCTCTGTGAGGCATGTCAGGTAAGACGATTGACCTTGAACATCAAGAGGACTGTGGTAAATCTGTCTGATCAACAGCTGTCGTCAGAGGATGCATCTGTGTTACCACGTGAAGAAGTCGACTTAAATTAGACAGGAGAAGTCCAGAATTCTTCGTAAACCTGGATCCCTTATGAGTAATCTAACTTCGGGAGAGCAGAGCAGCAGAGCCCTTAAACAACTCTGGGCTGACATCAGTACAATTGTGCTGCCAGTTGACAAGGGGAGTGCCGTGGTGGTCCTGAACACTGAGGACTACAACCAGAAGATCCGCAAAGTTTTATAACCAGGGACTTACAAGATGCTTTCGAGGGAACCCAAGGGCAGTGTGGTATGGAAGACAGACCAGTTTGTCAGATGATCCTCCTTGTCTGATGATGTGAAGAAAGGGATGCCTTGCACTGAGGATTTGCCCCTTAGGTTGTGGGGTCTCCCTAAGATACACAAGGAGGGAACACCACTGTGTCCAATACTCAGTGCAATAAGTTCTCCAACATATGTGCTGGTGAAGCATTCCACTGATTTGCTTCAAACATACATTGCGCAGATTTGATGCCTTCATGCAGGATTCGATACACTTCACTGAGAAGCTCAAGAGTCTTGAGATTGGACCTGAGGACATCTTGGTCAATTTTGATGTTGTGTCCCTTTACACAATGGTCCCTCTGCAAGAGACATTGGATCACAGCAGCCATCTGTTTTCAGCAGACATTATTGGTTTGTTCCACCATGTACAGACGATATACTGCCAATGGAATGGATCTTCCTACTAGTGACTGACAGTGTTGCTATAGGCAGCCCTCTGAGTCCAGTGGTGGCGAACTTTTATATAAAGAAATTTGAAGAGGTGGCCTTGTCATCTGCACCTTGTAGACCGAAGTGTTGGTTCCGACATGTGCACAACACTTTCGTTGTCTAGATTCTCAGGGAAGATGAGCTGTATCATTTCCTGGACCACTTATACGGCATTCACTGCAACACCCAGTTCACCATGGATAAAGAAGGGACACTAAGATGGCATTCCTTGACGTGTTGGTCCGATGTAAACTGGAACGATGGAAGATTATGACATCAAGTCTATCAGACACAATGCATACTGATCGCTATAATTCGAATCACCATCCTAGACAGAAGGGCATATTGATTAAGATGCTGGTTGACCAAACTCGTCGTATATGTGAGGCCCCAGCATCTGCAAGAAGAACTTGCTCATCTTGAGTTAGCACTGCAGGCCAACGGTTATTCCACTAAGGAGGCAAGGAGAGTCATGAGGCTGTGAAGATCTGGCTAAGCTGATGTGTTGGAAGAATGGCAAGTGGTCGACACAGTGTCTTGCCCTATGTCAAGAGTGTGATGGGCCATATTGGGATGTTGCTCAAACAGCGTGGGTTGTGCACTGTCTTCATGCTGACACAGAAGATCCTACAACACCTGCAATCAGTGAAAGACGCCCGGGAGCTGCTTGCTTCATGCGGTGTGTACAGAGTACACTGATCCTGCAGGAAAGTGTATATTGTCACTATGAAGTTGCCATATACATGTTGACTATGTATACTGTCATAGTGTCAACACCCGCATCGCTGAACACTGGTGACATTAGAGTCTTGGTCAGCCTGAAAAGTCAGCTATAGCAGAGCATGTGCTGTCCAGTGAAGGCCAAACAGTCTTGTTTGAGGAGACCTAGATCCTGTCCTCGATGTGTTGGCAGCACTTGCCTCGACTGTAGATGGAGCCAACTGAGATCTTCAAGCATGGAGTCTTGGGGATGAAGAGATGTGACAAATGTCTGGCCCTGAATAAATACTGGTGGCCAGCGCTTTCACGTACTGATATCCGGCCAATAGGAGCTCACCACAACATGGTTGGCTCACAGCTTTCATAGCCAGAATCACAATAACATCTTTAACAGCTGTGACACAAGTTGTTTACAGAAGTGTACTTCTGGTTTCACTTTAAGCTCAGTTTTTCTTTAGCGGGCATTACTAACTTGTTCTATTCCATTGAAGAATGCCGCCATTGGTGCAGTGGAAACGTCTGGCATTTCAGAAAATTTGAACATTGGACCACAGCCTAATAGCCCCGATAAACATATCGTACAGCTATGGTCAGTTATCTGAACTCAAATAAGTGCCACCCTATTGTATACATATATTATAGGTACAGTGCAAATTAAATTTAATATAATTCTTAAAACAATGCACATTGATGTGTATTGAAAACAATTAAGAAAATGTCTAAAGACAATTAATTTTTTCTAATTAAGACCATCTTCAGTAATGTTTCACACAACCACTTATATTAAAACTGTTGCTGTCTAATAGATTTATTTAATATTCATATACTGTCAGTGACATGTTGTACCAGTTGGGTTCATAAAGTCTTGTTGAAACAACTATTTTTAAACTCTAATGTTCGCTAAAGTTAGTATTAGCACCAATCACGTTGTCTAGTAATAATAATATCATTCTATTTATTCACAAGTTTCTCCAATTGTTCAATATAGTAGGTTACATGTCCTTGCACACACTGTCCAGAAAAATAGCATTTTCATAATTGACTTTCAATAGGCTTCAGTATTTAGAAACAGTGTTCAATTGTGTTTGTTTTTCTTATTATATATTTTATGTATGAAACGTATAAACCAGTGATAAAATATAACAGATACATGGAAACATTACTCAGTAACATTTTAGTGTTCTTGTTAAATTTGTTAAGACTGCCAAACAATATCCATGCCCTCATCGAAAAAATTACACATTACACATAGATAAGTTTATATGAACACCTCTGTACAGCTGTTTCACTAATTTCAAATAACTAAATTTCATTAATCATGTGATAGAACAATCTTCTTGTTATTTTATTGCATTGTCTTATTTACCAGTTGACCATTTACCTTAAATGCAATAAAATTGGTCTGTTAACACTTTCTGTGGATATAATTTATTAAAAAACTAAAATAAAATATCGTATTAACAACATTATTAAAACAAACGTAACAAGAACAATATATGTAAATACGATTATTAATTATAAGACTTTATGTAAATGGGTTACTCACCAAAGAAGAGGTCATATTTCAAACAGATGAACAAGAGATCAGGAAAACATGACACGTGATGCGTGGAGACATTTAAACTTCCAACACATGATTAACTGCTGCACGGAACACGCCACCACAATATATACTGGGAAGAAACGTTTGAAAGTAGTTCAAACAACTCATTATTACAAATAAAAAACTGAAATAACTGCCACTGTCGCGCGTGGAAGTCTCTAGCTGTCACAAACAAGGCGAATGATATGTAGACACAAAATACCCCATCCAGTTGATGACAATTCTGTCCCGCTACGACTGGAATGGTCTTGAAGTTATCGGAAACAGTGTAGTAGTTCTTCGTTAACAGTTGTTCTCCACAGCATCAATTCTTCCACCTGGTTTATCTATTTTGTATCTCAGAATAATTGATAAGACTTGATAATAATAAGACTTCAGGTACTCAGCTTCTGTATAACGTCATATCATATTTGTCGTATTTCCAAATTAACAAATCTTGGTAAGTATTACTCAGAACAGCGGTTTGCATTATTTCAATGTAATCATACTTCCTTTGATTCAATTACTTCTTTACAGCATACTGAGTTAGCAATCAGTTGTTCCTCCAAGAAAATCGCTTCCTATTCATGAAGATAACAGCCATAAATATCACAGACGAATATTAATAATTATTAACAATGTACATATCTATTTCTTCTTTGTTTCTCATATATTATTTCAAATATACTCAATGTATAAATCCTCTCCAACATAATATAATATCCTCTAGCTGTAAAATCAACTGATATTATACTTTCTCTTTCAAATCAACAAACCCTAATCATAGTTATATAAAATCCTATTTCAATCTGATTCTTGTTTATTGCAGTGGATTAACATGGCAGTGTTTTCCCTTAAGTTACATCTAAATGCAATACATTCTTCAATATAACATTTCCCTATAATTTACAACTTGTTTTCGACTCCTAATATGAATATAAATGTCGAATTGTATCCTCAGCATCTTCTTTTTTCTAACAATAATCTTCATAAATTCTCTCTATGGATCCAGGGCAATATTCTTAACATATCCATTGCTATGATGATGCAGATACCAAATTCCATTCGCATACGATGACTTTTGTAATTATTTACACATTTCACTACAAAATTATAAACTACAAGAGCACTTATATATTTTTATATAAAAACTGTTTTTTTTTTCTAAACACTTTATATATGAAAAACACCAACACTTTTGATTTAAAAACAAAGTTTTAATTTAATGAAAATGATGATTTAATTTTTAACGGCTGGTCGAGCCACTCAAGACTGCTGTGATGGCCACAGAGTATGCAGCTCTCTACCAACGTAACGGAATCATACTGTAACGGAAAAAATCTCCCGACTCCAATCTTGTTAGCAGACTTCGATGCTTACCTTCGATGAGGAACTGCCATCCAGCTTTCTCCTCTTTGTATCTGCAAAGAGAAATTTTGAAAAATAAAATCTACAATCTATAAACAGTATTATTGTTTACACACAAACAAAAATCAATTTCTTGTCTCAATACACACAGGACATACTGGGAAGAAATGGAACTACTTCATCAGGTGATTCTAAAGCTAAAAATAACAAAAAATATGTCATTTATTAAATAGGTCTGGAAATGCTTCATTTCTGAGTTATGGCCTGTTGAAAATTTTCACCATGTTTCTGTTCTGAAGGTAAAATAATATAAATATTTAATTAGTAATGCCGCGGTAGTGGTTATAACCACAAACAGAAATTACAATGTTGCACACCACTATAGAAAAAAAATGTATGATTAGCGCTTTCAAGCTTCACAGTTCATCATCAGATTGGAAATGATTTCTAATCTGATGACATGAGCTGTGACGCTTGAATGCGCTAACCAGGAATATTTTCTATAGTGGTGTTTAACAGTGTAATTTCTGTTTAAAATAATGTAAGATAAAAATTCAGGGAACACAAATTTTATGTACAATAACTTTAAATTGTCAATTAACAATAAAAAGTTTCAAATAAAACATGTAGAGAATTTATTCATGAGTAAATTGATATAAATAAGAATAGTTCAAAACAGGTACAAGATTCAGGAATGTGACGTTAATTAAAAACAAAATGTGGCAGCAAATGTTACAATATTAAATTTAAAAAAATATGAAAACACTTGATGGTTATAAAACATTTTTAATTAATGTTTACCACTGTGAACAAACATTGGCAGCACTTACTAAATGCACTGAAATCTAATATGACTGTGACCTATTGTTGTTAACATTTAATATTGTTTTATCATTGAGTATTTGAATATTTATTCAAATAGCTATTAGAATAGTATAGTGGAACCTCGATATAATGCCTCTGCGATATAACGTGACCCATGATGTAACGCTCGTTTTGCACAGTTCCGGCAAATTCTCCATATAAACAATGTAAAATAAACCTTGATATTGCACCCCAGTTTCGGTATCCACCCTTGATGTAACACTCTTTTTGTCGGCGGATGGAAAGGAATTTTTGGAAGTCATAACGCCCTTCATTTGTTCCAAAGTCCAGGGCCGTCATAAACAGGGGGTACAAGGTACGCACTGTAACACGGGTGGCACAATCAGGGGGCAGCAAATCACATCATAATATATGTTTTATGTTTCACATCAAATCATGTACGTTTTTTACCTACTCAATCTAGTTCTAATGACAGTGCATTTTAAACTTCTGTAAACGGTACATTTCCTTTGTAATGAGTTTGAAGTCCAGAACTAGCCTCACAGTTATACTGAACTGTCACAATTTTTCTTCTTTTTTGCAATTATTTTAGATTTATTGTTTCAGAGTTTTTAGTGTATTTTTATTAAACCTTCTGTTTGTGTTGTTTTATATATTTTTGGTAAATAATGTCTATATTACATAACAACACACACAAATTCAATGTAATTTAATTTGGGTAGCCCCACGCTTTTGGAGCGCCAGTTATATAACATAACACAAATTTGATTTCATGGGTGTAATCATAATAATAAGATGATGCGTTATATAAGTTTAAAAATTTTTCCATTATTTATTTTTTTTTTATTAAACAAAATTCTTTCATTTCGCATATTGAAATAATACGCATTATTAATCGTTTGTACGAACCATTCGCACATGACTTATGGCTAACAATTTATATATAACATGGTATGCATAAACCGTATCATCTAATCTTAATTAATTAAATATTTTGCTCTCGGCTTACTCATTGTGTGGTTATCTTTGCAATCTCATATTATTTTCTGTAAGTCTGAATTTACTGTTATTTTTAATTTATTTAATCTTATTTGACTTACATTATTTACTATTGCATATTCATTTTACTTTATCAAACAAAGACTTTATCAATTACTCTCATTTATTTTTATTTAAAAATCATATCAAACAAACCTTTCTCAATACTTTAATTGATTTTACTTTAAACTCAAATATTTCTCTCTTAGCATTTATGTTTGATTCAACTACTAATTGCTATACATGAATTCTATATTTCCTATTCTTATTCTATATTACAATCTACTTTTACATTTATATACATTTCTTTATGATTGATTAACTGTTCGAATGTTTTTCATTCTATGTTAATTAGAGTCTTTCAATTGTCTGTATTTAAAAAAAATGGTTTTTCATAACCTCATTTGATGCGATACTATCAGTGTGTCCTCCTCGGGTTCTCGGTCTGTGTCCTTCTCATTCTTCTGGTCCTCTTCCAAGATTCCACTGCTAGTGCTGTTTACTAGTTGTCTCGTATCCTCTCATGGATCGTATGTGAGTCCATTGAACCTCTTCGTAGGTGCTCTGCTGTTCTGGTTAGACTTCTAGTTCGTCCCGTGACTCTCACTGTAGATTTAAAATAGCGTCGTCGACTGACATAGCCTCCTACGGTAACGGTTGAAAATAGAAGAAAGAACTTTATTAGCGTGACCTGGTATTTACAGCCAGGTCGTGCAAAACCTCAGGTCTGAACAATTTTCATCTTGTCAGAGTTTGTCGAAGCGTCTTTACCCCCACTCTGGTTCAATTCACGAATTTCACCTATCTTCGCGAATTACGAAGTCTGTTTCACACTACTCGATGGTTTAATCGATCGCTAATTTTTATATGTCTACTATACATACATTACACTTCTTTATTGTAATTACAAAAAGAGCTATTCACTTTTTTACTTATAGTAATTGCACTTTCCGTCACTTTGGCACGGTCTTTTAACCCTTTGTTCACCTTTATTTTCTACACCCTCTGGTGTCTTTCGTTTTACAATATTGTACATATGTTTTTGCTTATAATTAAAATAAAACATAAAATCTATCAATACTTGAAAAGGGTTGGTTACAGTTCAGGAACGGACAGGCTTCACAAACACAAACAAAATACACCTGTACACAACGCTAGCGACAGGTGGGCCAGATATGCGTGTCCATGCAGGAATTCTGCGTTCCCTTTTTAAATACGATCCAGCTTGCAATCTGAATCATGTTTATTAATCCATATTTATTTAAATTATTTTGGCAATGCACAGTACCGTAAATGGTTGTACTGTTGCATTATTTCCCTGCTTGGTAAAAAAAATGTTAATACCAAATTAAAAATTTGTTTTTCTCTGCCTTTTTATTAGACAAATAATATGGTATTGTTTTTATTTACAAACACATTTATTTATTTTATGTGCGAATAATAATGAATATGCGATTTTTCAATTTTTACCTTTATTTGGAGGGTTTGAGCAATATTCCCCCCTCTATGCAAGTAGAGACCAGTGGGGAAGATTTCTTTTGGAGGCCAGGGCCCGGACTGGGCTGTAGCGCCGAGGATGTATGTATGTATGTATGCAAGTAGAGTCGATGTGGTGTTGCGGTACATCCGCTTCAGTTGTTGTTCCACTTTAATCGTCCTAGTAACCCAGTTATTTATGAATGGAATTTTCTCAGAGAGCTGGCATGATATTTACCAACCTCTCTCCTTCTTGCGTCGTCATATATCTCTGAGTATGGGTTGAATTCCATCTTCTCTTACCGTTTTATTCCAATCTTCACTCTTACATTTCTCTCCCTGATTGCTAATAATTTTCTTTATTCTTACCATGTGTTGAAATACACTTCCGTAACAGAATTTTTTTTAGCTTTGTTGTGGGTCGCATGATCGGCTATAGATGAACTCCCTTAGAAACACGTCTATATCGACTATTATGTTTTAAGCCGCTCGATGTTTTAATCGCAGTACTAGGTCCTAAGTAGTCTCTGCCCTTAGACTTCCACTATCGCTTTCTTCTGTGTCATTGCATTTCCACTAAGGTAAGAAGATTCGCTTGATCAGCCGTTCTGACAATCATAACATTTCTTGAACTCATTTCTAACTCTCTAAACATATTATTAATAGTTGAAATCTTCTCACAGACATAAATAACATTTTCAAAGCTGATGCATATTCTACGCTTTCATGTATGGGTTTTTATTAATTAATTTAAGCAACATTTCACTAGATAATACTACCTTCCAATCCTGCCTTAACAGTTTGAAGAGAACAGTTGTGTACCTCCTATTGCTACAATATCGTGTTATTATGTAAGACTTCTTTACATTATCTCGGTCGAGATGGCAATTTTCTGCTCATTTACATCTTATCATTAACATATTATTATTCGCATATTATTCAATTCCTTATCTTATTAATAATTCAAACAGTAATATTTTCAAAATAATTTCTATTTACATTAGGGCGTTGAGTGTCTCTAATTCACCCTAGTTTAGACCACACAATGCATGAGTTCCGTCAACCAAACGTCGTGTATTGTTCCTTTGTAACATAGCCGCCGACATATAACAACTTCCGTTTCTCACCCTAATTGTGTTAACGTCTGCATTCACCGTGTAATTCACTTGTTCATACAGTGAGAATTTTTTTCTTCGATAAGCTGACCAGATGAATTCTACCTTCACCTCTCTCGCTGTACGTTCAATTACTCTCTTGTGACGGATACATTCCGTATGGGCAGTCTGCTTGAGGCCTATATACACAGTTGACCGTTTTTTCATGTGTCGTTTATGATAATCTCTGTAGCTTTTATAATTATAGTTACCATTACCCTTCGGTCGATAATTGTTGTGCATATCTTCATCGCAAATGCTGTGTTTTAATTGTGTTCTTTCTTACGTGTTTTACTGTGTTTGCACAGCGAATTGGATTTTATCGTTTACCAGGTATGATTGCTTATATTCTACTTTATATTCTTCCCTAGTGTTAATTATCTCACTAGAATTATCATCATTAATTATGAACATCTGTTCTCTATTACTTTCAATTATTATGGTTTGTTCACATAGCGTTGTTTCGATCGTATTTTTGAATGCAACAATGCAATTATTCAATAAATTGCAATTATTTCACATTTTCTGTTATAAAGCAAATCAACTCCGCCACCACTGTTCTGCAATGCTGCCAAATGTCTTATCGTGAAAACAGGAAAATATTGTACAGGAACAACACATATGGCACTGCAACATAGGAATGTGACGTGCTGGCTCTTTTTTGATTGTTTATTCGTTATTTGCAAGCCAAATGTATACTAAAAATTATATTTTGATGTGTTACAAAAAGACCAGTGTTATATAACAACACACACAAATTTGATTTCATGGGTGTAATCGTAATAAGATGATGCGTTATATAAGTTTTAAAATTTTTCCATTATTTATTTTTTTTTTATTAAACAAAATTCTTTCATTTTGCATATTGAAATAATACTCATAATTAATCGTTTGTATGAACCATTCGCACATGACTTATGGCTAACAATTTATATATAACATGGTATGCATAAACCGTATCACCTAATCTTAATTAATTAAATATTTTGCTCTCGGCTTACTCATTGTGTGGTTATCTTTGCAATCTCATATTATTTTCTGTAAGTCTGAATTTACTGTTATTTTTAATTTATTTAATCTTATTTGACTTACATTATTTACTATTGCATATACATTTTACATTATCAAACAAAGACTTTATCAATTACTCTCATTTATTTTTATTTAAAAATCATATCAAACAAACCTTTCTCAATACTTTAATTGATTTTACTTTAAACTCAAATATTTCTCTCTTAGCATTTATGTTTGATTCAACTACTAATTCCTATACATGAATTCTATATATTCCTATTCTTATTCTATATTACAACCCACTTTTATATTTATGTACATTTCTTTATGATTGATTAACTGTTCGAATGTTTTTCATTCTATGTTAATTAGAGTCTTTCAATTGTCCGTAATTAACAAAAATGGTTTTTCATCACCTCATTTGATGCGATACTATCAGTGTGTCCTCCTCGGGTTCTCGGTCTGTGTCCTTCTCATTCTTCTGGTCCTCTTCCAGGATTCCACTGCTAGTGCTGTTTACTAGTTGTCTCATATCCTCTCATGGATCGTATGTGAGTCCATTGAACCTCTTCGTAGGTGCTCTGCTGTTCTGGTTAGACTTCTAGTTAGTCCCGTGACTCTCACTGTAGATTTAAAATAGCGTCGTCGACTGACATAGCCTCCTACGGTAACGGTTGAAAATAGAAGAAGGAACTTTATTAGCGCGACCTGGTATTTACAGCCAGGTCATGCAAAACCTCAGGTCTGAACAATTTTCATCTTGTCAGAGTTTGTCGAAGCGTCTTTACCCCCACTCTGGTTCAATTCACGAATTTTGCCTATCTTCGCGAATTACGAAGTCTGTTTCACACTACTTGATGCTCAATCGATCGCTAATTTTTATATGTCTACTATACGTAAATTACACTTCTTTATTGTAATTACAAAAAGAGCTATTCACTTTTTTACTTATAGTAATTGCACTTTCCGTCACTTTGGCACGGTCTTTTAACCCTTTGTTCACCTTTATTTTCTACACCCTCTGGTGTCTTTCGTTTTACAATATTGTACATATGTTTTTGCTTATAATTAAAATAAAACATAACATCTATCAATACTTGAAAAGGGTTGGTTACAGTTCAGGAACGGACAGGCTTCACAAACACAAACAAAATACACCTGTACACAACGCTAGCGACAGGTGGGCCAGATATGCGTGTCCATGCAGGAATTCTGCGTTCCCTTTTTAAATACGATCCAGCTTGCAATCTGAATCATGTTTATTAATCCATATTTATTTAATTTATTTTGGCAATGCACAGTACCGTAAATGGTTGTACTGTTGCATTATTTCCCTGCTTGGTAAAAAAAAATGTTAATTACAAATTAAAAATTTGTTTTTCTCTGCCTTTTTATTAGACAAATAATATGGTATTGTATTTATTTACAAACAATTTATTTATTTTATGTGCGAATAATAATGAATATGCGATTTTTCAATTTTTACCCTTATTTGGATGGTTTGAGCAATATTCCCTGTGACGGTACGGAATTGTGAGCCACCCCAGTTTAATTTCATATTAATAAATCATCATTTTAAGCACTTTCCAAATTGCCAGACTTTCACCTGTGGGGAGCCCCAAGCAGCAATGCAACACACATACAGTCAGACAAAACAACTGCCAGACGCATTGCGTAATCACATAGCAGCAGCTTTGTGAAACAGTCTACAGTCTGCTGTGTGTCAGTAGAGAGTGAACAACAGACAGCCAGCATCAGACAGTAAAGTTGTAATGTAAAATTAAACAGTGGCCTCGGGCGCAAGATAGGCCGAAAATAATCTAATCGGCCTATCAAGTAAAGTGTTAACGCGCAGTTTGCCAAAAAAATGTGCTTGCGAACAATGTAAGCTGACCGATTGAAAAGAATAGTGCTGTCATTTGTGAAACAGCCTTAACATTTGTGATTGAGAAAATAATCCAAGTTAAACAGTATAAAATCAGTTTTCGGAGTGTTCTACAAACAAAAAGTGCGTAACACGTGGTGGCGGAAATTGTGGATTGCATTGACCAGATGAGTAGCAAACTTAAGAACATAATCAATTGAATAAAATCAAACACCATTTTTAGTAATTTCCTTTGTTATGTATAAAGTGTTAAATTTCAAACGAGATCTCTAAGGGAAAAAATTTAGTACTGGTTCATAATAGATTGTTACAAGCTAGTTGATTAAGAAATGTTTATTTTATTAATTCATAAAATTTCACCTTAAAATAAATTCAGATTTTTATTTAATATAAAGTATGTGTTAGAGTAAGTCATTACGCCATAACCATTTCCTAGTTTTCTGTGCTGAAAACCTCGTCTAACGTTCTTTGGGATTTTTCTGAGTTGTATTATAGTCAGATAGCGGGATTTTTATAAGGGCAAGTGTGTAGAATGGTTTCGATATTAAACCAGAAAATATCGTGGCGACCTTGGGTAATTTTTAAAGGTAAGTTTTACGGGGACCATGACGGTAAGTAAGATTCTGGCAGCGGTGAGTATTTTTTGATGAGTGTATTATATGTAATTATAAAGGGTAGAAGGAGATACCTTTACAAGTGGCGACCCTGCCAGGATGTTCGTATAAATATTATAGGAGCTAGACCTGTTTTAAAGCACAGAAAGTAGGATTTGGTAACGGCGTATTTGTAGAAATAATCGTATATATATTTACGTTATAAAAGGTTATGTTTTGATAAAGGGTTATTGTGTTTACTTGTCCTGTTGACAATGATTGTGTTAGGTGTTTTGATTTTATAGGATAATAGTGGTTTTTTTATATATAAAGGGTATATTAGAAATAACATTTTGAACATGGCCGAGGCACGTGAAAATAAAAACTATCATATGATAGAGAATAAGGTAAATAATGATGATATGAGTGAATCTGATTATTTTTTAAATATAATGAATATGTTGCGAATGATTGATAAAAAATTAGATGAGAGGGCGGAAATTTTGAATAAACATTTTGATAATATGAATGAACATTTTGATAATATGAATAAACGTTTTGACGAAAGGGACAAAATGTTAGATGAATGGTCGCGGGAACTAGAGACAGACCGATATAAAGAGAGTACAGAAGTTGAATTAAAACAGGTGAGTGATAACGATAAGGAATTAATAAATAACAGTGACCAAATAGTGGGTGATGGTGATTACAATTCTGAGGTAAGTGGTAGTACTACCAGTAATTATAATGATGAAATAACATTAAATAAGGATAATGATTATATAGTTGAAAATGGGGTATCTAAGAATGATACGGTAAGTAATAGTGGTGAAATTAAAAATGTGGTGTTAGAGTGTAAGGTTGGGAGCAGAGAAAGTGTGGATGAGGTTATAGGTGTGTGTGTGTAGAGAGGTTAAATGGGCAAAGGGCAGATGTTCCCCAAGTTTATGGTGAAACAGAGTTTTCACGGGTGTTTAATGAGGACAGAGTTTCCTCCGGTAATTATGTGGAAGACAAGGTGTCTTCAAGCAGTCCCCTAATTTTTTGTAAACCTGGAAAAGCCGGGAAGTGGTATAGTAAGTTTGTTGTGCCCTTTGCATGGAGTGAAGTAGGTCAGTGGTGTTGTGATAGGTATTGTGATGAAAGTGATTATGAGAGAGAGAAAGAGTTAGAGTGGTTCAAGATAAATAGAGGTTATGTAGAGCTGATAGAGAAGATGGATATTAAGAGAGTTATGATAAATAATGTAGACATACCTTGTGTAGTAGTAGACAATGATTATATTGATGATAAATGTGTACCTGTAGGAAGAATTAGTGTACTTGTAGTGGAGGAATATGATGAGAAAATAAATTACCTGGGTGTAACAACAAATATTCACGGAGGCTGGATAAAAACAAATAATAGTGACAAGTCTTATGGAATAATAAAAGGGAAAATGAATGACATAGAGGTAATGGTTTATGATGAGAATAATAATAATAAATTGGATGTAAATAAAAATCATTTATGCTATAAATATGTAAGATACCTTTTTGACGATGGAGGCTAGACCATAAAACAATAAAAGACAGTTAAATTTTTGTTTTAAGGATGTTGACTTAGCTGATTTGAACATTGAAATATGATAACTGAATAAATAATGAAGTAGATTTGTAAATAAATATGTAGTGAATTCAATTGTATGTGTTGTAAAGGGTTAAGTGAACAGTGTATGTAGGTAATTAATTGTTGTAATAATAAGATTAATATTTTGCAATTTAAAGAAATAATAACATTAAGTTCAGAAACAGTAATTGGCTCATTTGTATAACGGCAAACAATAATAATGGAATTTATATTTTAATAATGAATTTAATTGAAACAATTTGAAATGTTTAAAATATTCTGATTGATTTAAAAGTTATATAATTGAAATTTTTTGAGTTGAATGGTTTACGAGATTTGGAATTCGATAATAGATGGTTAAATTGTTTGTATGAAATAACATTGTTGTTAAATGTTTCAGAGGTTACACGGAGATATTGGTGTGTGTGTGTGTGTGTGTGTGTGGTGTGTATTTTGTATTCATGTCAATAAGTGGATTGTAAGTATAAAGTTCATAATACTAATCAGATAGAATAAAAAGCTTACAGGTGTGAAAAAATGTTGATTCAATAAAATGAATTGAGATAATAGCATTAAATAGAAACTGTAATTAAAAGAGAAATAATAATTGAAAGGTGAATTAAAAGTATATTTGGTTGAACTGTAAGAAATAGACATTGATAAATATGTTATCTAAAAAATTTATAAAGACTGAAAAGTACAGGTGTTAGTATGATGCAACCAGGATGTTTAGACTATGTGAGTCTTGCAGGCTAGTGTTTATATAAACAGGTGTGGTATGTTGAGACTAATGTCTGTAGTCATGCTTGGTGACAATAACAAAAAATGTTGTAGGTTGCTGAATCAGTATCTTATTGTGATAGAAAGGAATTGAAGTTAAATTTTTTACAGACCAAATAATAATGAGACAATTACTGTAACTTTTGAGATTAATTGAATTAATTAAAGTAAATTAAATACAATTAAACTAATTTAGTAATAAAATTAATAGAAACGATGATTTTAACAATGAACTTAACTTTATTTTCATTTAAATTCAAATTGGAATTATAAAGTAAATACTAATTGATGTAATAAGGATTTAACTTATTAAAACATTCATTTAAAATTGAAAACTGAAGGAAATGTTTGAGCTGAAGCGGTGTTTGGAAAATAAGATGTGTACATTACTATCCAAGTAACTTGTATCAATGCTAATCTATATTTTATGTTAACTGTAGATTCCCCACCTAAGTGCGGTCATGGCCTCACCGGACCATGACCGTGAAAGTAGTTAATTGTGGCAAATCATAAATTCTACTTGATATAACCGGCTTGTGGTTTGTTTTATTTTGTCAACCCGGTGGTTTGTTAGATTTAGTAGGGGGGTTATTTTTTGGGGAATCTACCAAATTTTGGAACAGGTCTATTTTCACCCAGATAGGGGTGGTAGTCCATTAGGGGTGTATAAATAAAAAATAGTAGGTTATATGTATACCGAATTTTATTGTAACGCCGAAGCAAGGATGGGGGTGGAATAAAAGAAAAAAATGTCCACCCTTTCCGCATCAGTCCTTGTGAAAGCAACTAGACGCCACAGTCTAGGGGGGGTAATAGTGAGTGTGGATGGGCGGTGACCTAGTTACAGGTCACGAGGGAGATGTGGGTTACGGCGAGGATGAGGCTGAAAAAGGCCAAGAAGCCTCGTGCAGACCACATTCAAATGTAACAGGTATCAGGGGTTAAGGGATTAAAAGGAAGGTATTAAAAAAAAAAAAAAAAAAAAAAAAAAATTATAGTAGCTAAGTATAAATGGAGTTAATGTCCTTTTGTGTAATTAAGGTGTTATTTTGGATGGGCAACATTGTATGGGGAATACTATTCAATTTAACTGGAATTTATGTGTATCATTGTAAACCAATATTGTTTTATTAATATTATTCTTTAGGGTCTATAATATAAAATGAGCCAGTACGTTGTCAATGAACCAGTACGGCTAAGAGGAAACAAATCAGATGTGGGATATGGAGGGATGGAAAGCCGTTTGTCAATTTTTAATTCCATGTTATAAAGTCGGGCGATACTGAGTCGGGTATTTGTTCGATTTTTCGGTGTTGGGATCTCGAACAGAGAAGTCCAGTAAGATCGGATGGGTGCTGTCGCAGTCGCCAGACTAGGGGGGTAAGAACCCATGATTTAGTAGTGTTCAGGGGGGTTGCGGCACCATATCCTCACTGATCCTCTTAGGTCTAGGCAATAAGAGTTTGAACGCTTCGGCCTTCAACCTCTTATTGGGGGGGTATTGTGACGGTACGGAATTGTGAGCCACCCCAGTTTAGTTTCATATTAATAAATCATCATTTTAAGCACTTTCCAAATTGCCAGACTTTCACCTGTGGGGAGCCCCAAGCAGCAATGCAACACACATACAGTCAGACAAAACAACTGCCAGACGCATTGCGTAATCACATAGCAGCAGCTTTGTGAAACAGTCTACAGTCTGCTGTGTGTCAGTAGAGAGTGAACAACAGACAGCCAGCATCAGACAGTAAAGTTGTAATGTAAAATTAAACAGTGGCCTCGGGCGCAAGATAGGCCGAAAATAATCTAATCGGCCTATCAAGTAAAGTGTTAACGCGCAGTTTGCCAAAAAAATGTGCTTGCGAACAATGTAAGCTGACCGATTGAAAAGAATAGTGCTGTCATTTGTGAAACAGCCTTAACATTTGTGATTGAGAAAATAATCCAAGTTAAACAGTATAAAATCAGTTTTCGGAGTGTTCTACAAACAAAAAGTGCGTAACACGTGGTGGCGGAAATTGTGGATTGCATTGACCAGATGAGTAGCAAACTTAAGAACATAATCAATTGAATAAAATCAAACACCATTTTTAGTAATTTCCTTTGTTATGTATAAAGTGTTAAATTTCAAACGAGATCTCTAAGGGAAAAAATTTAGTACTGGTTCATAATAGTTTGTTAGAAGCTAGTTGATTAAGAAATGTTTATTTTATTAATTCATAAAATTTCACCTTAAAATAAATTCAGATTTTTATTTAATATAAAGTATGTGTTAGAGTAAGTCATTACGCCATAACCATTTCCTAGTTTTCTGTGCTGAAAACCTCGTCTAACGTTCTTTGGGATTTTTCTGAGTTGTATTATAGTCAGATAGCGGGATTTTTATAAGGGCAAGTGTGTAGAATGGTTTCGATATTAAACCAGAAAATATCGTGGCGACCTTGGGTAATTTTTAAAGGTAAGTTTTACGGGGACCATGACGGTAAGTAAAATTCTGGCAGCGGTGAGTATTTTTTGATGAGTGTATTATATGTAATTATAAAGGGTAGAAGGAGATACCTTTACATCCCCCCTCTATGCAAGTAGAGACCAGTGGGGAAGATTTCTTTTGGAGGCCAGGGCCCGGACTGGGCTGTAGCGCCGAGGATGTATGTATGTATGTATGCAAGTAGAGTCAATGCGGTGTTGCGGTACATCCGCTTCAGTCGTTGTTCCACTTTAATCGTCCTAGTAACCCAGTTATTTATGAACGGAATTTTCTCAGAGAGCTGGCATGATATTTACCAACCTCTCTCATTCTTGCGTCGTCATATATCTCTGAGTATGGGTTGAATTCCATCTTCTCTTACCGTTTTATTCCAATCTTCACTCTTACATTTCTCTCCCTGATTGCTAATAATTTTCTTTATTCTTACCATGTGTTGAAATACACTTCCGTAACAGAATTTTTTTTAGCTTTGTTGTGGGTCGCATGATCGGCTATAGATGAACTCCCTTAGAAACACGTCTATATCGACTATTATGTTTTAAGCCGCTCGATGTTTTAATCGCAGTACTGGGTCCTAAGTAGTCTCTGCCCTTAGACTTTCACTATCGCTTTCTTCTGTGTCATTGCATTTCCACTAAGGTAAGAAGATTCGCTTGATCAGCCGTTCTGACAATCATAACATTTCTTTAACTCATTTCTAACTCTCTAAACATATTATTAATAGTTGAAATCTTCTCACAGACATAAATAACATTTTCAAAGCTGATGCATATTCTACGCTTTCATGTATGGGTTTTTATTAATTAATTTAAGCAACATTTCACTAGATAATACTACCTTCCAATCCTGCCTTAACAGTTTGAAGAGAACAGTTGTGTACCTCCTATTGCTACAATCTCGTGTTATTATGGAAGACTTCTTTACATTATCTCCGTCGAGATGGCAATTTTCTGCTCATTTACATCTTATCATTAACATATTATTATTCGCATATTATTCAATTCCTTATCTTATTAATAATTCAAACAGTAATATTTTCAAAATAATTTCTATTTACATTAGGGCGTTGAGTGTCTCTAATTCACCCTAGTTTAGACTACACAATGCATGAGTTCCGTCAACCAAACGTCGTGTATTGTTCCTTTGCAACATAGCCGCCGACATATAACAACTTCCGTTTCTCACCCTAATTGTGTTAACGTCTGCATTCACCGTGTAATTCACTTGTTCATACAGTGAGAATTTTTTTCTTCGATAAGCTGACCAGATGAATTCTCTCTTCACCTCTCTCGCTGTACGTTCAATTACTCTCTTGTGACGGATACATTCCGTATGGGCAGTCTGCTTGAGGCCTATATACACAGTTGACCGTATTTTCGTGTGTCGTTTATGATAATCTCTGTAGTTTTTATAATTATAGTTACCATTACCCTTCGGTCGATAATTGTTGTGCGTATCTTCGTCGCAAATGCTGTGTTTTAATTGTGTTCTTTCTTACGTGTTTTACTGTGTTTGCACAGCGAATTGGATTTTATCGTTTACCAGGTATGATTGCTTATATTCTACTTTATATTCTTCCCTAGTGTTAATTATCTCACTAGAATAATCATCATTAATTATGAACATCTGTTCTCTATTACTTTCAATTATTATGGTTTGTTCACATAGCATTGTTTCGATCGTATTTTTGAATGCAACAATGCAATTATTCAATAAATTGCAATTATTTCACATTTTCTGTTATAAAGCAAATCAACTCCCCCACCACTGTTCTGCAATGCTGCCAAATGTCTTATTGTGAAAACAGGAAAATATTGTACAGGAACAACACAGATGGCACTGCAACATAGGAATGTGACGTGCTGGCTCTTTTTTGATTGTTTATTCGTTATTTGCAAGCCAAATGTATACTAAAAATTATATTTTGATGTGTTACAAAAAGACCAGTGTTATATAACAACACACACAAATTTGATTTCATGGGTGTAATCGTAATAAGATGATGCGTTATATAAGTTTTAAAATTTTTCCATTATTTATTTTTTTTTTATTAAACAAAATTCTTTCATTTTGCATATTGAAATAATACTCATTATTAATCGTTTGTATGAACCATTCGCACATGACTTATGGCTAACAATTTATATATAACATGGTATGCATAAACCGTATCACCTAATCTTAATTAATTAAATATTTTGCTCTCGGCTTACTCATTGTGTGGTTATCTTTGCAATCTCATATTATTTTCTGTAAGTCTGAATTTACTGTTATTTTTAATTTATTTAATCTTATTTGACTTGCATTATTTACTATTGCATATACATTTTACTTTATCAAACAAAGACTTTATCAATTACTCTCATTTATTTTTATTTAAAAATCATATCAAACAAACCTTTCTCAATACTTTAATTGATTTTACTTTAAACTCAAATATTTCTCTCTTAGCATTTATGTTTGATTCAACTACTAATTCCTATACATGAATTCTATATATTCCTATTCTTATTCTATATTACAATCTACTTTTATATTTATGTACATTTCTTTATGATTGATTAACTGTTCGAATGTTTTTCATTCTATGTTAATTAGAGTCTTTCAATTGTCCGTAATTAACAAAAATGGTTTTTCATCACCTCGTTTGACGCGATACTATCAGTGTGTCCTCCTCGGGTTCTCGGTCTGTGTCCTTCTCATTCTTCTGGTCCTATTCCAGGATTCCACTGCTAGTGCTGTTTACTAGTTGTCTCGTATCCTCTCATGGATCGTATGCGAGTCCATTGAACCTCTTCGTAGGTGCTCTGCTGTTCTGGTTAGACTTCTAGTTCGTCCCGTGACTCTCACTGTAGATTTAAAATAGCGTCGTCGACTGACATAGCCTCCTACGGTAACGGTTGAAAATAGAAGAAGGAACTTTATTAGCGCGACCTGGTATTTACAGCCAGGTCGTGCAAAACCTCAGGTCTGAACAATTTTCATCTTGTCAGAGTTTGTCGAAGCGTCTTTACCCCCACTCTGGTTCAATTCACGAATTTTGCCTATCTTCGCGAATCACGAAGTCTGTTTCACACTACTTGATGCTCAATCGATCGCTAATTTTTATATGTCTACTATACGTAAATTACACTTCTTTATTGTAATTACAAAAAGAGCTATTCACTTTTTTACTTATAGTAATTGCACTTTCCGTCACTTTGGCATGGTCTTTTAACCCTTTGTTCACCTTTGTTTTCTACACCCTCGGGTGTCTTTCGTTTTACAATATTGTATATATTTTCCTTATAATTAAAATAAAACAAAATCTATCAATACTTGAAAAGGGTTGGTTACAATTCAGGAATGGACAGGTTTCACACACACAAACAAAATATACCTGTACACAATGCTAGCGACAGGTGGCCCAGATATGCATGTCCATGCAGGAATTCTGCGTTCCCTTTTTAAATAAGATCCAGCTTGCAATTTGAATCATGTTTATGAATCCATATTTATTTATTTTTACTTCCATATTCCTTAAGGAATGGAAGTATGGTGATGGCAAAAAAAATCGTGTTCGAGATTATTGCAGATTCTGATTCTACTACACTCAAAACATGAAAAAAAGTCGTTTTCCGAAAAGTGTCTGTGTGTCTGTCTGTCTGTGTGTCTGTCTGTCTGTAGATTTTTTTTCTATGGCAAACGATAACTGCCGCAAATTCAAACAGAATCAAATAATTTTTTGCATGCAGCCCTGATTTGCAGAGTACTCGCGACCTATTGTTTTTGGTGAAGATCGGTTGAGGGAAAGGGGTAGTTTACCTGCAACGGTTTTTTTTTAGCAAGGGTAATTTTGTTTGTTTGGCAAACGATAACAGCCGCAAATTCAAACAGAATCAAATAATGTTTCGCATACAGCCCTGAATTGTAGAGTTCTCAAGATCTGTTGATTTTGGTGAAGATCGGTTAAGGGAAAGGGGTAGTTTACCTGTAACGTTTTATGTTTTAACAAGGGTATTTCCTATGGCAAACGATAACAGCCGCAAATTCAAACAGAATCAAAAGATTATTTGTATACAGCCCTGAATTGTAGAGTTCTCAAGTCCTGTTGTTTTTGGTGAAGATCGGTTAAGGGAAAGGGGTAGTTTACCTGTAACGTTTTATGTTTTAACAAGGGTATTTCCTATGGCAAACGATAACAGCCGCAAATTCAAACAGAATCAAAAGATTATTTGCATACAGCCCTAAATTGTGGAGTTCTCAAGACCTATTGTTTTTGGTGAAGATCGGTTAAGGGAAAGGGGTAGTTTACCTGCAACGTTTTTTTAACAAGGGTATTTTCTATGGCAAACGATAACAGCCGCAAATTCAAACAGAATCCAATAATGTTTTGCATACAGCCCTGATTTGTAGAGTACTCAAGATCTATTGTTTTTGGTGAAGATCGGTTAAGGGGAAGGGGTAGTTTACCTGCGTTTTTTTTTTCAAGCGTATTTTCTATGGCAAACGATAACAGCCACAAATTCAAACAGAATCAAATAATGTTTCGTATACAGCCCTGAATTCTAGAGTTCTCAAGACCTGTTGTTTTTGGTGAAGATCGGTTAAGGAAAAGGGGTAGTTTACCGGTAACGTTTTATGTTTTAACAAGGGTATTTCTTATGTCAAACGATAACAGCCGCAAATTCAAACAGAATCAAAAGATTATTTGCATACAGCCCTAAATTGTGGAGTTCTCAAGACCTATTGTTTTTGGTGAAGATCGGTTAAGGGAAAGGGGTAGTTTACCTGCAACGTTTTTTTAACAAGGGTATTTTATATAGCAAACGATAACAGCCGCAAATTCAAACAGAATCAAATAATGTTTTGCATACAGTCCTGATTTGTAGAGTACTCAAGACCTTTTGTTTTTGGTGAAGATCGGTTAAGGGGAAGGGGTAGTTTACCTGCAACGTTTTTTTATCAAGCGTATTTTCTATGGCAAACGATAACTGCCGCAAATTCAAACAGAATCAAATAATTGTTTGCATACGTCCCTGAATTGTAGAGGTCTCAAGGACTTTCGATTTTGGTGAAGATCGGTTAAGGGGAAGGGGTAGTTTACCTGCAACCTTTTACGTTTTAACAAGAGTAAAGTACTTGAAATTTATTTAAACTTTTTCAAACAATGGTAATTGTTAAAAATAAAATAATTTTGTTGCCAGGCAATAAAATTAAAATTTTTTCATTTTAATGTAAATCTTGTATAAGAGAAAATATATCGCGCTTGGCAGGCGATATTAAGATTTAAATATAAATCTTAGAATATGGAAGTCATGTATGGTTCTCCATACCGATATTTATTATTTATTTTAATTATTTTGGCAATGCACAGTACCGTAAATGGTTGTACTGTTGCAATGTAAATAACTGGCTGTATTTATACCCTTGATCCTCGATATAAAGTGCTTTTTGGTCGGTCCGTAGAAGAGCGTTATATCAAGGTTTCACTGTATTTGTGTTTAAAACTTGAATATAATCTGTGTTTACTGGGAGAAATCCCATTTCTATATTGCAATATCAATAAGTATAACTTTTCGTAAAACAAGTACTTTTAACACAATGGATCTCCTGCACATCCACTCACCATGTGAGGCAATTTTAAAATGGACATTTTCCTGGACAATGAACTGATCATAGAGTACTTGTTAAATGGCCATAAGGTTTCCAGATCTGACTCGATTAGTGCTTAAGAGCTGGATGAATAGTGAGGTTTACAAACAGAAATAAATAGACAAGATGAACTGACTGCTTGAATTTTAAATACTACCGCCCTCATACAGGAACACAAAGATTATCAGAGTCAAGGAATACAAGAAGTTCACAAATGATTTAAGAAGTTCATTGATTTATTAGTGGAATTATTAAACATTCATTAAAAAGTAATTTAAATTTAGTTTATTTTGTGTGCTTTTTAACATTTACATTCAAGACACTTCAATATAACTTTTATTTACTTTAGTACTGATAACTTTTATTTTTCATTTCATTTATATGTTATATTTTCTGCAGTGTTTCATTTTTAATTGAAGTCGAATTTTCAAACTTTTGTTTTTAACTAGCATTGTTTTATCAAATTTTAATGTATTGGAAGGCAATTGCACCAAGAAAGCTAACCTTTAAAATAGGTCACCTTACTATAATTAATGTTAATTTTTTTGTTGTATACAAAGTTACGGGTAAAGGTTTTTCTTTCTTTAGTCATAAATTTCAGTTTTGGTGAATTTACATATTATTATATGATCAATTTGAATAACAGTCGTGTTGCAATGTAATGCAAATGTAATGAGTTTTTGGTTAACGAAGCAAAAATAGTTAATATTAATAAATGAGTTTATTTGGATAACATATTATAAGAATTATGTTATTTCTAATGTCCACTCGCCTTAACCTAACCTGTGCTCAACGAGTTTGCCTAAACGAATCTGGAAAATTCGTTTAAGTGGAAATTTGGGTTTTTAAGTATTTAAGTCGTTTTCACGGGATAGTGTTGCGGTTTCCACATTCTGCCTGTCAAAATGTGGTGGTGGCGAGGGTTTTTGGGTTTTTCCAGTGTCTTCTGAAGATGTAAGGTAAGTGAATAATGGGGCCTTATTATTATTACTATTATTATGGTTTACACAATTACGTTTAAAACTACCCATTTGATCTCTTGTTCCATATTTGACATTAAATCCTAATAAGGAATATGAACTGGATTATTTTATTTAAATTCTGCCAATACTAGAACTCTACAGAGAAAAATGTGATATACGAGGTCTGATCAAAAAGTTTGTGAAATTTTGCAATTTCCACTGCTACAATTGTCTGATTAAAAAACTGCTTTTATATGATGTTGGTACACATGTTGGTGACAATGGAAAGTTTAGCCCTATTTGATCCATACTTTAGATTTCACAGCTAACTGAGTATATCGTCTTAGGTGTATTAGGCGATTTTTTTGTCATTCTACAATGCAAGATTGAAGAACATGGATTACATTCTATGTAAACTGTAAGATAAACTGCTCTGTCCTAGTAAACATGTTCAGTAGGCTTCTGGGAAGACTGCTGTGCATGAACAAGCAGTTTACAAGCTTCAAATACTGCAGTAAATGAGTTGAAGGTCGTGGTTGTCAGATGAAGATTATGTTTTTGTGTTCCACAAAATTTCATTGCTACCCACGGTGGTAAATAAATAATACTATTCGGACATTTTACACCATTTGTATGAAGCTATTTGTAGAAAATGGCCAGATTTACGGAAGAATAATTTATGAAAACTGCAGCCCAATAATGTGCTTGGATGCATCTCATTCCTTGTTAAGAATTTAGCCAGGCTACACAAAAGAAAATGTCATAATGATGACAGTAATATTCATTAGATGTGTCCCAACGCAATCTTTCCTCCTCCCAATAGTGATAATTTTCACGAAAGAGTGTTTCGCGACCGCTGAAGACATAAAACGAAAATCACGAAGCGAGCTCACGGCTGTACCAAAAAGTGCATGCTTGAAATATTTTGAAGACTGCAAAAAGGATGGCTTAATCGTGTTATATTCAACTGATACTACTTTGAAGGGGGCAATATATAAGTGTTGATGAATGAAGGCATAATTTTTAAAATAAACTAGAACTGCATGAACTTCTCATACATATATCACAAACTTAACATCTGTGTATGTTATACAGCATATGTGGACAAATATAGGCTGGAGACAAATGTCTGAAAATTAACTGTTTAAAGTATAAAAACATATGGACAACGAAATACAAAATCCTTCTAACATTATAACATTGTTAAAAACCTAGATTTTGTAAACAATCAGATATTTGTATGTTTCTATAAATATTAGAATGATCAAAATATAATGTATGCGAATAATGTTATTAAATTTTCATTAATAAAATCCATAGATAAAAGTGTGTTCCTTAATAACATCACAAGTTATTGCGCCAAAACCTAACCTATTTTCTGTGTCAAAATCTCGCCTAATCGGACCTGTGAGTTTTCTGAATTAAGGGAAGTAAAATTAAAAAGTGTTTTTAATGGGTAGGGTGTAAAAGGTTTCCACATTTCCTTTTCCAAATGTTGGTGGCGACCTTGAATAATTTGGGATCTTCTGTTGGGTTATTAAGGTAAGTGCGTAAAAAAGATCGAGGAAGTAAGTAATATTCTTCTTGTGGGTGTTTGTAAAATGTTTATACATTTACAAAAGTTACCCCTAAACATTTTTTTTTCGGGGTCCTTAACAGATGGCTGGCGGTGCACTGGTGATGTTTTTTTATTAGCTGCTTTTCTAACGTAAGGCATTTTTTGTCCCTGAACAAAAAAATGTGTCTCATCGGAAAACATTACATTTTTCCAGTCTTCTATTGTCCTGTTTGCATGTGCTTTGGCCCACACTAGCCTTTTTTTGCTCATTGCGGTGGTTAAAAGCTGTTTTTTAATTGGTCGGCGAGCTTTTCGTCCAGCTGCAAGCAGTCTGCGTCGAACTGTTGTCACATGAACATTTGTTCCACTAGCTGCTAACTCTCGGTTCAAATCCACAGCAGAAAGTGTAGGGTTAATTCTACTTTTTCTCACCAACATCTGATCTTGTGATGAAGTAGTTTTCTTTTTTCGACCACAACTTCCCTTGCTTCATGGTGAAACCGAACCAGTTTCTTTGAACTGCTTTACAAGAGCATTCACAGCTCCTAGGCCTACACCACACTCAATAGCTATTTGACGCTGTGCCATATTGGTGTGCTCAGAAAGAGCAACAATCTTGGAGCGCTTTCTCGGGGTTATATCCATTACTACAAATGCACTACATTACACTACACAAAGTATAGAAACTTTAAAATTCTAATTTCAGCAGAAGCAATAACAAAACTTACTCAAAGTATTTTATTCACACCACAATCAACTCAAAAATCCAAGAACATAACCTCAAACTACTAAACAACATGAATACAAATACAACTAAGAGAATGTGTTTTGGTTAAACAGTGTTACCACTGTGAACAAATAAACTGAAATTTCCCTGCGTTAAACAGATATGTCCCTGTGTTCGGATTAATTTGCATGCTACTGTACATACTACAGCTTCTGTCCAAAATGTGTTCAATCTTCGATTTGTCTATAAAAATAAAATATAAACTTGGCTAAGTCCAACAAAATTTTGATACTGCACAATTTCATTCTGAGCAACTTTTACTGTACTAGAACACACGTGCATACAAACTCACTCACTCACTGATAAAGGATACATTTGACATACATATTATTATTAGTATCCAAGTAACTTTGTTATTTATAAATTAATAAATTACCATAGATCCATCACATGACTTTGTTTTATTATTTAGAATTATGAGTTTTGGAACTTATGTTCCATCATCAGGTTCCTTTACTCACTTGAGATCGTCAAATGTGTAATGGTACAATCATGGTACATTTTGTGATTACTTAAAATATGGTAAATAAAACCATAACTATTGTATTTTTCTATTTTGGTCATAATCAAACCAACCTTAAATAACCAGTACGAATATAGTGAGTGGAGTGTATAACAATATTTGTCAGGATTTGAACCAATTCATAGCAAAAACTGTGAAACATCACAAAAAACAGTATGCAGTTTGTGGTGATAAGAGTGCCGAACCTTAATTACTACGTCAGAGGCGGAGAATGTGTTTACATCGACAACACGAGGCTGTCAACAGCTTAACAATGGAAGTGTGACGTAGGTTCACCCCACCTCAGCAAAATCTAACAAAGACTCTTGGTCATTTCAACTGCAGCAGTGATCAACGCCGGCCAGCAACCCGTTCACTCACTAGCGAATTTTAACTTTTTAGCCACTGTACGTGGTTAATAAACAATATAAATATCTAAAGTGCGTCAACTACAAAATGTGACCGTAACGTGTACACGGAAAACTCGCGGTACCGTACGCGAAGTTTTACCGCACCGAAACAACCAGGAACTACACGAAATGGGTGAGAACGTTCCATCAACACCTTAATATCCTTATTTTATTTCCAACTTTCCTTCATGTAAAATGACCAAATCACAAATCATATAAATTCAAATATTCAAAATTTCAATTACATAAAATGAGCTCCTAAAATAATAAAATTTGTACCATGAGAGAGAGAGAGAGATTACGAGTGTGTTGAGTAATTTCTAAGTGCTGGGTTGGGCACAATTACATATATTACTATTTTATAATTACTATTAGAAAATCACATATTTACTTGCATTATACTTTTGGAGGGGTTAGAGTTTGTTTAACATTCGCAAAACTGTTATGTAAGAGTTAGATAAAATAAAAAGGGTATTTCATTGGTAAAACTTATAACAGATGTTTTATTATTTCAAGCAACTTCCTTTCATCATAACTTCGCGTAACGGATTCCTGGCCTATAACATATGTAACGAAGATGGCGCCCGAATTTTGTAAACATAACCATAAGTGTAACATACAATATATCGTATACATAAAATCAACCGAATCATAAGATCACAGATGGTCGCCTGCGAACAGGGACTCTATGTAATACTATTTTATATAGAGTACGCCTAGAAAGAGAACGGAAACAGTTGTTTGAGGTAATAAACAATAAAATTGTAATACATAAACATAACCCAATAGTTAGGTTATACCATTGTATGCATGTGTGTATTGCACAATTGCCAACATGAATACAAATGGTAATATTACAAAAGAAATCAGTACAACTGATGTAAATTTGACTGGCGAGATGGATGTACAAACACCTCAAACTAGTCAGATTGACGAGGCAAATACGCCTGTATCTGTAGAGATAACGAAAGTCAATACATCCATTTCAACTATGTCAGATAGTAATAAGGATGAAACTAATGCAATGATGCAATTACTATTAAAATTAGATAAAATACTAGATGAGCAGAAAAGCGATTCTGATATTAAATTCACAAATTTGAATGACAAATTTTATAGTTTAGATATCAAGTTCCATGAACTCAAAAATGAAATAAAATTAGGTCACAATCACCTTATTAAGAAATGTGACAAGCTCATCACAAAACTAGATGAGACTTTAAATTTGGTAGAAAGTCAATTAGAAAGTCAGAAAGTACTAAATCGTAGTACCCAGCAAAATGCTGTACTGGATAACAACATATTTAAAAATAATAATTCAAATAATGAATGTACCGATAACTCAAATATTACAAGTAGTAAGATTGTGGTGTTAAAAAAGGATAAAAATGATAATGAAAGTATAATGAGTGAAAATGAAATGTTTGAATTTATTGAGTCAGAAAGAAAGTTGAGAGAAAGTATTTTAGTACAAGGAGTGCAGGGGGTAGAATTTTCTTTTGATGTTATGTTAGGGGGTGAAGAAAAGTCTTCACGAATTTTTTACAAGGATAAGAGTTCCTTCAGTTTATATTTGGGAGACGATAGGTCTACAAATAAAGTTTCTTTGTGTTTTTGTGTACCTAAGAAGAGGTGCAATATTTTTATGATAGGGACCCCTGCATATTTGAAGAGAGAAAGTGTATTTTGGTGTTATGGAGAGAAATGTATTAAGAGAGAAAGTATAGAGAGATATTGTGAGAGTAAGAGAGTAATAGAAATATTTAAAGTAAACAGAAATTACAGACAATTGTTAGAAAGGTTAGGGTTAGATGTGGTATATGAAAATGATGAATACTTACCTGATAATAACAATGAATTGGATATAACAATAAATGAGAATAAAGGTATTAAGTACTTACCTGTGGTGGAATATTATGGGGATAATTATAGTATAAACCGATTAATGACATATGATACTGAGATAAACGGAACCCTACTTGATCGTGACTGGAAATATTTGGTTAATAACAATTTCATAAAGGAATATGAATATAATGTTGCAGATAATAAAATATATTTATTAAGTAATAAGTTAAGTAGACCTAAGATTCGTTTGTTGTTCAACGATGGTGGATAGACTGTTGTATTGTGAAATGAACATTAAACATATATGTGTAAAGTGATATTGAATTGGACTGCTACGGATTGAGTTTGGTAAATAACAAATTAATGAGTTGGAGTGTATATTTTTCATTGTTTTATATGTATTTATCTATCAATGTATTTTTGATGTGTATTATGTATTATGTATTACAGGTACACCAGTATGTATTATTATGTATTTTAAATAACATGTTTAATAATAATATTTTTTTTTTTCAATTGAATAACCATAAAGAGTAATCATTCTTTATTAAATTGTGGTACAAAAGAAAGTTGTACTAACTTTGTAACTTTATAAATTATTAATTGTCATAGCAAGTTTCTATGAAGATAAATTATTATTTAAATTATTGTATTGAAGGTAATGAATAATACTATTAGCGAATATTGATGAATAATAATAATATTTAAATAAGAATATATATATATATATATTTGAATAGTGAGAAGTACTGTTATAAGTAGGTGAGAGATGAAGTTTATAAGACAATTGTCAATGATTACAGTAAAGTAAATATTTAAACGGGAATAGAGCCTGGGTATAGATAAAAAGAAGGTGAGTTATTTAATTAATGAAAATGGAGTTAGATAGTTAAGAATTTTTAAAGAAAATAATACAAAGAGAATTATTAGATATTTAGGGACACAGTAGTTAGTAATTATTTGTAAAGGTGTTTAAGTAAAGGTATAAACATATATTTGTTATTGATGAATTCTGTAGTGGGGGTGAGGTGATAAAGAGTAGCCAACCAATAGTGTTGTGGCAGGTATTAGCGTAGTTTAAGGGAGTGTTTGCCGAAATTTTGGAAGGGCAAAATAATATGAATGTATATAGCCAGTTAGGGAACACCCAACTCATTGCAAAGACGAGCGGTGCCATAGGATTTAAATGAAATTAGTAAAGGTTATGATTGAGATATTGGTGTCATGATAGGTAAATTTGATGGTCAGTTAGAAGAAGGTGAGTAAGATTATAATAAATAAAAGCATAGTGAATATACGAGTTACTCAGACTAAACAGTGATTAGAAGGTGAAAGGTTAGGTAGTTAGGTAGGTAGAAAATTCAGAGTATAGAGGTAATGAAAATGAATAATGAAGCAATAATATTAATAATATGAATACTAATAATAATTTAAAATGAATTTTATAATTATAATAAATAATAATTGATGTCTAATTAATTGAAATGCAATTAATTTTTTTTTTTAAATGTAACTTCAAATAAATTATGCAAATGTTATTGCATATCTTATAGTGCAAATCTTAATCAATGAATAAATTATTTTAATGTATTAATGTGTATTATTATTATGTAAAATGTATTTATGTTATAATATTTTTAACATGCTTTTATAATATGGAAATAATGTGTAAAAGGGATACATCCTTACATAAATAGAAATGGCGCTGTTAATACCAGATTATTACCTGTTAATAATAATAATAATAATAATAAATTTTTTTAGTTTTATCATTCAATAAGAGTTATAAACAAATAAATATACAGATTTATCAATTCTTTTATAATTTGTTTTTCTCCAGGTTTGGGAGATTTATAGGGTAATTTTCCTAATTTCAATTAGAGTTTAAATTTTTATTATATCAATGTGTTTATGTTATAATTACAGTAATTGTAACAGAAAGAAGATAAATATTATCGATAGTAATCGAAACCATTCATTAATTCAGGGTTTGTAATATGAAGAAGGGAAATTCTTTCTAATTCTTGAGAAATATATATTTCTAATTCTTTTATAACTATATTAAGCCAACCCAGTGCTTATTGGCACAAACCAGCACTTAGCTAAGGGGAACCAAATCAGTTGAGGATAGAGTAATTTATCAAGTCACTATTTTGAGATTTTTCATTTATTGTTTCAGTGTTTGGTGATATGACAGCGGTCCTGAGCTGGCCAACGCGTCAGAGCAGGGGCGTTAAGAGCCTAAGTGGCCTTATGGTGTTGGGATCTCGCAGGAGAAGTCCAGTGAGGTCATGTAGGTACGGTCATCATCATCAGACCAAGGGTGAGTTGTAATTTTCTTTTATATAAAATTGTAAGGGGGTTGTGGCGACTTATCCTGGCTGATCCCTTTAGGAAGTATGAAAGGGTCAATGAAAGTTTTTGTGCTCCGACACAAAATCTTTCATTGAGGGGGTTTTGTGATGGTACAATCATGGTACATTTTGTGATTACTTAAAATATGGTAAATAAAACCATAACTATTGTATTTTTCTATTTTGGTCATAATCAAACCAACCTTAAATAACCAGTACGAATATATAGTGAGTGGAGTGTATAACAATATTTGTCAGGATTTGAACCAATTCATAGCAAAAACTGTGAAACATCACAAAAAACAGTATGCAGTTTGTGGCGATAAGAGTGCCGAACCTTAATTACGTCAGAGGCGGAGAATGTGTTTACATCGACAACACGAGGCTGTCAACAGCTTAACAATGGAAGTGTGACGTAGGTTCACCCCACCTCAGCAAAATCTAACAAAGACTCTTGGTCATTTCAACTGCAGCAGTGATCAACGCCGGCCGGCAACCCGTTCACTCACTAGTGAATTTTAACTTTTTAGCCACTGTACGTGGTTAATAAACAATACAAATATCTAAAGTGCGTCAACTACAAAATGTGACCGTAACGTGTACACGGAAAACTCGCGGTACCGTACGCGAAGTTTTACCGCACCGAAACAACCAGGAACTACACGAAATGGGTGAGAACGTTCCATCAACGCCTTAATATCCTTATTTTATTTCCAACTTTCCTTCATGTAAAATGACCAAATCACAAATCATATAAATTCAAATATTCAAAATTTCAATTACATAAAATGAGCTCCTAAAAAAATAAAATTTGTACCATGAGAGAGAGAGAGAGAGAGATTGCGAGTGTGTTGAGTAATTTCTAAGTGCTGGGTTGGGCACAATTACATATATTACTATTTTATAATTACTATTAGAAAATCACATATTTACTTGCATTATACTTTTGGAGGGGTTAGAGTTTGTTTAACATTCGCAAAACTGTTATGTAAGAGTTAGATAAAATAAAAAGGGTATTTCATTGGTAAAACTTATAACAGATGTTTTATTATTTCAAGCAACTTCCTTTCATCATAACTTCGCGTAACGGATTCCTGGCCTATAACATATGTAACGAAGATGGCGCCCGAATTTTGTAAACATAACCATAAGTGTAACATACAATATATCGTATACATAAAATCAACCGAATCGTAAGATCACAAATGTTAAAATCACATACTCAATTGTTAAAAACACACGACAGCATGGGTGCGCACTCTATGAAGGCTGACCGGATACTGAAGTTGTCTACGTATGTTTTTGCAAGTTCAAGGCTGAATCGTACAGTGGGTTCAATTTATTAAAGTTCAGATGATCATTCAATATGAAATTCCGACTGTGTATATGTTATTGTATGCTTTGTAAATTTCAAACTTCTCTAAAGTGTTCATGTATTGGCCTTTATTACAAATGTGTAAGGGTATGAAATTTGAGGATAGACTTCACGTCAAATTTAAAACCCTTACACATTTGTAATAGCGGCCAGTACATAAACACTTTAGAGGAGTTCAAAATTTACAAAACATACAGTAACACACACACAGTCGAGATTTCATATTAATGACCATCTTAACTTTAAATCGAATCCGCTGTACGATTCAGCCTTGAACTTGCATAAAACATACGTAGACAACTTCAGTATCCAGTCAGCCTTCATAGGGTGCGCACCCATACTGACGTGTGTTTTTAACAATTGAGTATGTGATTTTAACATCTGACTATTTCAACTGAGTAAAGAAATCTGATGATGGAACATAAGTTCAGAAAAGCATAATTCTAAACAATAAAACAAAGTCATACGATGGATCTAAGGTAATTTATTAATTTATAAAGGAAAATGTTCTGGTGATTACTAAATGCAAAACACAATGAAAAAATGACATCTGTTGATGGTGGGATGATGGTGTCAGAAAAATCACACTAATAAGTTAAACAATCACCTCTATCAGGGTCAGGGGGCTCCGTACTGCGACGAAGTAATGATCCAGAGCTGCTATTTGACACGGAACTCAATTCCCCTCTGTCATCTCTAGCTGTAGAGCTGCCCCCATAATACCCTCCACTGCTCACACTGTGGTAGTTTCCACTTGCTCTCATCACTATTGTTGCCTCGTCCTTACTCAGAGGCATTACCTCAAGGTATCGCTCATCCTGTAAACATTTAAAATACAATACAGTATCACTTTTGAATAATGCAAGAATATGTTCAAGTTAATCATTTCAAAGTGGTTGAAGCAAGATTTCAAAAACTCGATTCACAATAATCATAATTAACAAACAAATGAAATATTCTCCACCAGTTAAACCAAATCATCATTACACCATCGCTGAAAAGATGCTTTAGTCGTTGTACACCGACACATTAAGAGGGAAAAAATGAAGACCTACTTGTAATATGTTTAATTTTAAAAGGCATATTAGCTTTCCGGGAATAATCACTTATAACAAATAGCTTGCAATTTGTATCATTTTCACTTGTTGTAACGGTACAAACCGATGCGGGTTTGTAATTTAAAGTTTTTCAGTTTTATTTAAACAGAGTATATTTTTGGTCACGGACTATAGCTCCATGTAAGGCACAGCATATTACCAAAGCGTAAGTTATCAGCAAGGGTGCGTATTCATGCGTATGCGTGCAGGTGTCGGCCAACGCTCACACGGAAATGTCACGTCTCAAAAATTCCTTCTGACCCGGCAATAGATGACGTAAACTCCTCGAGAGGTGCTCATCCAATGAAAACGTAAGTTGCCACGGGCAGTAGGACTTTGGCCATCTTGGAAACGTAGAGTTTGGAGTCAGTCGGCTCATAACATCTAACGCGCGCAGTTTCGTTGTTGCGCGGTCCACCCGAAATACATTAAATGATGTAGACGGACCGGCCGAAGGAGTGAAAATGTATTAATTATAACAGTGAAAGTATACAGAAACAATAAAAAGACAGCGGTTCAGTGTAAAAGGCTCGCGAGCCGAAAATTCTAATAAAAGTGAACATGTGTGATTAAACTACACATAAAAATGTAAAAAGTGGTAAAATATCAACAGTGAAACGTTAGACAACAATAAGTGACCAAAATTTTATTAGTGAGAACATATTTCGTCAGACTATGCGATCAAGGAAGAACACGGGAGTGTTGCCACCACGTGTCCGACACCACCAAAGAGAAGTAACCATTTCAAAATTAATTAAAATCAATTTGAAAAATAAAAAAAAAGAGCTCATAATAAGAAAGTATGAAAGAGTGAATGAAAGCAAATGCTGGGTTGCCTTAATATACATATAATATTGGTAGTAGTTAAGAGATAAAATGAATTAATTCAAACTGTTTAGTGAATAGTAAGATATATTATTTTTAGTCAGGTCAATCAGTTACACTTCAGGTAGTAAACAAGGTTTTTGTATGTACCATTGCAGTATACTGAAAATTAATTATAAAAAGAAAAAATAAGTAGAAAAAAAAAGAAGGGTGTCTTATGTAAATGAGAGCATAACAAAGAATGTAGTATCAAATAAAATAAAATAATATTTTATTTCAACTTGCTATATGTGTGTTAGAATAATCATTTCAACCACCTAACTTCATTTTCTGTGCTGATAAATTCGCTATACGAAAAAGGGTTCCACCACTAGATGATCTGGCTGAACAAGTAAATAAATTCAAGGTAAGTGGGAGTTTGTTGTTGTTTAATATATTGATAAATAAAAAAAAATAAACCTCCGCTCAACAGTCCGTTAAGGACCAAGGCGTACCGCGCGGCTTTTGTGTTAGTGTGACGGTGTATGGCTAGTACTACGCGCCACCAGCCGCTAGTTGCGGTATTCACAGCCAGGAGGCGGCGCTGTTATCTCAGCGCCTACTCAGTTTGCCTCACGACGCTGAGTGCACGCCGTATGGAACCTCTGCCAGGAATTTAACCCAGGACCACGAGCGCATCAATCGCCCACGTTAGCCACTAGACCACCTGGAGGCTCTATTGATAAAAACGTAAAAGTTACATTGTCCAGTGACATTTCTGTCTCTTTAAAATACACTCTTGTCAAAATTAATGAGTACAGAGAATGCATTTACAAGGGTAATTCTAATATTAACCTCTGCCTGCCTGGTAAACACAAACTAGTTGTCAAAGGAACAACATGCATCTGCAGTAGCAACCAATAAAGTCTTACATAGTTACATGCAAATCCAGTCCACTTTGTTCATTCCTGTTTGAGTAGTGACCAATGAAACACGGAGTATGTGACGTCACTGCTTCATCTATCCCATTGTCTACTGTATATTTAAGGTACATCAAGATTTTAAGAAGGCATCGGGTCAACCATAAAAGTATCAGGCAGTTTGCTATGTTTGGCAGGGGCCCATTTTTATAGATCAGTTTACAGACTCCACGTACTTGAAAGGCTCAAACTTGAGAGAAGTTCGCAGACAGGAACAGCGGAAAATCATGCGAGTGGTCTGTCAGCAGCCAAATCAAGATCAGTACACTGCTGAACTAAATCTCATCAGAGATGCCATCATGTACCCTGGATAATGGCGTGGGTGGCTACTCAGCACTTTGACACCAATGAAGATCTCATTAATGGTATCAACTCTTTGTCAGGTACATTGCCGGCAGCATTCTTCAACTACAAAAGCTGGTGCAACTATATAATAAGTGCCTATATGTGAATGGTGATTACGTGTAAATGTAAGACAGACGTCTACATAACTTCTGTACGTAAGAAAAAATGTTTTACATTTCAGTTTTTCTTTACCTGCTAATCAGAGGTTAATTTTTAAATAGCTTTCATATTTTTCCAAGTATTAAAAACTTAGTTCATAAATATCCTTAGAATGACGCCCTTAGCCTTTATCAGCAACGCAAATTTATTAGGCATTGATTCAATTAATGTTTCACAAACATGTTTTACATAATTATTAATACACCAAACTGAAATCAATTATAGCTGAAATAAACTTGTCATTTGTGTTATAGTAACAATTTGTAGGTATATTCTTGACACCTGCCCACAGATGTTCAATTGAGTTTATGCCACATGAATTAGATTGTCAGTATAAAACTGAAGTACAGTTTGCATTCACATGTTACTTCACTTTTTTTTATATATTAGAGTGAGCAAGATCTTACTGAAGAACAGACGTACCATCTTATGCCAGTTAGGTTAGCTCTGAATCAACACGTCTTCTTAAAATATGAGGGTAAGTCAATACGTATTCGCCAATAATTTTTATAATTTATTATAACAATAGTACAAATCTGACAGTTAGCTCATTTTTCATTGACATATATGACAGTACAAATATGGCATAGCACACTTGGTCCATCATTGGACAAGCTGCCTGATGTCCTCAGAAAAAGGTTTTTGGCTAAGCAGCAAGCCACTGCACCGCACCGCTTGGAAAAATCCAACGGCCCCTTAAAGCATCTTTAAGTTGACAAAAGAGATGGTATTCTAATAGGGCAAGAATGGTGCTATATCCAGAATGCTCCAACACTTCGAAACACAATTTCTCAAGGGTTTGGACAGAGTGGGCAGCAGTATGTGGGCACACGTTGTCTTGCATAAAACCACTCCTTCCGACAACAGGCCTCAGCATTTGGATCAAATTGCAGGCTTCAGTTCGTTAGCAGCATCTCACTGTAACTTGCACTATTTACTGTTGAGGCCTTCTCCAATCAGTATTGGCCCTTGTGAATCCCAGAATACTGTTAACATAACCTTTCCTGCACAGGGTTGCCTCTTAAATTTTTTTTGGCTGGAGATTCGGGGCATTTCACAATCCATGCTCTGGCGTTTGCTTTCAAGTTCAAACTGGTGGATCCACATTTCATCTACAGTGACTATTCGCTTCATTAGCATTGTGGTCCAGTAAGCACTGACAGATGGCTCTTTGGGATTGTACTTGTGCTCTTCAGAGAACTGTTTGGGACCAATCTTGCACAGACTAATCATGCAATAATTTCATATGCAGAACAATGGCTAATTTGCAGATGGTATGCCACTTCATCGATAATTAATCACTCTTCGGTTGGTCTGAATCGTGGGCATTAACTTGTTCAATAATGGCGTCAGTAGTGGAAGAGGTAGGGTGTCCTGATCTTTCCTTGTCCTTGATGGTTGACCGACCGTTTTTGAATTTTTTGATCCATTCATATATACTTTGCTGCAGTAAAATATTATCCCCATAGTGTTTTGAAAGTCTTCTATAGATTTCAGTTATGATATACCTTCAGACCACAAAAACCGAATCACTATATGCTGTTCTCCGTTGGTGCATACAGAAAGAGGGGCAGCCATGTTTATCATGCAACAATCCACAGCTGACTGGCACGATGGTTGGTCTAACAGTCCACAAGCGGAAACAATGGCACTATCTTTCGGCGTACAAGAGCTCTACGTGGTACTGCCAACCTACAGACAATTATAACAAAATTGCGTATACTTACTGACTTACTCTTGTATCTGTATATTTTTCACTGTTCGTCACATCACCAACGGAGAAAAGAGCTCCTACACCCATGCAGGCATAACAACCCCAAAACATTTTTTTTAGCGAGATGTTTTATGAACTGATGTACAGTAAACCCTCGATTTAACGGACTAATTGGGGCTGAGGGGTGTCCATAAAATCGCAAATTTTGTTTTTTGAGGATATATTTAAATCAAATAGGCCTATAACACTTGAAATTTTCATACTATTAATATCATGCAAATACCGTATTGTTCCGAATACAAGCTGCACTTTTTCTCCTAAAACATGGCCGCTAATTTGGCCTGCGGCTTGCATTCGCGCGTTAATGAAATTCGAAGTTATACCTGACTTCTGGCGGGATGAACGCTTTTTTTGGTATCTATGAGTTGTTTACTGCCTAAGCAACAGCAGTTTGCCCGGCTGTAGTTAACTCTGGCATTATGATTTATGACTACAACCGAATGTTTTAACAGTAAACTGAAGAAAGAATAGCAAGATAAAGTGTAAGTGCATGCGCATGCGCGCGTGCTCGCACCCTTCTGTAGGCAGCAAGACAAAGGATGAGTAGAGGGGGGGTGAGTAACATGTTTCTAAATAACGGGTAAACTGCCAGTGTGGTTTTCTATTGTAACAGCGACAACATTGCTTATCTGTACTTTGTTTTCATTCGGCGTTTTTGTAGTGCGTTTGCGGTATGAGTGATATTGTGGAGACTGAAGGCACGCAGTCAAATCAAATTAAACGTAACCCGTACGATGCGAATTATAAATTAATTGTGATACAAAATGTAGAAAAAACATGCAATTGCGAAGCCGCAAGGAAATTCGATATTGATGAATCCTGTATTCGACGATGGAGAAAACAGAAGGGACGACTTTTAAATGCAAATACTGCACGATGAGCATTCGTGGGACCTCAAGTTGGGCGTTTTGTAGCAGTAGAGTCCAGCGTCTGTGAATACGTACGGCTTTTAAGAAGGCAAGGACTCCCTGTCACTAGACACGTTTTAAAATTAAAAGCTTTAGAAATCGCAGAAGAATTAAAAGTCTCCGGTTTCAAAGCCAGCTTCGGGTGTATAAGACGAATGATGCGGCGAAATGGATTTGCGCTTAAATGACGTACATCACTTGCGCTAAAACTACCGAGTGACTACGAAGAAAAACTCCTACAGTATCAGCGATTTGTCATTCATTTACGCAAGAAGCATAATTATTCACTTGAACACATGGGAAATGCCGATGAAACACCCGTAATTTTTTATTTACGTATATTTACGGTGGACCAAAAGGGAACCAAATCTGTAACAATAAAGATTACGGGAAATGAAAAATTACGTGCCAGTGTAATGCTTGCTGTATTAGCCGATGGACGAATATTTCACAGTGAAATAAGTTTCGTGATGTCTTCCACTGAACGTGTGCGATGCCTGCGTCAACGACAACGCAAAGACAGGGATCGTGAAGAATTAAATGAATTCTCGATGAATACTCCGTTCTCATCAAATAAAATTGAAGATGAGAAAATTTGCGTGTTTCAAAACAAGAAACAAGAAGAAAAGAAACGAAAGAATGCTGCGATAGCCAAGCAATATCACCAGAACAGGAGAGTCTGCAGTTTATGCATATTATACGTTTCAAAAGCCTAAAAACATTATCATGATTTGATGTTTCAGGTTTTTTTTGTCTGTCAAATTCTGTCCGTTAAATCTGAAGTCCGTTAAACCGAGGTCTGTTAAATCGAGGGTTTACTGTATATGCTTCAGTGATACATTCTCATCATCTGATCACCGAACATGTAGTTTCATTTCTTGCACAGATAAACTGCTTTCATAAGAGAACATAATCCTGCTTCAATCCTTAACTGTGTGGTTTGTATTACTGGTCCAGGCATGAAGTCATTTTTCATTAAGAAATTTGTTAAAAAGTGGTTTCTATTGGTCTCTTAGCTTTCAACAGAATGCACTGTACAAATGAATCATTTACACTACCACCAGCACTAAACAACTCTTCTGTAAGCTTATTACTACTCTTAAAATGATTTATTTTATTATTTCTTATAATAAATAAATCGCCGTTAGCACTTATAACTGCTTATTGGCCACGGTCTTTACAATGAGGTGAAATCAAACCCATCATGTATGCATTTTATAATTCCATTACCTACTCCTTCACTTTGTTTGCATATTGCACTAATCGTTGTGATGTTAAATTGGTGTTTTCATGGAGAATAATAATAAACAATCTTTTTCTGAGGGTTGAATGGACTTTAAAATGCTCCAAAAAACTTCTTAAAAATTCCAACATATATGAATTACATAGACAATAAAACAATTAAAAAAAAAACACTGAAAACCTCTGTGACTGAGTATCAAGAGAAGAACACGCATAGCCTACTAAATACTTCTTATTCCCATCCTCTTCTGCTGCCAAGGTCTAGAGGTTAAACAAAGGTCTCGCCACACATGGTCTCTCCATGGGCAGGGTCTTGGCTTCATTCTACTGCACTCCCAGCCCCTACAGAAAACACCTCACATTGTCCTCCCAAGTCACTCTTCTCCGGCCTCTGGGTCTTCTCCCAGCAACTCTTGCCTCATATAGTTGTTTTTGAAATTTATCCTCTTCCATCCTCTGAACGTGTCTAAACCAGTGAGATTACAAAGCTACAGTCTTAAGACTCACTCTTATAGCAGTGTTTATGACTCAATCTCTTCTTGTCTTTCCTTCAACCTTCCTGGGGTATTTCATCTCCATAGTTTGGAGAGAGTTTAGATGCTTCTCAGTTAGAGCCCAGGTTTCAGCACCATAAGTAAGCCCTGGCACGTACATGTTTCTGAAAATGGTCATCCTAACTTTCTTTGAAATTTCCACCTTACCAACGGAATTGGTCTTTAGTGCATGAAAAAGTCTCGAACCACTGCTTATTCTGAATTAATTTCCACATTTATTTTACCATCTGAGCTTATTATAGAGCCTAAATATCTGAGCCAATTCCTTTGATGGGAATCTGGTGTTGAGCTGGCTCTCTGGTAACAAACATTGTCTTCGTCTTTGCCAAACTTACTTTCAATCCTCTTCTTTCCACCTCTTCCACCCAAACATCAAGGTTACTTTTGAGTCCCTCTTCTGTACCGGAGAGTAAGATTACATCACCTGCAAACGCAACAGCCCCAATTTGAATTGGCTGAAGCTGGGGCTTCCCAATATTGAATCCTCTAATTCTGGCCTTGTAGCCTTTTATTACATCATCCATTAGTATTATGAAAAGTAGTGGACTAAGAACATCACCTTGGCTGACTCCTGCCCAAGTTGAAAACTCCTTAAAACAAATTTCACGCTAGTGGTCATCATCATTATGCGAAAGCATGCCAAATTTATCTACAAGAAATGTCTCAACTAAAGAGCAAAATGAAACTTTCCGAATATAAAAAATTTGTGCACGGATATTTTACAATTAGAAGGAATGAAACATTTTTTTCTGGGACCTGGAGTGACATGTCTATTGAACAATCTACCAACAGGGAGTTTAAAGTTATTGGTGGACCAGTTTACCAAGGTTGTACTGATGATGTATTAACTTCATTTGTTGTTGCTAGGCCGTTTCTTTCGAATATCTGCGTATCATTGGAAGATTACAGCAGTTTATATTTTCAAACTAGTGAACAGCATATTGATTTAAGAGAATCTCGAATTTTGAGAAATGATGCAGATCTTATAAAACTATTTGAATGGTTCTCAGTACATGATCCTTTTCCCACAACTAAGGAAATAATGTCAACTGGTACTGGAATTATTGGCAGTGCTGCGATCAACTGTTATGCAGCGAAAACTGTAGGAGAGGTGAGTATCATGAGAATGATTGGTAAAATATTTAAAGATGTGAAAATCAAGAGATCTGATAGAGTATGCTCTCTTAGTACAATGTACTCTTCTGTAAAAATAGATGATAAAATTGTACCGATTGATCCTTTTTTGATGTATCAACGAATGTTGTTATTAAAAAAATCAGTACTGCTCTCTAAGAGTACTTTAAATTTGAACTTGCCCCATATCCACTATCTCTTTTCAAACAAAGTGAAATGAGAAAAACAGTAAAATCTGAATTAGCCCTATATAAAGAATTTGAAAACTGCAGGTTACAAGTCAATGTGATTAAAAATACTGATTTATTCGTAATTGATGGAAGCTTTTTATTACATAGAGTAAAATGAACTAAGCAGTGCAAAACTTACCAAGAAATCTGTTACTTGTATGTTAAATATGTTGTAACGTTATGTTCTACCATTACATAAATTAGGTCCCAAACGTGAACCATTGCAAGACCATGTTAGAGAAAGAACAAAATACTAGTCCATAAATAACTTGAGTACCAAATAGATTGTATTATATTATAAGAAATAATGAAAAATGTAATGCTATACCTTGATAATATCAACAATAACAAGTTTGAATCCAGTAAACTGCTTTGGAAAGTGTTAAGAAAATGTAAAGAATGAGAATCTATGCTGCAGTAACAAACTGGACCCTCAATAAAAGAGAATTAAACAATACAATAAGTAAATTAACAGTACCACCAAAATAAAATAGAATAACCACTTTGATTATCCTGATTAATGAAATAAAGTAAAATAATAAGATGATAGGAACCAGTGATATAAGATTGTAATGGTAATTAAACCAAGGGGTAAATGTAAGCCTACATGTTAGGTTAAGTACCATCATAAGATTTTTATACATTAAAAAAAAGCTAAAAAGCATTGTAAATTATATGAGGTATAAACATAAAACGAATAGTACTGGTAAAGTAGTAAATAAGACCACATTAACTACATAATAATGGTTATAATATCAATTATCACCTAAATAAAGAGAGATGTGAGGCACTAAAGACTGCCAACAATGATCTAGAAAAAGAATAGTTTTCCAAATAATCTAAGTAAATAAACTAGTTAGTATAAATAATACTAGAATCTTTGTAATGTGTAGAAGGTTCTAAGAGTGCAGACATGTTTAAACAATGTATTTTAATGAAACAAGGGACCCATGAAACCAACCTTAAGAGTCTGGATGGGGAAGTTAGTAAGACTTATCATAAGAAAGAAAGGTCACATTAAGTGATTAAATATACTGTCAAAGTTGCTGTACATTATAAAGAACATGTTAGAACAATAATATGAGAGGCAGAAGGAAGTATTGTCAAGATAAAAGTGAAACTAGGAGTCACTGTCACAGGACAGTGAACCTAAGAAAACTTATTTACATTGTTAATAATAAATAATCATTGATTTATGTTATGTGTATGTTAATGAAAGTTGAAGTAGACTATCAAGAACAATTTACAATAATTGTCTGTGATTAATAATAAGAATTGTAAATAGTAGGAAAGGAATTAATGCCTTAACAAAACAAAAAATAACAACTTATTCTGGAATCTTCTAGAATTGGCGCTCAACAACTTAATCAACAAACGTTAAACATAATAATATTTTCAACATAGCAAAAAGATATTATACACAAAACAGACGTGATCTCGCAATGTTAAAAAATATTATTCTTCAGCTTGCATAGTCTTTGACAATTATGGTAATACCGAAAGTACAAAAATTAGTGAACAGAAAAGACGTTATAGGGCTAACAAATGTTTAGAATTCACTATAAAAGAAGACACGCCTGTAACAATAAATCAAGAAAAATTTCTATCAAATGAAAGTAACAAAAAACAACTAATAAAAATGCTCTCTGATATGTGCATCAAACAAAATATCGAAGTAAAGCAATCTGATGCAGATGCTGATACGCTCATTGTTAACACTGCAATTAAAAAATCAAGGAGTAATATTCAAGTAACTATTGTTGGTGAAGATACTGATCTTCTTGTCATCTTAACTGCTTTAGCACCCAAAAATCGGAATATATACTTTTTAAAACCCAGAGCAGGTAAAGTTCCTGATAAAAAATTTTCCTCTAACAAAATGCAAAAAAAAATTAAAAACATAAAAAGATTGTATATTATTAGCACATGCGTTCAGTGGCTGTGATACAACTAGTTGCATTTTTGGTAAAGGGAAAAAACAAATTTTGAAATTGTTAGAAACTGAAGTTTTATTAGAAAATGTTATTGAAACTTTTAATAATTCTGAAGCAGATGCAGAAGGAATAAGATGTTGTGGTGAAATTTTATTTTTATTCTTATATGGTGAAAAAACGGCCAACAAATCATTAAATCGTTTAAGATGTGATTTATTTAAGAAATCTTTGAAAAAACAATCACCAAAGTTGGAGTCTTTGCCACCGACAGAAGACGCGGCTAAACAAAATTCATTTCGAACTTATCACCAAATTCAACTTTGGCTTGGAAATGTGGGGGTGGCAAAAAGTTGACGGGTTTTACGAGCCAGTGCGAACATTGCAAGGTCCTGCACCTGATACTATTCTGAAGCTTATATCTTGCGGATGCATTGGAGATTGTTCATCAGCTAGATGCAGCTGTAAAACAGCAGGATTAAAGTGTACTTCAATATGCAAAAATTGTCAAGGAACCGAATGCCTTAATCATTCTTATGAAGAACAATTTATTCCTGAATTAGATGTGCTTCAAGATTTTGAGTCAGAAGGTATTGAAGATGAAAATATTGAAACTGAAAATGAAGATAATAATTTTGTAAATGAAGATGATTTCCTGGAAGTGAGTATCTAAACTATTATGAATAAAAAATAGTACAGTTGTATATTTAGCATTTTTTTCAGGAGGAGATGGAATCAACTTAATATAATTATCATCTTCACATGCAAACTGTTATTAAAAAAAAAACAATCAAAAAATTATTATTATAATGTATATTTTTTGTATAACGTTACAAATTTTTGTAAAATAAATCAATTTGTTGATTTGTAAAGTTTTTTTGTGTATTTCTAATATATCCCTGCATGAATGTACTATATTTCAACAAATTTAAAAAAATATAAAATTAAAAAAAATTTCTAGCTCGCTTAGTATTGATCGGAGATAAAAATTGTAAAGAGCAAAAATACAGAAAATTACTTAAGCTACAACTTTCGTTTGAAAATGTTTTTCATCCAACTAATAGTTTTCGAGAAAATAGCGAAAACCCGTTTTACCCCAACTTCACCCTCCAACCCTTGCCCACAGCGCCCTCCCTAGGTCGTCACTCTTTTGATTTTTTAAGTACATTTGGTTAACTACCTGTCTGCAAAATTTCGTTGACTTACAAATTTATTTTTTAATACATCCACTATTTTTACTGTACTACTCATGTAACATTATTTAATAACCATAATGCTTCTTTGTACTGGAGAACATTCTCTCAACATGGATACTAACTTCTACAAACATCAGAACAGATACTTACCCTGTGTCTTTCCTCACGTAATGCCTTTTCTTCTTTCTTTTCTTTTGCACGTTTTTCAGATTCTTCCCTCCTTTCTTCCTTTTTCTGAGCTTTCTCTTTTTCTATCTGCTCCTTCTCTTTTATTTTCTCTGTTTTTTCTTTAACAACACTGTAAACACAATTTCAATTTACACCCTCAGCATTGTAAATACAAATGTAAAATAATAATAAATATTTGGTTAAAGATATTAATATAATAATAAAGCAATAAAGGACTGTTTAATTTTTTTCTAATCATGTGTAGGGATAAAGGATGACATCGCCATCACAAACAATTTTTTGAAAAAAAGAACTTTATGACTGTATTAATTGTTTCCAAAAATGATTATTTCTTAATAAAACCTGTACAAAGAAAATATTAATTTAATCACAGTGGCCTCTCTCTTATCTGCCATAGATGGGACCGGATAACGGTCGGTTAATGGAAAAGTCGGTTAATGGAAAAGTCGGTTAACAGAACGGTAGCTCATTTATAACTGTCGAACACAAAGAATTGAATAGCCTATAAAAAGGACCGGATAACGGTCGGTTAATGGAAAAGTCGGTTAACAGAACGGTAGCTCATTTATGACTGTCGAACACAAAGAATTGAATAGCCTATAAAAAGGACCGGATAACGGTCGGTTAATGGAAAAGTCGGTTAACAGAACGGTAGCTCATTTATGACTGTCGAACACAAAGAATTGAATAGCCTATAAAAAGGACCGGATAACGGTCGGTTAATGGAAAAGTCGGTTAACAGAACGGTAGCTCATTTATGACTGTCGAACACAAAGAATTGAATAGCCTATAAAAAGGACCGGATAACGGTCGGTTAATGGAAAAGTCGGTTAACAGAACGGTAGCTCATTTATAACTGTCGAACACAAAGAATTGAATAGCCTATAAAAAGGACCGGATAACGGTCGGTTAATGGAAAAGTCGGTTAACAGAACGGTAGCTCATTTATGACTGTCGAACACAAAGAATTGAATAGCCTATATTTGAAGTACATGTACGTACAACCCACTTTGTACTGTATCTATAAATGAAATGCTTACGATAAAATTGGATAAATGGTTTAATTATAATTGCTTTAATTATCTGTGAGCACAGGAAACAGAACAGTAAACAAAACATATATATGGTAGTGTACATGAATGACTTACCTTAATTATGAAAACAAGAAAGAAATTATGTTCTGCTTTCTTGTAACTTATGTCGGTTCTAATTTGAAAAGAAACGAAGACTTTGGGTGTTAAGTAAACTATGTAGGCAGAAAATTAAAGTTGTAACATGAAAACATGTTACCTATATTTTAATGTACAATTAACCTACGTAAAAACTAACACTTTAATACACACTGTACACTTAAACGTTTAAAACCCTCGGATTTATGAGAAAAAGTCGGTCATTTTCTTTTGTTTTAAGTTACTCCGACATCTGTCAGCTGCATAATCCCTCCATGTCAGTGGTAATCATTAAGCACAGTACAGTATTTCATCGTTAATAGAATATAATGTACATACTGTATAGCAAAATTGAAGTTAAGGGCATGGAAATTAGCGAAACACTTACGGTCAGAGGGGAAAGGCGATGTGGAGAGTCCCTGTGAGATGTGAGAAGAGAATTGTTATCAGCGACCATGCAGCCAACCTATGAATATCAATTCTAATAGTAACAAAAACTCACGACTGTTAAGGTTTTATTGTAAATGTGTCACCATGAATTTCTATGTGTGTGTGTGTGTGTGTGTGTGTGCGCGCGCACACGCAGTCACACGGCTCCCTTAAAAAAAAGAATTATACGTTTATTGTTTCCAACGTAAATCAAATAATAATAATAATAATAATAATAGTGTAATTGTATTACTATACAAATCAAGCATATGATATGTACTGTTCACACATATTGGAATTTGTTGCTGTTACATATCAGAATAGTGTAATTGTATTACTATACAAATCAAGCATATGATATGTACTGTTCACACATATTGGAATTTGTTGCTGTTACATATCAGAATGTTTTATAAACATACTAGCTGGATACCCGTGCTTCGCTACGGTGATTATCAGAGAAAAACGGAATGTGAAATCAGAAAAAAGAAATAGGTTACTTGTGAAGGTTAGATACCGGTATTTTGAAACTAAGAGAAACTATTTAAGCTATTTAAGCTTGATCAATTTGAAGATGATCAAGCTTGAAATGATCAATTTGATCAAGCTCGATCAATCAACTATTAAAGATTGAAAACTAATGAATTATCAAAAATGACGCCGTATTATTTAGTTAAAGAGGGTAAGCTAAGTTTCTGTTAGAGATTAAGACAGTCCTTTATTGTAAGTCTAACAACAATAAAATAGATGAGCTTAAGCCCTTTGATCCCACCACCACCCCTGGTTTTTTGGTCTACGTAGCTAGGCTAATAACTTGTTTAGCATATACTTTCAGTTGCTCCCTCAGATTAAGTGCTCAGGACCTCCCTGTAAACAACATTCCTGTTTTGCTCTCTGGCTGGAGGATGACCAGGCTGTCAGGTGAACTGACTCTGGAGCATGCCACGTACAACTGGCCATGGGAGAAACAGTCACTCCTCAGATCAACACCAGCCACTATCAAACTCTGCCCCCATGCCTTATTGATGGTCATGGCGTAGCACACCTTAACAGGAAACTGCAGACGTTTGAACTGAAAGTGGTAGTCTGATGGGGTCACAAGAATTCGGGGGATGAAGACAGTTTCTCCCTTACCGACGCCTGTGAAAATCGTGGTTTTGATGACATGTTTGTTTAGAGTCTTCACCTGAAGCCTGGTGCCATTGCACAGTTTCGGAGGGTTTAGATTCCGCAACAGCATGATTGGAGCGCCAACCTTGAGGTAGAGGACGGAAGTGAGGTGGTACTCCTGGTGGGTCGAGAGTATGCAAGAACTCCACAGGGTAATGTAGCGCATCCTTGACCTCCACCACAGAGTCCACAGACTCATACCTCATATGCTCAGTAGGCAGCTTCTCCAACAGAAAGTTGTTGATGCTGTTGGCTGAGTTGTTTGTTGGAATGAGAATAGCTCTTTCCCTCAGCCATGAAGTGCAATCCTCTCTAGCCTGATGAATGTTGGGGTATATTCTATCACTCAAGCTGATCAGATCTCCCACAACATTGCAAAGGTTACCAGGAATATTTATTCTTCCCTTCTCTTCCAAAAGCTTGCCATCACCAATATCAAGAAATAAGTTAGAAAACTCCTCTACCCTCAAGTCAAGTTGGAGGTGGACACGCATGTTAACTCTCAAGGACAGGACTTTGACATTAGGCCATAAGAGGGATGACTTGAGACAAGCCTTGACTTCATCTCCACGTGTCCCCCGTGGCACAACAGGCAAGGTCTGTCTGAAGTCACCAGCCAAAAGCACCGTAACTCCACCCATAAGACAGTTGCGGCCCCTAATGTCCTGGAGCGTCCTGTTCAGAGCCTCAATTCCTCCCTTGTGGGCCATGGTGCACTCATCCCACACGATAAATTTGGCTTCTCGAAGTACCTGAGCCATGTCACTCTGCTTAGAGATGTTACAAAGTGCAGATTCAGAATGATTCAGGATGAGAGGTAACTTGAAGGCAGAGTGAGCCGTCTTGCCTCCGTCGATCAGGGTAGTTGCAATACCTGAGGAAGCAACAGCAACAGCGATGTTCCGTTAGCCCCTAACTGTGGCTAGCAACAGATTGATCAAGAACGTTTTGCCAGTGCTACCAGGAGCGTCAAGAAAGAACAACTGCCCAGAATCAGAAGCAATGCTGTGCATGATTTCATCGTAGGCTTTTCTCTGTTCTTGATTTAATTTTGGAACATTCACAGCAACTGTTTTGGACAGCTGAACAGTATCATAAGACAGTTCCCTCAGGTATTCACGGTTGGTGACAACGGCTCCTTGCGCTCGTGAAGGTGGTGGACGTCCGAACTGTAGGAGTGTTTTACCCGACATGGAAATGACAATATCCTCAAGAAGGATGAGGCACTGGTTGTAAACAATGTCAAGGACCAGTTGGGAATCTCCGTGCTCTCTCTCCATTTGCTGTCTAACATCTTCCGCAAGACTGTCTCGGTGTTTCTCCCATAATTTTATGGGATCTCCTACTTGGCAGAAAACCAGCATGATGGCAAACAGCTCATGGATTTTGTTAGGAGAGTCAGAGATGGAGGCTTCTTCCAGAGTATGGTCCCAGTGAACATTGTCCTCCAGCAAGCCAAGTGCTTTGCACGCTGCGTGGAATGTCGGGTGGACTACCCCTGCCACAGTTTTTAGGGCAGTAAATGACATAGGACCACGGACCTCGTGCAAGAGGAGGCGTAGGTAGTAGCACTCAGCATTACCGGGATGGACAGTGTACACTCTGCCCAAAACCTGATCCTTCTTCACCCCGGATAACCTGGCACAGGCTTCCCTTGTTTCCTCCTGCAGAATCTGTTGCCTTTCAATAAGTAATAAGTCGGAACTTCGCAATATAAAAGGGTCCTTGCAAAAGTAAACTCTTTGGCCGTTTTTGAGATGTACGGCAAGGTACATAACAGGAGGAAACCTTTCATGGATAGGGAAGCAGAGAATGTGCCAGGCTGCCTCAGAGCTGCTGATGTATCGTCCTACCTCATACCTCGTCATCTTGTCCAGATCTTCAATGGTGAACGCTGCCTGGTCAGACCCTTTGTTAACGTACTTGCAGATGTATTAAACGGATTTTACATAACTGCAGTACTCAACATTAATCTGGGCCAAGAAGGTGCGAGACAGGACGGGGTTGTATAGCACCATCCAGCAATTGTCAAGATCGAATCCACTGATGTTGGCAGTGAACTGCCAGGTGTAACGGGACCAAAAGGGCAGAACCATTTTTTAATATTATTCAATAATTCCCCACGTATGTAACCATTTGTAAAATACGTCTTTAGAAGTCTGGGTAGGGTGACTAAGCGTGTATGACACAGGCCTTGCCATCACTAGTCGAATAGACCTAACCTTATAAGGCAAGGAATTTTTGTAATTAGTCTGATGTCACGACGGTACCATGAGAGAAACACGTGCTTTCAATATTACAACGCAGTTATGGGTTCCAGAAACAACCAGAATCTTCTATTTGTAAAGACAAGGGACGAAGCGGGGATCCAGGGGAACCACATGGCCGATGCGTGGAAGCCCCGGATAGTATACGATGGCCAGCCACAATTCGGGGCAGTCGACAAAACACCTTAAAATCCGTACGGTCGTGTTGAACCTAGCCCGCGGGCAAATTAAGTATAGGCCTACCAAAAGTTGTGAATATGAATCTAATACAGTTATAAATAATTATTTATTTATTATTTTATATTTATTATTATTATTTTATTATTTATTTATTTATTATTATAAAGAAAAAATGCAACCTTAAACTTTATTTAACAGTGTGGGACAGTTTTTTTAGTGTTGGAGTAAAAAGTGAACTGCGAGTGATGGCGTAACATCTTGGATACCCGCTCCAACTAAGTATAGAGAACGACTGGGCAAAAGAGTTTAACATCTAATTACATATTTCCTTAAAGCAAAATTCAACAGAAATAAATAATTATGAGATCTCAAATTTAGGGGGGTAGAAAGTATGAGAGAGAGAGAGGGGGAGTGAGTGTGCATGAGAAGTACTGGTTTGATAAGTAAAATCCTTGTTAGATTAAGTATCAGTAGTTGCATTTATTAAATTTTGTTTTATAATTTCAATAGGAAAGAATAATAAAAATTAATATGGTCAATAAATATAAAGATAATAACTATATAACCATGTGTTAAGAGTAATTATTATGCCATAACCACACCTTATTTTCTGTACTGAAAAACTCGCCTAGTCGAGTCTGCGAACTTCTGAATTAAGGGAAATAAATTTACTAAATTAATTAATGGGAAGAGTGTCAAGGTTTATACGTTTACTTCTACAAACATGTTGGCGGCCCTGGAAATTTTGTAGGATTTGCAGAGTTTAAGGTAGGTTAGAGAAAAGATCGGATTCACTGGGGTAAGTAGTCTTCTTGGGGGATTGTAAATTGATTGTACATTTACACGGGGACTGCCTGTGATACTGAGGATAACCATCCAGGTGCTGTGTTTCACCAGCAGTGAACCATTTGTGGTACAATCAAAACAGGATTTATTTGGTTTGCTTGAATGTTTTTCATATGCAACTGGCCAAAGAGTGTCTCCGTACCCTGTTCGGAATATATGTGCCGAACTTAGAACTCAAAATACACCCTCAATGCCACATAGCAAGGAATAGAGGGACATGTTGAACTGTGTCGCGATTATTTTCGTGCCTCCTCTTGGTTATAGGTTAGATGAAGAAAATACTGTTTAGTAACTCCCCAAAAGCATAAAGCAAAGTAAAAAAATAAACAATAGACTTCCAGGAAGCGTGCAGTTGGAAAAAAGCTGCATTATCGGTGTCATGGTTTTTAGTGGTTTTTCGCGGTTAGGCGTTAAAAGTTTTCAAAACCCTTTCTTAGCGAGCACTTAGGAGCCAAGAGGAACATACATGCCGAATTTCAAGTTTGTAGGCTTTATAGTTATGGAGATTTCGTGATGAGTGAGTGTATGAATAAGAGAGTGGTATTTCGCTTTTATATATACAGATATCTGAGTGTTGGTGGGTTCTGTCATTGTGTACTGTTGAGACGTAAAATAACTACAGCCTTTCTGACCGTTCTTATCACAATGGAATTTGCAAGCTGTACACTTCCACTCCTTAATTACACTTGACTATCTCTACAGTTTATCATTACATAAAGGAACACGTTCTTTGTATTAATTTAATTGCAAAAATCTTTTTAATCCTGGACAACAAAAAACTGTTTATTATTACTTCCTGTGCTTGACTATGAATAACTTTCCTGTCTTTGCTAGTTGAAGGAGAAGTATCCATTTTAACCAATCTTATTACGGGATGATAACACACATAATTACGATAATACGTAATTACAGAAGAAAAACTACCAGTAGGAATTAACTAAAAAATTAAATAACTAATAAAAATGAGTGACTGTAAAACAACGATACAATTAATAATCAATTAAAATAATAATAACAAATGCAAGACTGAGATAGTACGCCACACAGTAACTAACAATGTACGGGTAACTAAAACATCACATACAAAGTTGGCAATACCTTTGCTTGCGTACCAGCTGATACTCCATTACCCTCCCACCATTCACAATTTCAAAGTGGACTCGTCCATCCATAAATTGGTTTATGCGCATATGCCCTTAACTTTCAATTTTACTGTACATAGTCTTTATTAAAAAATGATTAATAACGTATTAAAAAACATAATGATAACATATTATTTGTGTATATATGTATAGTTAATTTTTAAACCCTCCTAGTGAAACAGTCGGTTAAGAGAGGCCACTGTACTAAGACTGCAATTATACAACAATTAAACTTTTAGTACTCACACTGGTGTTTCCTTCTTTGAAGTTTCAGGTGGGGGTTTTATAGGAGACAAAGAATCTATCTGTGAACGAGTTAGTGCTCTCCTTTCCTTAGCCGTAATATCTTTGCTTTTATCGTTTGATATTACTGATTTATCTTTATCTAAAAACAGCACAAACGTTTCTTGTTACAACGAGAAACAAAACAACAACAGACTGACATAAAATCCATATTAATATTAATGTAACAGCCTTTGTACACCATCTGAATCTTATCCATATCAATGACTCAAATAAAAACTTTAGACAGTATTCAGAAAAATCTGTCTCCTGCTACCAATTGTTAAATCTAGTTTTAGTTATAAGATGCCTTCTATGTTTTTCCTTTTAAAATTAAGCATGGTTAAATGTGTATAGTAATGAAAATGCACCAGTGTATATACTCTCCACGAATAGTCAAGACTTTTATTGACCTCTGAACAGTAAATCACCAAGTTGCCCAGACATTTACAAATACAGTTAATCAATAAAATCTAACGGGTGGGGCGATGAAAATACAACAATTTTTGTCAGCTTGCGTTTGGTTACTATGGCAACATTAAATAAACAGATGGTTTCATAACCCCAATTAAACTATGCAATTTGAGAAAAACATGGCTCAATGGCTACTTGAACATCATATGTTTGCTGTAGAAACTTTTTTTTTTAAGGAATGATTAAGTACCCAAGTATAACAACACAAAGATTGTTAAGATATTTCAATGTTGGGAGACAAGGAAGAGTTACAGATTGCTCAACAATATCGAACTGGGTAAGAACATTTAGAACCACTGCCTCGACAAAGAAAACAATTGAAGGAAGTATAAAAACAGAGCACACACCATAAAATGTGGAAAAGGTAAGAGCTACTGTCACACGTAGTCCAAAAAGGTCTGCTAGAAACCATGCTATGCTACTGCAGATTTCCAGTCAGTCTCTGCAGAGGATTTTGCACCAAGATCTCCAATTTCTTCCACACAACATTCAAGTAGCTCAAAAACTATATGAACATGAATACACTAAAAGAGTTGATTTTGTAGTGAAATATTGGAATTTGAAAATCAATAACAAAACTTTCATGAACACTTGATTATCTCAGATGAAACACATTTTCACCCTTTGGGCCATGTCGATAAACAAAACATGTGCTACTGAAGTGACAGTAACTCTCAAGAACTTCATGTTATACTTCTTCATAGCCAGCAAGTCACTGTTTGGTGTGAAGTTTCCTCTGTCTATGTTTATGAACCACATATCTTTGAAGATGATGATAGAAAATCAGTCACTGTGAACTCTGACCAATATGTACAAATGCTAAACAACTTTTTTTCCTTTGTTAAATGATGATCAACTGATACTGACTCGGTCTTGTTCCAGCAGGATGGAGCTACTGCACAAAACACAATGGATGTGTTTGAGGATCAGTTGATCTCAAAATTTGGTGCAATACTCTGGCTAGCAGCATCTACAGACCTGTCTGCATGTGATTTCTTTTTGTGGGGCTATCTTAAGTTTAAGGTTTTCCATTCACGGCCATGTGATTTAAATCAACTCATTCAGCAGATCATCGAAGAATTAAGGTGATTCTACAAGCCATGGTGCTGAGAGTCATAGCTTTTTCCATCAACTCAAAAAATGTAAGTGTGTCAATACGCGTCACTTACGGGATGTTATTTTCAAACGATTAACATAACTAAGTAAAATGGCATCTTATTACCTTTGTGTTTATATCATATTTTACCTAAAAATATTAAAAGAGTTCCTGTTGTGATAGTTTTAAATTGATGTGTTCTCATTGGCCCACCCTTTATAACTTCTTAGTTATATGATAAGCTTAATTATGCTAAATCCACAAATTTTCTACAGAAAAAACACAAATTTTGTGTGATTATCGATTACAAAAATTCACATAACTCTGTTACTGTTGGTGATAGATACTGCTGGCTCTAGGACTGTTATCTATTTTACAGCTCTTTAAAAGGCCTTTCATTTAATATCTCAACATAGTTAAATAAGATGGTTTTTAACCTGTTTCCAAATTTTCATTTTTGGAAAACTCAAAAACACGCTTTGTTTTTTTTTAAAGATTTTGATTTTTGTATGTACGTTATTTTTCAACATATAACGAGTGTTTGATAAGTCAGTGCAAGACACAATTTTGGGGGATTTTTTTTGTTATTTCCCAACATAATCTGTTTTCAAAACTAACGATGCTTTCACTTAGTCCAATCATACTCAAGTTTTACGATCCCATCCTTATAGTATGATTTATCCAAGTCTTCAAAACAGACAGACGTTATGGTAATAACTTCATCATTTTGCATATGTCTCTTCCAGCAAGCCACTTCTTCATATTTGGAAACAGATTAGTCTAAATGACGAGCAGGGGTGATGCAGATTTTCATATCATAATTCAATTTTACTGTTATAATAGAAGAAGAGTAACCTGGTGCATTGTCTTGGTAAAAAAGAACGTTCACTGTTGAATGTGGTTGTTTCTTTCTTTATTTAGAAGATCCAGCAAAGATACATAATATTACCTAGTTATCGTTTTACCCTTCTCCAAAAAGAAAGTAAATAATCTCCATAATTAAGATTATGCCACGAGCATCCCAAAAGACAGTGGCCATTACCTTACCTCATGATCGAACAGTTTTCACTTCCCTTTGCAGCTAGTCCCTTAGTGCAACCAACTGTTTGAGTGTTCCTTGGTTTCAGGTTGGTGGGAGTGATGTATCCAAGTTCCTCTCACTTATGTTGAAACAGCGCCAAACCTTGCTTTAAAATGTTTACTCATTCATGCTTTTGATCAACTGTGAGCAAATGCAGCACTTGTCTTGCAGACTGTTTTTGTATATGTAAATACGATGCATTTGAGATGCCTATTGTCTTTGCACTTACTTTCAATCTTCTACCCTCCTCCATTTTTTCTCTGCAGTTGTAACCTCAACAGGCTGTATAGAACATTCAGCATGTTTGTGGTCATGTGACCACTACAAAAATAACCAAACCACTTGTAAACTGTTCTAATCGACAGAGTTGACTCACAATAGTATTTATTTATTCGGATAGGATATTTAATTTCCTGTGCAGTTTTGCCTTTCAAAAAGTAATATTTCATCTCTACATGAAATTCTCTTCTATCCATTTTTTAATACTTGATCAATTCACTCGACTGTCAACTATAGAATTCTGAATATATCTAACCGAAGCATGCTCCTCGTGGAGATGTAGGAAACTAGGAATTACATCAACTATGTATTTTGCACCATCTCTTGATTTTGCACGGACTTATCAAACATCCCTCATGATTGCTAGATGTGTACCAATTTTCATAATCGGAAAAACAGTTGTAATAAACATGATGACATTGATGAGCCAGGACTACAGTGTAATGTTAAAACTACCTCAGCCTAAGTCGGAACTATTTGATGTAATAATGTGTTCATAAAATTATATACAATTATTTCATTTTCATAAGTCATTCTACATTCTGTGTTCAGTGGGTTCATCTGGACAGGACAGGGGGAATTTCTTTTATGGGAGAAAACTGTGTGAACTTATAACTGGAAATATGAACTGGTTTCCGTGTACCAACTGTCAAATACAGATGGCAAACCTATGTTGGTTTTATATGTGTTGGGGGTTCAAATTCTTAAAAAAAACTCAAAACCCCTACCTTAAATCAAAGATACATGTGTGTGTATGTGATGTGTTAAATCAGAAAAAGTTTATTTTATATAATATGTACTGTATATTTTTGGTATTGATTCCTTATTCGTTTCCTTTAAACTGTGAATTTGTGTGATAACTTTTTTCCTAACATTATTTATAAAAACTATCACCACTAATCGTTTTTCACTGATCTGTTATTGGATGGATAGATGAGCTAGGTCTTACATTATTTTATAAAGATGTCACTGCATTAGGCAAAATGATTCTAATTTTAATTAACCGAGGCTTTTAATTATTATGAAGCAGTATGTATAGAGATTCTACGTTAAATTAACTGAAATCATATTAACCAATTATTACACACTATTATCAATGAAAATTATTTAAATATGATTCTCCCTTTATTCCAACATCAAAATTGGTACGGTATGTCTCTAGATAATATATATTGAAAAATTAATAATTTTTTAATGAAAAGGTCCGTAGGCCTATGTTGTTGGGTGTTTTGAAATGAAGTTTTGAAACTGGGGTTAAGAAAATTTTGAAATGTAATTTTATCAGTTCTTCCAGCGAGCTTTAAAATAATATATAGCAGAGCTCTGTAACTTCAACAATTTCAGAGCTAAGTGAATTTTTGTAATTGGTAGTCACTTAAAATTTTGCAATTATTGTGATTTTTTTTAACACTTTCAGTCTATGCCCGTACATTGTATGGGCGTGTCAATTTTGCATAGGTTTAAACTGTTTTTCAAGCTTGCCGTATGAGAGCAGCACATCACAACTGGTGAACTGTAGTTATTTCTTTATTTAACAGATAGGATTGAATGCATTTAACTGAATAAACAGCAAGCATTTTGTCTTTTGTTTACAAGCTTGCACAGTGTTTTGAAACTTTTTCACACCCGTGTCAATTACACATAAATATTTTTTAAAATATATTTCCTTTACTTTTTATATTTCATATAATGTGTTGCATAGACTAGCGTCCAATAATTATATAAAAACCATAAATGTGTGCTTGAAAGTAAGTTACAAATATAAATTGTGACTTAAAAATAATTTGTTTTAATTTTTTTAGTGCAGTTGTAACTTAATTTTGTTTTAAATAAAAACTGTAAAGTGTTACACATCAGATTAAAGAGGAAGAATGGAGCTAAAAATAGTATACGGTAAGTTGACAAAATAGAATTTATTGTTTAAGTTGTAGCATAACAATGAAATACACTAAAAAACACCAGGCCACCGTGGGTTAACACCCCTTACAGGCCAAGGTCTGAAAGTGTTAAAATAAATGTAAAAACTACTGGCCCAACAAATCCAAAATTTTAATAATTTACAGTTACAATTTACACACCAAAAATAATTAAAATCTGAGACATTGGGTGACTTATCTGATTTATTGGGTGACTTGATACGGAACAACCCAAAACTGACTTTAATGCACCCCTCAATGCTGTCAGTAGTGAACAGGTTAAATCTTGCTGACATAAAAAGAAATAAAATTACTCAATTTAAATATTATATAAAAATCTTAATATAATTACATACATAATTTCTAAAACTGACCTGGTTTTGTCTCTCCATTAACTTGTTTTGTCACTGTGGTATTAATTACAATACTTCTCTGCACACTTTCACTTTTATCCTGCTTGATACTAATTTCCTGTGTCTTCGCAGGCTGAAAACCACAAACTGGCGTTACAATGGTTGACTGAAATAAATTATTATTAGCAGGGAACAATTTACTTCTTACTCTACACACACTTCAACTAATTCCAACTTTGTTGTGTTTACTCGCTGAACTGCTACTTGCCATGTTCCGGACGAGGTCATTCAGTGTTTCCACTATTATTAAGTCCTAAACCACGACACTGTTTAGGATACTGTCGTGGTTTACGACTTGATAATGGTGGAAACACTGAAAGGCCTCATCCGGAACATGGCAGGTAGCAGTACAGCGAGTAAACAGGACAAAGTTGGAATTACGGACTGCTAATTCAAATAACAAGATGAATTTCAAATAATGTTTATCATGGTCACGACGATGGCACTTTAGGTTACTATGTAACTTTCAATCACTAAAATCATCATTATATGAATTAAAATAATACACACAAAGGTTATTTATGAATAAGAAGAATGATCTGACCCATACCTTGATATGAGCTATAAAATGTACCTTCTTTTTTTTTTAATCCTCCATTAACAGTTTTTCCACCATCCATTCTATCCCCTCTCCCAATCGTTAAAAAAATAATTGTTTTTTTTTATTTCTTTTAGTATCTTGGCCTTCACATGGCTCGAATCATTTAAAAAAATACCTTTTGAGTACTTTTAACAGAACTTTTTCGAATGTTTTCACTCCCTTCCAGCCACCTCAAATTTTCTAAATATTTTTAAAAAATTTTCTCAAAAACTATCGACAGTGGCAATCATGAAACTTTTACAATAAATTTTTAATAACTTGTTTCAACACCTAAAATTTTTCTGATCATAAGTGGCGGAACACGTTTAACATTTAAAAAAAATCTTTTTTGTATATTATCGTATACAGAGCCAAACTTTTTAGTTGAAAATCCTTAAATGCCATTTTTTATTTTACTTTAGTATCCAGAAACATTACGGATACATTAAGCTACAAATTGAAGTAAAACCGAGCTGTTTACATCAACTAACAATGGAAATACAAGTTAAAGTTATAAAGTACACTGCCTTGTTTACATTTACTATTTATTGGTTTTATATTTTTTATGGCTTTGTTTATAGTAAAAAAAAATTAATTTGTGGAACGCTGGAGAATAATGGATTTGACAATACAAAAGTTTAAAAATAATAATTCTCTAACTTTAGTTTTTGTATGATAAATTTTCAGGTCGCCCAGTACATAAGAATGAAAAACCCATACCCACAATGTATATCCCTATCTTCCCCTGTATGTCATGTGACTTCTGAATGAAGAGTAAAGATTTTGAAAAGTTGTGCAAGGACCGTCCTTACAGTTTATTTTTAATATAATTAATACATTTTTCCTGTTATTTTCATATAAATAAATAGTAAATTATTATAAATAAATCACCTTATATCCGTCGTGTGACTTCGTTACGTCGATTAAAATGACGCGTTTCGGAACATCTGTTCCATCATCAGATAAAATCGCACTATTGAGGTCGTCAAACGTTAAAAACACATGTTACACATAATTGTCCACTACGTAATATAAATAAATAAATACATCTACTGAATTTATGGTGAATATCGAAGGAATGCCAAAGGGATTCCAGGGATTCCTTCAATTTTATTAAAATGTATACTTATTAAGAAATTTGAAAAAAAACAACCAGTGTGTTATTTTTGTAAAATCCCATCTAAAATTCATAAAAAATCATCAAGGTTTTGGACTGAAAAAAGTCTAAAAAAATGTCTGAAACCTTATGTCAACTAGTCAGTTTTAATAAAAATACCAGTATTTAAATATAATAATCTCCACATACGCAAGATAAGTGATTTATAATTTTCAACCGTACATCATTTTAATGTAGAAGATTGTCCACCAGACACTTTAGACATGTGACTGTATACTGTTATCAGTTTATGAAGTAATACAAATTTAAATTATCAGAAAGTTGGGATATATACAGGAAATTATAGATACAGTGTTGGGACAACTTCGAAATAGCCTACTTCATGAAACTGAAATATTTTAATCAGCTGAATGTCAAGATACCATATGGGAAATACTTGTTTTTATAAATACTACTAGATGACCCGGTGAACTTCGTACCACCTAAAATTGATTTGATTGTAACTCTTCATAAGCGATTATCAATCCTAATCAACCTTCCAACTCCAATTCATTGAGATCGATAATATTAGCCACATCGTGTACGGTTTGAGTTTTGTTTGGTTATTAAATGAAACTCGTTTGTAATTCAAATGAATTCAATGTCTTTTATTTACATGAAAGATAAATGCAGTTAACATTCAATGCAAAGCTTTCTGGTAAACTACGTTTTTTGTTTTGTTTTCCGGCGCGTAAATAAACAAAGATGATGGCTTTCCGACACGCGAACACGCGACATACAGTTGTCCACGCGCGAAACACGGAAACTCCAAGTTAATTCCACAAACTTCCAACGACTGGCCTTGTGATTTGTTGATGGTCATCGTGAAGGCCAGACGCACGGGGAATTGCAGCCATTTAAAATCGAATGGCAAGTCCGTTGGAATCATCGGGATGCGCGGAATCAAAACATCCTCTCCTTCGTACTTTCCCTTGATAATCGTCACCTCGATGACGTTGTTCATAAGCTTTTTCACAGCCAGTCTCGTTCCATTGCATAGTCGAGGTTGATTGATGTTACGCAACATGATGATGACTGAGCCTACTTTCAACTGCAAATTGTGAGGTGGTAATCCAGGCAATTCCAGCGAATTCAAAAATTCTGTGGGATAGTTGACTACCTCATCCTGGTTGATAACTGTGTCAACCGATTTGAAGGAAAACAACTGTCCCGGAATGAAATTTTGAATGGACGCATTGAGATCATCGACATCTTTGTTTTTCGCTGCCAATATGGCTCGTTCGCTCAGCTAATTATGGTTTTTGAAGTTCTGCGCTACGTTCAGAAAAACACGCCCAATGAGCTCCTCCTTCGATTCGGTCAACTGACAGAAATCAGTGGGCAATGTGATGAATCCGGTCGAGATGTCAACTGCGATTTTCCCATTACCAATGTCCAACAATTGCTTTGAAAACACATCTGCATTTCGATCTTGTTGCAAAAACACTCGCATGTTAGCTGTCAATCGGAGTGTCTTCACATGCTGCCACAAATTTGATGATTTTAAGCACGCGTTTAGTTCGTCAGCTACAGTTGATCGTGGAATAACTGGAAGAGTCTGACGAAAATCACCGGACAACAGAATAATGGCTCCACCAAAAATGTTTTTTTGTCACGAAGATCTTTCAACGTTCTGTCCAGCGCCTCCAGTGACCTCTTGTGGGCCATCGTGCATTCGTCCCAAACGATCAATTTGCATATCTGTAGAATCTTCGCCATTGCGCTGTTTTTGGCAATGTTGCAAGCTGGTGTCTCGTTGATTTGCATATTCAGTGGCAATTAAGGCAGAATGTGCAGTTTGTCCGCCTTCTAACAAAGTCGCTGCTATTCCAGATGAAGCTAATGCTAGGGCAACTTCATTCTGCGATCGAATCCTCGCCAAAAGCAATGAAATTAGGAACGTTTTTCCAGTCCCTCCGGGAACATCCAGGAAGTAAATTCCACCAGTTCCATTGTTCACAGCTTCTATCAAAGAGTTGTACGCAGTCTTTTGTTGTTGATTCAATTGCGAAACATTTGTATGAACTGCTTCGGCTAATGCTTCGGTGTCGTATTGTTGTTCTCTTTGTAACTCATGGTTAAATGCATCGTGCATTGGACGATTGGGTGATATCATGTCCAAATAGGACAACACTTTATTCGCCATCAATAAACACATGTCTTCTATCATGATCAATGTCTCGTTGTGAATTTCTGCAGTCATTTGCAATGTCGGATTTAAAGTTTGGCGACGCACACGATGCAAAACATCTTCAGACATGTCGTCCTTATATTTGACCCACAAATCGTTCGGATTCGAAGGGAAACATGTGGATATGATAATCGAAAACAACGTGCGAATTTGATGCGGTGATGAAGATATGACGGAATCTTTGAGCGTATTGTCCCAATGCGAATCGTTCTCGAGCAAGTGTAAGAGTTGACACGCCTCACGGTAAGTCGCACACAGATGCCCATTAACGGTTCTCAGTTGTTGAAACGACATCGGACCACGGACATTCACCAACAACAATCGAAGATAGTAACATTCGTCGTTATTTGGATGCACAGTGTAGATGCGACCCAGAGCGTCTGAGGCAAATACATTTGGATGTCCTTCAACTGGTGTTCCTTGTTTCCGACACTGAAACGATTTCGATGATGCATTCCATGTGTAGTAGCATGGCATTTCAGCATACAGCAAAGTGCGAGCAAAAGCATCTGCTTGACAAACCGAGAAGAAGCTTGTCAATGTTGTCGACGGTGGCCGTGCCGCTCTGTCCGCTGCGTTCTCTGGATTGAAATACACTCATTGTCCGTTTTCCAGATGTACTGCCAAATGTACAACTGTAGGGTGTCTTTGTGGATCGCAAAGGAAAAGATGCGCCAAATCGCCTCGTTGCTGCTGACATAGCGACCCATCTGATACTGAGATACTTCGTCGTTTGCATTTGTCACAGCGAAAAGAGCCATATCGCTGCCTTTGTTCACATATTTGCATACATACTTGATCGACTTGACGGAGTTACAGTATTCCACATTGATGTGAGCCTCAAAAGCCTTGGACAATATCGGCGAATATGGCACAATCCAACGATTGTCCACATTAACATCTTGTCCTTTGACCTTCAGAACTGCAGATTGCCCATTGTCCGCAACTGATCGCCGACGATACAATGGGTATCCGTCATTGCCTGTGATGGTGTCAGCAATCAGGTATCTCGGGTATCGCTTGGAACACTTACCATCGATCATACAGGGCGAGTCATTGTTGAAAACTCCGCAAGGTCCATGGATCATATTCTTAGTCACCACTGCATGCAATTTCGGATCAACAGCTTCATCCGGGATTTCGGCTGAGATGATTGAATCGATTTCATCCGGCCTGATTTTGTCAACTAACCAAACCAAAATGTGCGCATGAGGCAGACCATGCTTTTGCCATTCAACGGAGTACATCCAACAACGAACTTGGCCATACACACGGTGCTTTATGATGAAATCCATCAGAGATTTTAATTTTTGTTTAAAAACTCTGGCAGTGATGTCATGTCTGTCAACTGGTGTTTGGCTGGGTAGCAGTTCCTTCTTGATTTCGATCCACTGAGGGTTACAGGTGAATGGTATGAATAGGTCTGGGCGGCCATATTGTCTAACATATGACATCACATCTTGCGCGTACTCGTGCATGTGGCGCGGGCTTCCAATGTAAGTGGCCGGCAAAATTGTCATTCTTCCCACGTTGTTTGCATCGCCGTCGGCATTAATCGCATCGCGGAGATGAATGTATTCTTCAGATCGGAGCTGCTTTTGGTTCAAACGAATATATGTCAATCGCTCAGTCTCAATTTTGACATACATGTCAACCGCGAACTGATGGAAAAGACAGCAACACTTCAAAATGTGATTTATTTCACCTTCATGGATCATAAGTCTGTATGAATAAAAATTCATAGCACTTACTTTTTTATTGGTTTCAGCGCCTGTTAGTTGATTAACCATTTTGATGTTGAAATGGTATCCGTCCTCGCCCTGCCAAAAGATCAATGGATGTTGTAGCGCATCGTAAGTCCTGTGCGTTTCGGACACGCGTTTCAATTCATTGTTCCAACGATGAAGCACGATATCTCTAGATTGCAAATTTTCTCCGACAATAACAACAGCCACTTCGTCGATTGTCGGCGAATTGAACCTTCTTGCGTGCTCACCCGCAGGCGTTTTGTCAGCCCTGATGACGATATTATGGCTGTCGGATGGCATCCGATCCAACACAATTTTGAACAATCTGATCAATTCGTTGTTCTGATGAAGAAACGTTTGCAATTCTCTGACAATGGCTCGCTTCGTTATCGGATTGTGAGCACAACGCTGATTAACTTCCGCATCCGAATTGCCCATGAAATAAATTTGTAAGAATTGATGGTCCGCATCCGGTGGCGGTAACAGCGCTCCTACTAAATGATATATTTGCCCTTGAATTTTGAAAGTGGGCATGAAATTGTCCCGTACAATATGCGTTGCGCCAAACGACGTCATTTGGAAACAACTGTTGTATTTTTGGATGTTGGCCAGGAAATGGGTAGAATCACTTCCCGTTCCAGAAACTAATATGCGTAATGGCTCTGGTGGCGGGACCAATTGTGGCAATTTCACTTTTCCACCCGCACAACACAACCCAGGAGATTCACCGCTGAATTTCAACGCCTTACAATGCGGACAAACGACTGACATTTCTCCAATCGTTACTGATCTGTCCGCACCGTAATCGATTTCCGGATCGTAATGGAATGCTGCTCGATCCAGGTTCACAGGAGCACCGCGTCGGCGCAATCGGTCATGTTCATTGTGTCGTGCTCGCTGGCGTTGTGTTTGATGTGCACGAACTCGTTGCATTCTGAATCTATTCGCTTGTCGTTCATTTTCAGTCGCTCTCGAGCGTAATTCGGACGTGCCAATATGATTATTTTCATTATCCGTCGCTCGCTGGTCATCAGTGCGGTTTGCACGTGAAGTAACTCGCCGCGCATTTGACTGACTTCGACGACCTATGTCACTTCGTCCTCTCCTTGGCATTGTAATGAACACTGTAAAACGACAGGGAATTGTTTTCACAGTCACTCTGTCGAACTTACCTTGAGAACTTTACAATATTGAAATCCTCAAACTAATTCCTCGAGTCTCGCTAAAACACATTTGAATGAATTTGTGGTTATGTCTAAGCCTGCAAAGTCAATTTATTGTAATGAACACTGTAAAACTACACGGAATTGTTTTCACAGTCACTCAAATCTGTCGAACTTACCTTGAGAACTTTACAATATTGAAATCCTCAAACTAATTCCTCGAATCTCGCTAAAACACATTTGAATGAATTTGTGGTTATGTCAGCCTGCAAAGTCAATTTACCTTAATAGAATGGCTGATCAAAATGAATGTTCGCAAAACGTAATTAAATTCGCTTTAACCAAATCTATTCTCAAAATCCACTACCTTTTTTTACGAAAAAACGATTTGAAATGTAATAGATTTCACACAACCGCACGGAATGAATAACAGTTATGCATAGATTATGCATGGCGCAAATGTAAAACAATAGGTCCGCCACGAACGCCATCTATTGAAAGTAATCGACAAACTAATTCCTCGAGTCTCGCTAAAACACATTTGAATGAATTTGTGGTTATGTCTAAGCCTGCAAAGTCAATTTACCTTAATAGACTGGCTGATCAAAATGAATGTTCGCACAATGTAATTAAATTCGCTTTAACCAAATCTATTCTCAAAATCCACTACCTTTTTTTACGAAAAAACGATTTGAAATGTAATAGATTTCACACAACCGCACGGAATGAATAACAGTTATGCATAGATTATGCATGGCGCAGCTGTAAAACAATAGGTCCGCCACGAACGCCATCTATTGAAAGTAATCCGAAGTGGCAATTACCAATTTCAATTTTTTCTATTTTTCGGCTGTTCCTTTGGGTTTTTCCTAATGTTTTTTTTCCTAAACCACCCCAGTATTGAGGCGAACAAAACAAAAACAAAAATTATTCAAATCGGTCGAGCCATTTTCGAGTTTTTGCGAGACTAACGCACAGCAATTGATTTATATATATATATATATATATATATATATATATATATATATATAGATTAGAAGGAAAAGTAAATATCGGTATGGAGAACCATACATGACTTCCATGTTCTAAGATTTATATTTAAAATCATATTCGATATGAAATATTACCATAGAAACTACTTCTTTCTACTTATTGCTTCAGCCTTAATCACGGTACTGTGGTCACTAACATATACCACCTCACGTTTTCGCACTCGATTTTCACTGCTGATGGCTGTCGACAGAAAACATTGGACTACGGCTAAACAACCCAGGAAGGAATTTTAACAAAGAACTACTTCTTTGGTGCCGATAACGTTGTACACATATAAAAAAATCTCCCCTCCCCAATCAACTATAATTTTCATTAATAAAAAATTACCCCCACCCCGTTCACCTAACCTCTTCATTTATAGATATTTCATCTACACCTCTACAGTGGATTATTATGAGCTTCTTATTAGGATACATTATTTAGTCTATCAAAATTAAGTACTTTACTCTTGTTAAAACATAAAACGTTGCAGGTAAACTACCCCTTTCTCTTAACCGATCTTCACCATAATCAATAGACCTTCAGTCCTCTACAATTCAGGGAAGCATGCAAAAAAATATTTGATTCTGTTTGAATGAGCGGCAGTTATCGTTCGTCAAGGAAACATTTCTCTTGTTACAACATAAAATGTTACAGGTAAACTACCCCTTTCCCTTAACCGATCTTCACAAAAAATTGCGTTCTCTACAATTCAGGAACTTATGCAAAAAATTATTTGATTCTCTTTGAATTTACGGCAGTTATCGTTCGTCATATAAAAAATTACCCTTGTTAAAACATACAATGTTGCAGGTAAACTACCCTATTCCCTTAACCGATCTTCACCAAAACCAACAGGTCTTGAGAACTCTACAATTCAGGGCTGTATGCAAAACATTATTTGATTCTGTTTGAATTTGCGGCTATTATCGTTTACCATAGAAAAAAATTACCCTTGATAAAAAACCGTTGCTGGTAAACAACCCCTTTCCCTTAACCGATCTTCGCCAAAAACGATAGGTCTTGAGTACTCTACAATTCAGGTCTGTATGCAAACAATTATTTGATTCTGTTTGAATTTGCGGCTCTTATCGTTTGCCATTGAAAACACCCTTGATAAAACATAAAACGTTGCTGGTAAACTACCCTATTCCACTAACCGATCTTCATCAAAAACAATAGGTCTTGAGAACTCTACAATTCAGGGCTGTATGCAAAACATTATTTGATTCTCTTTGAATTTACGGCAGTTATCGATCGTCATAGAAAACATTACCCTTGTTAAAACATAAAACGTTCCAGGTAAACTACCCCTGTCCCTTAACCGATCTTCAACAAAATCAACAGTTCTGTATAATTCAAAAAGGTATGCAGAAGAGTAGTTGATTCTGTTTTAAAGTACGGCAGTTATCGTTCGTCATAAAAAAATTACCCTTGTTAAAACATAAAATGTTGCAGGTAAACTACCCTATTCCCTTAACCGATCGTCACCAAAACCAACAGGTCTTGAGAACTCTACAATTCAGGGCTGTATGCAAAATATTATATGATTCTGTTTGGATTTGCGGCTGTTATCGTTTGCCATAGAAAATACCCTTGATAAAACAAGAAACATGGGAGGTAAACTACCCCTTCCCCTTAACCGATCTTCACCAAAAACAAAAGGGCTTTAGTACTCAACAAATCAGGGCTGTATGCAAAAACTTATTTGATTCTGTTTGAATTTGCGGCTCTTATCGTTTGCCATAGAAAATACCCTTTTAAAACATAACACGTTGCAGGTAAACTACCCCTTTCCCTTAACCGATCTTCACCAAAAACAATAGGTCTTGAGACCTCTACAATTCAGGGCAGTATGCACAAATTATTTGATTATGTTTGAATTTGCGGCTGTTATCGTTTGCCATAGAAAATACCCTTGTTAAAACATAAAATGTTGCAGGTAAACTACCCCTTTCCCTTAACCGATCTTTGACAAAATCAACAGATCTTGAGAACTCTACAATTCAGGGCTGTATGCGAAACATTTTTTGATTTTGTTTGACTTTGCGGCTGTTATCGTTTGCCAAACAAAAAAAATTACCCTTGATAAAAAAAAACCGTTGCAGGTAAACTACCCCTTTCCCTCAACCGATCTTCACCAAAAACAATAGGTCGTGAGTACTCTACAAATCAGGGCTGTATGCAAAAACTTATTTGATTCTGTTTGAATTTGCGGCTGTTATCGTTTGCCATAGAAAAAAATCTACAGACAGACACACAGGCACTTTTCGAAAAACGACTTTTTTTCATGTTTTGAGTGTAGTAGAATCAGAATCTGCAATAATCTCGAACACGATTTTTTTTGCCATCACCATACTTCCATTTCCTTAAGGAATATGGAAGTAAAAAATGAATTTCTAATATAAAATACAAATTATTTAATATGTTTAGTTAAATAAAAGTCAGCAAGTAAAGAGACATGCCTAAAATTCCACAAGGTGATGGCCCTTCCCACGCTTCTTTATGGGTCTGAGAATTGGACTTTAACGAAAGGCCAGGCCAGGCATATCCAACCGGTTGAAATCAGATTTCTCAGGCATGGGGCAAGGTATACTCTACACCATCATAGAAGAAACACAGATATATGGCAGAAACTGAATATTATGAGTATACTCGACAGGATTGCCCACTATCGGCTGAATTGGTGGGAACATCTTTGCCAAATGGATGACTGCCGCATCCCCAAACAACTATGGAACTATAAGCCAAAAAGAAAGAAACTGAGGAAGTGGAGAAGCAAGGAAGCACCAGGGAGCTCTAGAATTTGTCTGTTTCAGACCAGAACAAACCATCTTTGGTTTAATACTTGCAGATGATGATGATGAATTAAGTACAATAAAATCATATATACATGAAAGAAGAAATAAGAAACTATTACACTTCACATGAAGACTCTTAAAATTTATCAAAAATTTGTCTACTGAAAATTACTGATGTAGAATATTGTCTTGTTTATGATTATATATGTGAGCAAAAATGAAAATAACACATAATTCCCCAATATAAAACCCTTCATAGAACTACGTAGCTAAACTTGCACTAAAACACACACACACACACACACACACACAAATTGTAATTAAATTTAAGTTTATTACTAACAAGCCAGGAAAACTTATAATGATTATTATAAATATTAATCCCACAAACTCTTTTTTTTTTGTTACTGTTAAAGCCTGGAAATAACACTTATGAGCTCATTATAATACACTATTGCAACTCAGTCTAGTGAAATAAACTACTCTGTTTCACTACCAAATGTCTAATTCTGACATCCAATAGCTATTACATGAAAATGAATTTAAAATAACAGCAAATGCACAAATATTTGAGCAAAATTTTTCATTTCACCTTAGTTTACTGGCTTTACAATTAATAAAACATAAAAAGAAAAATTAACAAATAAAAATTCTGTACTCACTGCTTTCTCGTTGACAATATGAAAATCTCCTTCACGAATCATGTGAGGCGACTTTGCTTTCAGTTGTCCAATATAACTGATTGCCAAAGTATAAAGGTCTTGTCTATGATTTCTCTCTTCTTCCTTTACTCTTTCAATACATCTTTCGATACACTGTGACAGTTTTGCGAGAGCAGGAAAATAGGGTAATATTTTTATAAGAATTATTAAGGAATTTCTAATCTGAACATAATCTTTTGAATCCAAGCACACCAACATAGCCTGTAACAAATATGGTTTTCACTTATTCAAGTTATTCACAAGCTAAAAACTGTCACCAACATAAAGTGTATAACTACAGTTCTATACTTTATAACTATAGTTAATTTTCGTTCAGTTAAAACTACATCTTTCTAACAATATAATAAAACCTGTTAGTGCTATTACTGTTGTTTATCTAACAATATAATGCCAATAGGAATAATACCATCTGCTACATTAATTCAAACTGTTAGTTGTGACCATTAGAAAGCACTGCCCACGTAGTATTTTAAATATTAGAAAATCTGTTTGGACATGAGATTCCTGAGGAGAATTGAGAAGAAAGCTCATAGAAATAAGGTGAGACACATTCACTCTTTAAATGATAAAATTTAAAGCTCGCAACTGCATTGGTTTTGCCACGTTTGTAGGATAAATGAGGAAAGGTACCTAAGACGAGCATGGGAGGCAAAACCAGAAGGCAGAAGATGAAGACGACAGCTCAGAATGAAACGGGAGGATAATATCAAGAAGAGTGTAGAAGACAGATGAGCAGTCTGGGCCCGTGCCAGGATTTTGGCGCTGGACAGGACGAGATGGAAAGTTCTCTCGAAAACCTTGACACCCGACGGGTAAAAGAATATGACTAATACGAAGAAGAAAATATGCTACTAACCATTCTGAAAATATCAATACATTGAAAAATGTACTCCAATTACCTTTTACTTCATATTTTCACTACTATAAAAGATTGTTAAGGCCCTTGTTTTTTATTAGCTTTCAAGATAACTAAGTAACCAGTATGACAAAAAGTTACAATTGATTATTAAAACAAGAAAAAAGTTCCTTCTTAAAACTTTAAATTTACAGAAAATGTTACCACAACTTCTAACAAACTTTCATTCTACAAGTGCCACTCTTGAGTTTAACGAAGTGATTTTATAACACACTTAGTACTTTTTTACAATTTCAAATTATATTCATTTGAAGGCAGGTTCCCAAGATAGATAATTTGGGGCTGTTACTGTTTATTAAACTCAGAAATTAAAATTACTTTTTAAACAGTTTTCATGTTGTTTAAATTTTAAAATGCCAATCGAAAGATTGATGGATCTGGTACTCCGAGGCCTGACATGGAAAACTTGCCTTGTTTACTTAGACGATGTCATAGTGATCGGGAAGACTTTTAAAGACCATTTGGAAAACCTTAAGGAGGTTCTAACTAGAATTCACAGTGCCCGAAGAAGTGTTCTCTATTCAAGAAGGAAGTACAGTATCTGGACTATTTGGTTTTGGCGGCGGGTGTTAGCATGGATCCTAATAAAGTAGACACCGTAAGAGACTGGCCAGTGCCAAAGAGTAAACGACGGGGGCACCTGCATGGTAATGCAGATGGCTTATCACGAAGACCGTGCCCGGAATACTGCTTACATTGCCACAGAAAGGAAGAACAAAACTCAAGCGAACATGTTCAAGCCATCACTGTAGATTTCCTGGCAGATGGCTGGACGACACAAGACTGTCGACAAGAACAGATGACTGATGAAGACAATGGACCGATCTTGACAGCAAAAGAGGAAGGTCGCCGCCCGGATTGGGAAGATATCTGCCATGGTTCTGAAGTGCTGAAGGGCTACTAGGCACAATGGGAATCCCTTACCCACTGTGTTCAATAAGACACTTGAGCAGCATCTTTCGAAGGTTGTTGACGAGAACCAAACAGACTGGGACCAACGTATGCCACTATTCCTCATGGTGTATAGATCATCAGTACACGACACAACCGGTATGACTCCAGCAAAATTGGTGTTTGGGCAGGAGATTCGTCTTCCTGGGGACTTGATGTTCGGATAACCTGAGACTCAGTCCCAAGAGCCACAGAACTATTTATTGCAATTAGAAAACCAACCGTGAGAAATGAATCGTTTGATTAGAGGACGGTTGAAGCTTGCCAGTGATAAAATAAAAACTCGGTATGACATTCGCAGCAATAGTGTGGGTTTCCAAGAAGGAGGTTAGGTCTGGTTGTTCAATCCAAAGCACCATCGTGGTCGCTCACCTAAGTTGCAAACTAACTGGAAAGGACCTATACTGTGAAAAAAAAGATCAACGATGTTGTTTATCGGATTCAACAAGGACAGCGAAAGTTCAAGGTCGTCCACCTAGATCACCTGGCTAAGTATTACTTCAGAGACGGTTTGCCAGTTCGGGATGAACAGACTTAAGGGGCGGACAGTGTTACGACATTCCAGAACAATCTACATGTTTATCGAATGTTCCAGAGGCTGAATATTGTGGCGTACATGATTCTCGGCCGCAATCAATTACGTCGTAGTGTAGAGCATCTTATGTAGTATGTGGAATAATCTAGATTTTCGGCGGGGTATAAATACAGGTACGTGGGACGCTCAGTTCAGTTTATTGTCAGGCGATTACAAGTGATTACTGTGTGCGTTCCAAGTGGTTATTAGTGAAGTGTTGTGTTTTATAATCGGGCGGTATAATTGTAATACAACTGTGTTTTATATTAGTTGACATTTTATTGTGTGTGAACAATTTTTATTTGATTTGTTGTAAGAGACAGTGTTGTTAATTATGAACTGTTTCACTGTGAAAATTAAAGCTGGTGATTAGTTGTGAAGGTACTCGCCTTCTACCCTTTTAACTAAATAATGCTCTCATCATAATACTCACCGCTGCCAGAATTTTACTTACCGTCATGGTCCCCGTAAAACTTACCTTATTAAATTACCCAGGTCACCAACATGTTTTTTAGTTTTACATGTAAACTTTGAACACTCTTGCCCTTATAAAAATCTTAACATAATCCCGCTATCTGACCACCCTTAAAACTCAGAAAATCCCAAATTTCGTTAGACGAGTTGTCAACACAGAAAACTAGGAAATGGTTTACGGCGAAATAACTACACTAACACATGTTTATAGAAGAATGAACCTTTTAATTACTCTTTTTATTATTTTAATTAAATACTCTATCATTGATTATTACATTTTCTTTATATTTAAAATGTTTACTAATTTTAGTCCAATAATTTTGTATAGACTACTACTACATCTTTCTAGTTGAGCCAGTACTTTTAATAACCCATACACACACTCACTCAATTTACATTTCTTTTTAAAACTTCCTATTTAATTAATGAGCTCTTTATTAATTATAATGTTTTGGCCAAATGAAACTGTCTTTACACTTGTTACCTATTTGCGTAATATCCAAACGTTGTACACGATATTGTCCGGAACTGTTTTCACTAATCACTCTCCGCTCCGAACACAGTTTATTATTACCTTACACCATTTACTCGTCACTTTACTGTTTGTACATTTTATATTACTTGGTAGGCCTACTTTTGTATTTTTCGGCCTACCAAGAACTCGTCCGAGGCTACCGTTTTTGTTCTGGTAACTGTCTGCTGATTGTCTGGCCGCTCAGCCGTGAGTTGCAATGGAACTGGCGTTAGTTCGCAAAAGCTGAGCATACAGAGCTGGTCACGTGATCTTGAGTCTGCTCTCCCATTGGTGTTGTTAAAAGTTAAGATTCACGGCGGATGCGAAGTTAGGTGTTATTTCACAATCGGTCTACGTTGCTCGAGTACGGAGACAAAACATAGACTTTTGTTCTGTAATAAACACAGCCTATCTGGTTGACTAACTCGGGGTTCTACAAGGGTGAACAATGACTGCATGGAAAATATAATTTTAAAATGTTATCTTGGCCCTACAATTTCGTACCGTTACAATACCCCCCCAATAAGAGGTTGAACGCCGAAGCGTTCAAACTCTTATTGCCTAACCCCTAAGAGGATCAGTGAGGATATGGCGCCGCAACCCCCTGAACACTCTACTGAAATCATGGGTTCTTACCCCCCTAGTCTGGCGACTGTGGCAGCACCCATCCGACCTTACGGGACTTCTCTACTCGAGATCCCACCACCATAAGCTCGGACAGATACCCACCCCAGTATCGCCTGACTTTGAAACATTCAATTAAAAAATCGACAAATGGCTTTCCATCCCTCCATATCCCACAACTGATTTGTTTCCTCTTAGCCGTACTGGTTCATTGACAACGTACTGACTCATTTTATATTATAGAATATCTCTTAACCCCAGAACATAGTGTTAATAAAACAATATAAGATATACACAATACAATGGTACATATAAGTCCGGTCAAATTAAAGAACGTTACCCATACACTGTTACCCTCCAAAATAATACATGAGACGTTCATTATTAAATGACATCATAATAATATAAAATCAACGGTAATACACTTCTACTTACCATTGCGTGGCTTCAAGGTTGCGTCATACGTATGTTTGGGATGCAGACGTAATTTCTTAAGGTTGTGGGAATAATTTGCACAACACATTTATATGAAGAGAATTGAGATTTTACTTTTAATTATGTCAGTTCAATTTACATATAGAAACAAATGTTATACTGCTTTTTGCATTTTACTCATGATCATTTATAACTATGGCTTACCTTATGTTTGATACTTACACATTGATTTAAACAAATACAGGAAACAATTAGAAAACACACACAAAAAATAGCCCAGCTTTGCCACTCTCACATTCATTCATAATTTATAAAACCCTTAACATTTTAGATGAAGCCCACCCCAGCCCTTACGTAAACCGTTGCCACGCGGTGAGTACGCGCACTCATAGTTTTAAGAGAATGTTGATTGTTATCTTTCCGAAAAAATACTGGTTTCACTACTTCAAGTTGGATTGACCGCGGTCACATAAAAATTTGCTGTAATTACCACTTTTTCTACTGATAAATTAAAACTTTGTTGGCGAGCCTACTTTAATTGTACCGGCGCCGGTGGTTACAACTGGTAGACTGGAACTGTAACGTAACAGGTACATCTTACTCTCTCTGGAGGGAAACAGTGGTTCACTGCCACTATGTTTTCGCCGCTCATACTCAGTTGTTGTGAGGTAACCATTTTATATATGGAATATGGAAGTTATATTCCGGGTACCAAAGTATGATATTGGCTTTGGCTCTGCTGATGTCATTAATAGTAGGCGGGGCGTTAGCAGTGTTTCCGGGAGGTCTTGGAGAAGACGACGAATATTTTTACACTCTGGCCATCTTGAGTTTTTAGTCAAGAGCGTCCTTTTGAGCGCGTGCGGGTGTAGTTGCGCTTGAGCGTTGACACACATGTACAGAGTTCTGCGAATTTTTAGGGTGGCGCGAATTCTCTGCCGCATTCCTCGACAACAACTGCGCCTTACTGCTTTGTTTCAAACTGTTTCTTTCACAATGGAAATAACGTTGCCATGCGTTCTGTTATAATGGAATGAATCTGGTTGCACAATAATTTTCACAACTTTTAGACAAACCCGCCCAAAAATGAAATAAATAAAAATATAATTATTCCATACTGTGGAAAATAAAAACACCCAAAAATGACCCGCTACAATACCCCCTCGATGAGAATTCTGCTGTTCACGACAGAAGAAATCTCATCGATAAACCCCGAAGAGGACCGGTGAGGAACTGGTGCCAACAACCCCCTTGTTCTTAATCTCATGGGTACACGACGCCCCTGGCTCAGCGACTATGGACTCATCTGAACGAGATCACTGGACTTCTCCGTAAGAGATCCCAACACCGAGAAATCGAGCAGACTCGCACCACGGCGCACCTCGCCTTTTAACATGCTACCCCCAAAAATCCTCAATCCCTGGCTAAAATTATTCCAGCTCCTCCGCCGATATGTTTCCCCTTTTTGCAAGCTGGGCTGCCTTTAGCAAATACTGGGCTCACACACACTAACATTACATGTTGGCATAACACACTAAAAATAAAAAATTTCTTTTAAAATTTATTAAAAATTTAAAAAAAATTCAAAATTCAAAAAAAATATTTTATCAAAAAATTCTCTTCCTTGTTTTTCTAATTTTTGTTTCAAATGACTTAACCTAGACATATCTACTAATCTAAACACATCCTTACCCTAACATGAGAACCACTTATAGTCTACCAATACAATGCAATACAACAAAATAAACATGGTTAATGCACACATAATAAAAGAATCATTATCTAAAATATTCCTTCGCTGGCAGGCGAAAAATCAAGTTTTTTTTTTCAAAAAAATTAAAATTTTCAAAAATTTTAAAATTCAAAAACAAATTTAAATTTATTTTAAACTAGCGAGTACCCGGGCATGCGTTGCAATGCCACTCAAAGAAAGAAAGTGTTTGTATATATATAATATATAAAGACTTCGTTCGCGTGGTCTTCAATTTAATACGATAATATATTTAGAACAGAATCTATTCCATTGGGTTGCCATAGTAACCAGATCTAATAAGTTAGTTTTTTAAGACTCCAAAGGACCCCCCAGAGGATCGTATCGAAAAAAACACCTGTCCTATGTTGGTTCTCCCGTTGCGTAAAATATTTGTGCCAAGTTTGGTTGAAATCGGTCCAGTGGTTTAGGAGGAGATGTGGAAGACCCCAAAGAACCCCCAAAAGAACCCCATCGAAAAAACACCTATCCTATGTTGGTTCTCCCTTTGCGTAAAATATTTGTGCCAAGTTTGGTTGAAATCGGTCCAGTGGTTTAGGAGGAGATGTGGAAGACCCCAAAGGACCCCCCGAAGTATCATATCGAAAAAACACATATCCTATGTTGGTTCTCCCGTTGCGTAAAATATTTGTGCCAAGTTTGGTTGAAATCGGTCCAGTGGTTTAGGAGAAGATGTGGAAGACCCCAAAGGACCCCCCAAAGGACCCCATCGAAAAAACACCTGTCCTATGTTGGTTCTCCCTTTGCATAAAATATTTGTGCCAAGTTTGGTTGAAATCGGTCCAGTGGTTTAGGAGAAGATGTGCAAGACCCCAAAGGACCCCCCAAAGGACCCCGTCGGAAAAAACACCTATCCTATGTTGGTTCTCCCGTTGCGTAAAATATTTGTGCCAAGTTTGGTTGAAATCGGTCCAGTGGTTTAGGAGAAGATGTGGAAGACCCCAAAGGACCCCCCAAAGGACCCCATCGAAAAAACACCTATCCTATGTTGGTTCTCCCGTTGCGTAAAATATTTGTGCCAAGTTTGGTTGAAATCGGTCCAGTGGTTTAGGAGGAGATGTGGAAGACCCCAAAGGACCCCCCGAAGTATCATATCGAAAAAACACATATCCTATGTTGGTTCTCCCGTTGCGTAAAATATTTGTGCCAAGTTTGGTTGAAATCGGTCCAGTGGTTTAGGAGGAGATGTGGAAGACCCCAAAGAACCCCATTGAAAAAACACCTATCCTATGTTGGTTCTCCCTTTGCGTAAAATATTTGTGCCACGTTTGGTTGAAATCGGTCCAGTGGTTTAGGAGGAGATGTGAAAGACCCCCAAAAGGACCCCCCGAAGAATCATATCGAAAAAACACATATCCTATGTTGGTTCTCCCGTTGCGTAAAATATTTGTGCCAAGTTTGGTTGAAATCGGTCCAGTGGTTTAGGAGGAGATGTGGAAGACCCCAAAGGACCCCATCGAAAAAACACCTACCCTATGTTGGTTCTCCCGTTGCATAAAATATTTGTGCCAAGTTTGGTTGAAATCGGTCCAGTGGTTTAGGAGGAGATGTGGAAGACCCCAAGAACCCCCCATAGGACCCCATCGAAAAAAATTCATAAACCTTCGCGGGCGTGCGCACAACACTCACCGAAGTTTCATCGCAATCGGATGAATGGTATAGGAACGCATACGGGACAAAGAAAAAAGAAAGAAACAAACATTCATTTTTATAGATATAGATATTTCCCTCATATGCAAAATTATTTAAATATTGGTTTGAATTAATTAAACAAACAAATTAAAATTGGCTTCCTACTATACAAGCTTAGTAGGTGTATGACCTCATCAGCTGATCGAAACTAGGTCAAGTCCAAAACCCTTGACCTACATATGTTGTGTATGCTTTCTGAAAATACACTGAACATCTGTAATATCCTAACTTGAAATACAAACATAATAAAACAAAATATTTAAAATGAACAAAATATAATATAAATAATAAACAAATTGACATTTAAATTATTTAAAATAAACAATTCTTGACTTTACATTACTTTCAATCCCAAATTTTATCAAAATTCTGTCACTGTTAAAAAAAAATAAAAGATTTTATATCTTTATTATCAATCTCTCTCTTTATGCAACAATCTTACTCTTCATTTAACAATCTCGCTATACTTTACTGTGGGTGATGTAAATTATTTATTCTCATTTACTGTATTAGATCTGTATACATATATAATCTTTGTCTCTTTGACTCTAACACCTACAACTTTTAGTAACATGACACCCATCTCTACCAAAACATCTATCCCAATACACTCTAAACCCCAACCTATCATTTAACTCAAAACGCCACCTTCTCTCTTTATATAAAAAAAACACTCTCTAACCCTTTGTACATAGGATATGTGTTTCCCCTACCCAAAACTCAATTCCCTTATTTGGCGGCCTGGATTCTACCTAAGGCGGCCCCTTCCCCACTAAAAACTATTCTAATCCCGTCACAACCCTTGTTGTGGGCTCCTACATTACACTACCCTCTAATACAAAATTGCCATCCCCAAAAATCTCAATCTCATTACCTTGCTACAAATACAACAAAATAACATCATTAACTATAAACATAAATATATCCCTCAAAACTCCACATAAATTCTCCACAACTACTGTGTCAACATCAATACTTCTCAAAATTCTATAACATACATTACTTCAAAACAACATTACATCATATTCATCTCTACTATTTCAAATTCAACTTTGAATTCAATTGGGACAGATCTATGTGTCTCATAAATTACGCATCACCAAAAAAAACTATCTTTTGTTAGATTTCACAAATCGTTACTTTAAAATATCCGTAATACATTAAAACATTACCTTGAACATCAATTACTTAAAACATTTATAACTAATATACCAGTGACGTATTATTGCTGATCAGCTGATACCCTAACTTAATGAAAACATATCTCAAATTGAACAAACTACATGAAATATATAACTATTTATTTATCATTACTCCTCACCTTCTTGTTTCCCATTTCCCTGATTCTGATCATTTTGTGTTACCGCCTGCCAGACAGTTTAATTATTGGCTTAGTTTAAAATATACACACATACAACAATAAAATAATACATTTAAAATTATAGTATGAACACCTTATATTAAGAGTCTGAGCACTAGTTATTTAACAGAGCACAAGCAGTTTTATTTGATCAAAATTTGAATAAAAAATTTTTATGTTATAAAATTTACATTCGTGACTCCTTTGAGTCACCTCCCAGCCACACACACTATTTCAAATTATGTAAGACTGTGGCGCCTTTTCGCTTCCACAAAGACTGTATATTTTGGAGCAGGGTTTTACCTCTCCGTGTCTCTGCTTCCGCTATTAAGTTTTAAACGTGGCGAACATCATCATGTTCTTGTTATATAATTATACACCCTTAAGACGGATCTACCACCTGTCTTGCTACCCCAAAGCGGGCAGAGTGGCAGCCGCTGTTCCATAGTTCCGGGAGATTTCCTCTAATTGTCACCCCCCAATAAATTTCTAATATATACCAATTTCAAGTCAGCTATGGTCAAGGGACTTGATATGACCATAGCTGGCCGCTAGCCAAAACCACGGTTAGTGCTGGTAAGGCAGTAACCGCCCGAAAAGTCGAGGAAATCTAAACTTTTATTTCACTGCCTGTTTCATTCATTACTATTATGTGCGACACGGTCGTTTGGCAGTGTGTAAACTTTAATTTACACGGATAAGGTGTGCCGCACATTTATCGCCATTTTGGCCTCCGATGGGGGTAACACTCACTGCTACCCCCAACCCATTTCGCTACTTGCGAGAGCACAGGCCACCCCCGCAACAGCAACTTAGTACCTATCTAATTAATTAACAATCTTATATACATTCCACAACAATATTTGCATCAATAATCATTTAACCCAATTCACAACCTTTTACCGTTTAACTTTCTTGAAATTTTCAAAATTTATTATTTAATAATCATTAGATATCATTTTTCATTTATTATAAAAAAAAATTTTTTAATTATCATATTTATTAAACACAATGATTGCATTAAAATCTCACTATTGCATTAACACCTCAATCACACCTGTAAACATTTTTGTTACACATGATTATAAAATTTTTATAATTACACTCCATTTAACACGATATACACACAAAACATAATCACTACCATCTCTGAAACATTTCACAAAATTTATTAGTTTAAATTAAATAATTAATCATTCATTACCAAATTTCCATCTCGTAAAATAAATTAAATTCATAAAAAAATAATTAATTAACATTTAAATAAGCAATCAAAATATTTAACATGTATCAAATTGGTTTAATTAAATTAATTACCAAAAATATAAATTATAGTTATCGAAACAATCACCATTAGTCAATTACTGTTTTCAAAATTAATTCTGGTATTTATTTAAATTGCAAAATATTGATATTATTATTATCGCAACATTTTCTAATACATATACACATTATTTACCTAACGTTTCATAATACACACAAATGAATTCACTATATTATTTACAAACTCTTGCTATTAATTGTTCAGTTTTTTCCGCACTTCATTGTCCCATTCTGCCATATCAAAAAACCATAAAACATAATGTTTATACTGTCTTTTATTGTTTTAATAGTTTAACCTCCATCGTTCCAAATTAACCTTGGTTCTACATAACATCGTTCAATTTTATCACCACACAAATGACTATTTTGTGTGTTGCAACCATGCAAACTAAACTCATCCATCATATCAAAATACTCATTACACCAGTCTACATTAGGTAATTTTGTTAAGTCTCCGTCATTAAAGTCATTCACTATCGGGTTAATTATTTTTATTAAATCGTTATAATCATCATAACTCAAACATACTTTTAAACTTTCCTTCCATTCACCATACTTTCTGTTTAAGTGATATAATTCTGTTACTTTCTCCACACACAATTCTCTGTTTAATTCTCTCTCTTTATAACACCATCTCATACTTATAAAATCATTCCACACAGAGGGTATAATATCATACAAATAAAATAAACAACTCCAATCTTCTACTAATACGGGACCCTTGCCCTTCAAAAACACTTGTGACCACATTAAATCATCATAAATAATAAAGGGAAAATTTGCCCTCTGTCCCCACTCTACTACAACATTATTTTTCCTCTCTCTCTCCAACTCACTGACACACATTAACATCTCATAATCACTACATTCTGCAATTTCATTAGTACTCTCATTATTTATTTTTACCGTATCAGTCGCTGATACTAACTCTTCAAACACATTAATATTCTCAGTATTACGTACATTATTTTCGATCTTATTGTCATTATTTGTTAACTCTTTATCTGGTATTGTATTTGTCATTACAATTTTCATTTATTTTATTTTTCTCTAGATTCATCACAACTACTTCCATTCGCTCAACACTCTGTTCTAACTTATTCAGACTAGTTATTATTGTTTCATTAGTACTTTCTAAACATTTATTTAATTCTTGAATCTCATTTTTCAACTCATCGAATTTGTTATTGATTATTGAATTTTGCATATTGAACTTAGCGTCAGAATTACTTTGTACTTCATTAAATTTAATACTTTGTTGTTCCAAAATTAACTGCAACATATTCATAACTTTCTCCTCTTTACCTATCTCTTGTTTACTTTGGACAGGTGTCGCTAAATTTTCTCTTTTGTCGTCAGTGATGCCGACTTCATTGTCACTATTTTTATTTTCTCTATTTGATTTTGGGGTCGTTTGGATCCCCGAATCATCTGTATTATTTGATTCATTTATACTACTTGTGTTCAGAGTTTTGGTTACATTCGTAATTTTGTAGTCTTGACCTACATTCGGTGTTGAATGTATTTCAGGACTACTCATCACAGATGATTCGTCAACTTCAGCTGTTTCACTTATCACAGTCGAGTCTGACAAATCGACTCCGTTCTCTGTTGTATTTTCCATTATTATTATTTTTAGGTATTTACTCTGTTTCTTATGTGAACAAATATTCTTTACTTATTTTGCGTAACTTTACATAAGTACCTTTTGCGTATTTTCCCTCAACCTCCAAATTACGATTGCATCCCATTTATAGGTATGGAATTTATTTTATTAAATTCGTCCCGTTCGTGGCGCCATTGAGACGTTCATTATTAAATGACATCATAATAATATAAAATCAACGTTTTATATTAGTTGACATTTTATTGTGTGTGAACAATTTTTATTTGATTTGTTGTAAGAGACAGTGTTGTTAATTATGAACTGTTTCACTGTGAAAATTAAAGCTGGTGATTAGTTGTGAAGGTACTCGCCTTCTACCCTTTTAACTAAATAATGCTCTCATCATAATACTCACCGCTGCCAGAATTTTACTTACCGTCATGGTCCCCGTAAAACTTACCTTATTAAATTACCCAGGTCACCAACATGTTTTTTAGTTTTACATGTAAACTTTGAACACTCTTGCCCTTATAAAAATCTTAACATAATCCCGCTATCTGACCACCCTTAAAACTCAGAAAATCCCAAATTTCGTTAGACGAGTTGTCAACACAGAAAACTAGGAAATGGTTTACGGCGAAATAACTACACTAACACATGTTTATAGAAGAATGAACCTTTTAATTACTCTTTTTATTATTTTAATTAAATACTCTATCATTGATTATTACATTTTCTTTATATTTAAAATGTTTACTAATTTTAGTCCAATAATTTTGTATAGACTACTACTACATCTTTCTAGTTGAGCCAGTACTTTTAATAACCCATACACACACTCACTCAATTTACATTTCTTTTTAAAACTTCCTATTTAATTAATGAGCTCTTTATTAATTATAATGTTTTGGCCAAATGAAACTGTCTTTACACTTGTTACCTATTTGCGTAATATCCAAACGTTGTACACGATATTGTCCGGAACTGTTTTCACTAATCACTCTCCGCTCCGAACACAGTTTATTATTACCTTACACCATTTACTCGTCACTTTACTGTTTGTACATTTTATATTACTTGGTAGGCCTACTTTTGTATTTTTCGGCCTACCAAGAACTCGTCCGAGGCTACCGTTTTTGTTCTGGTAACTGTCTGCTGATTGTCTGGCCGCTCAGCCGTGAGTTGCAATGGAACTGGCGTTAGTTCGCAAAAGCTGAGCATACAGAGCTGGTCACGTGATCTTGAGTCTGCTCTCCCATTGGTGTTGTTAAAAGTTAAGATTCACGGCGGATGCGAAGTTAGGTGTTATTTCACAATCGGTCTACGTTGCTCGAGTACGGAGACAAAACATAGACTTTTGTTCTGTAATAAACACAGCCTATCTGGTTGACTAACTCGGGGTTCTACAAGGGTGAACAATGACTGCATGGAAAATATAATTTTAAAATGTTATCTTGGCCCTACAATTTCGTACCGTTACAATACCCCCCCAATAAGAGGTTGAACGCCGAAGCGTTCAAACTCTTATTGCCTAACCCCTAAGAGGATCAGTGAGGATATGGCGCCGCAACCCCCTGAACACTCTACTGAAATCATGGGTTCTTACCCCCCTAGTCTGGCGACTGTGGCAGCACCCATCCGACCTTACGGGACTTCTCTACTCGAGATCCCACCACCATAAGCTCGGACAGATACCCACCCCAGTATCGCCTGACTTTGAAACATTCAATTAAAAAATCGACAAATGGCTTTCCATCCCTCCATATCCCACAACTGATTTGTTTCCTCTTAGCCGTACTGGTTCATTGACAACGTACTGACTCATTTTATATTATAGAATATCTCTTAACCCCAGAACATAGTGTTAATAAAACAATATAAGATATACACAATACAATGGTACATATAAGTCCGGTCAAATTAAAGAACGTTACCCATACACTGTTACCCTCCAAAATAATACATGAGACGTTCATTATTAAATGACATCATAATAATATAAAATCAACGGTAATACACTTCTACTTACCATTGCGTGGCTTCAAGGTTGCGTCATACGTATGTTTGGGATGCAGACGTAATTTCTTAAGGTTGTGGGAATAATTTGCACAACACATTTATATGAAGAGAATTGAGATTTTACTTTTAATTATGTCAGTTCAATTTACATATAGAAACAAATGTTATACTGCTTTTTGCATTTTACTCATGATCATTTATAACTATGGCTTACCTTATGTTTGATACTTACACATTGATTTAAACAAATACAGGAAACAATTAGAAAACACACACAAAAAATAGCCCAGCTTTGCCACTCTCACATTCATTCATAATTTATAAAACCCTTAACATTTTAGATGAAGCCCACCCCAGCCCTTACGTAAACCGTTGCCACGCGGTGAGTACGCGCACTCATAGTTTTAAGAGAATGTTGATTGTTATCTTTCCGAAAAAATACTGGTTTCACTACTTCAAGTTGGATTGACCGCGGTCACATAAAAATTTGCTGTAATTACCACTTTTTCTACTGATAAATTAAAACTTTGTTGGCGAGCCTACTTTAATTGTACCGGCGCCGGTGGCTACAACTGGTAGACTGGAACTGTAACGTAACAGGTACATCTTACTCTCTCTGGAGGGAAACAGTGGTTCACTGCCACTATGTTTTCGCCGCTCATACTCAGTTGTTGTGAGGTAACCATTTTATATATGGAATATGGAAGTTATATTCCGGGTACCAAAGTATGATATTGGCTTTGGCTCTGCTGATGTCATTAATAGTAGGCGGGAGGTCTTGGAGAAGACGACGAATATTTTTACGCTCTGGCCATCTTGAGTTTTTAGTCAAGAGCGTCCTTTTGAGCGCGTGCGGGTGTAGTTGCGCTTGAGCGTTGACACACATGTACAGAGTTCTGCGAATTTTTAGGGTGGCGCGAATTCTCTGCCGCATTCCTCGACAACAACTGCGCCTTACTGCTTTGTTTCAAACTGTTTCTTTCACAATGGAAATAACGTTGCCATGCGTTCTGTTATAATGGAATGAATCTGGTTGCACAATAATTTTCACAACTTTTAGACAAACCCGCCCAAAAATGAAATAAATAAAAATATAATTATTCCATACTGTGGAAAATAAAAACACCCAAAAATGACCCGCTACATACATAGATTATACAAGGTATCCTTACTACTATATATATGAAACAAAAAATTCATGACATATGAAAAATCTATATGGACAGTAATATACACATCTTATTTTCCAAACACTATCTCAGCTTTAACGTTCTTTCAGTTTTTTTTTTAAATTTAAATACATATTTTAGTCATTAGTTTTTTTTTTCATCAATTAGTATTTATAATTCCAGTTTGAATTCGAATGAAAATAAAGTTAAGTTCATTATTACAAGTTCATTATTAAAATCATCCTTTCAATTAATTTAATTGCCAAATTAGTTTAATTTTATTTAATTTCTCAAACTCTAAGTTCATTATTTCAATCTTATTTGTTCGAAACAATTTCATTTGTTTTAATTACATTTTACAAAAAGACCCTACAAAAATATTACCTACATTCCATCACATCAGATGTTTCTTTTTATTTCATAATAGGATTTTCTACTGGCAATGATTCAACAGACTACAACATTTTTGTTATTGTCACCGAGTATGTCTGTGGACATTAGTCACAACATACAACACACCTGTTTACATAAACAGTTGTATGCCAGACTGTTTTAATAAACACAGTTATAAACACTCCTTCAGTTTCAACATTCATGGTTACGTCACCTCTAACAGCTGTACTGCACTTTTCAAATTTTATAAATCTTTTGGTTAATTAATTAACATATGTATTCCTTATTTTTTCCAACTCAAATCAAATCTGCTTTTGATTCACCACAATTACTTGAATAACATTTTACTAAAAACATTTTAACTTTAGTTATACAGGGTCCGGCAGAGAAACCTGACGGTTTTCTAAGTGAAATTATGACCAGAATAAATAGTTTATAAGCAAAATTTTATTTTAGAATTAAAGTACATCTCAAAGCATTTTACTTACATTAATTACTTTTTGAAAATCACATTCTTTAGATGGTGTCCCTCATTTTCAACACATTCTTCGAGCCGTAACGGTAAACCGTGCATTACGCGCCGCAGAACTTCCGGAGAGATTGCCACCACTTCTGTCCGAATATTCCGCTTCAAATCCACGATTGTCCTTGGTCGGTTCTCGTACACCCTATTCTTGAGATACCCCCACAGAAATTAATCGCAAGCGTTGAGGTCGGGCGATCTTGGAGGCCACTGAACATCCCCTCCTGTGAGATCACTCAGGCTCCAAACATCTCTCTCAATTTATTCAGGGAAGCCCTTGCAGTGTGAGCAGTTGCCCCATCCTGCTGGAACCATGTGGTTTCCAATGCAATACCATGTTGCCGTAACTCAGGTGCGAGAAATGTTGTAAGCATGTGAACGTAACGTTGTGAATTTTCAGTCACTGCATTCCCCTCTTCGTCTTCAAAGAAGTAGGGGCCAATTATCCGGAAGACGTTAACCCACACCACACAACAACCTTCTCACTGTGTAACGGTCGTTCAAACAGTTCTTGAGGATTCTGCGATGCCCAGTACCGGCAGTTCTGCGTATTGACATAACCACACAGATGGAAATTGGCCTCATCGGTCATGAGCAGATTGTTTAACACTTGGTCATTCACAATATTCACAAGTCCATGGCAACAATGCATGCGAATTCTCTTATCCTGGGCACTCAGTGTTTGCACTACAACAAGTTTGTAGGGATGAAAGTCGAGTTCCAGATGCAAAATTCTGCGTACGGAGCGGTCAGAAATCTGTAGGGCACTTGCGTGTTTTAATGCCGATCGCCGAGGACTCCTACGAATAGCATGACGCACGCGTTCAACATTCTCCGGGGTTCGAACAGTACGCTGTTTCCCTGGTGGTATCTTCTTTAAGGCAGAGGCCGTTTCCCGAAAATTCGCCACCCACAACAGTATGGTATTGCGGCTTGGAACACTGTCATTTCGATGAATGCTGAAATGGCGGCGAAAAGCGCCCTGCGTAACAATAACTGACTCATTTGTTTTTAAAAAACGTTTCCACTATGAACGCACGATGTTGTGCTGACCCACGCTCCATGGCGACTGAAATGCTTTGAGCTGTCGAACACATGAGCGCAAGCTCGATTGCAGCGCTCCATGCTACACTCCACAGAACTACTTCAAAAATCGTCAGGTTTCTCTGCCGGACCCTGTATTATTTAAAACACTATTATTTATTACACAATACAAAATAGGCTTCATGAATACCTGTTATTATTTTAGTGGAATAAAGTATTATTATTTATTATTATACCTTCCCCTCTCATTACAAACATATGTTGCACATAAGCTATGATATACATCCTATAACAGAATACTATTAATACAATACATTTAGCATTAACACATTTATTTACAGATTTCCGTACTAATTTTCTTATATACCACACATCAATTCCTAAATTCAGCAAGGTCATTACCATATATTAAAGTATTTAATATGTCCATACACTGCTTTCAACCTCCATCATCGTATAATAGTCTTATTTTTGTATAACATTTGTCAATTTTATTTGCATTCATCATATGGCTATTCTCTGTGTAATGGCCATAAAATTTTATTTTTCCCATTGTACCAAAACAATAATCTATAGGGTTACCCCCCAAAATTATCTTATCATAAATCAAGTCGACATCAGTATTTTGTATAAAGTCTCCGTCAGTGTTTTTTATTATTACCATTACATTATTATTACTGTATTCTACTACTACAGGTACATTAACTCTCCCAACAGGTAAATATTTATCATCATCAACTACAATATACTCGGTGTTTACTATAATTCTCTTAATGTTCATATTCTCTCTCAACTCTTCATAATCTCTATTTAACTTAAATATTTCTGTTTCTCTCTCTCTAATTCTTTCATTACAATATTTCTCACAACAGTTCACATTCTCATTCCATACAGAGGGCACCATTAAATATTTATTACCTCTACTGGCTTTACCAGTTAAATCACAAAAAATACAGGGCCTGTCTGAAGACACCTTGTCTTCCATACAAATACAGGAGGAAACTCTGTCCTCATTAAACACCTGTGAAAACTCTGTTTCACCATAAACTTGGGGAACATCTGCCCTTTGCCCATTTACCCTCTCTACACACACACTTATAACCTCATCAACACTTTCTCTGCTCACAACCTTACACTCTAACACCACGTTTTTAATTTCACCACTGTTACTTACCGTATCATTCTTAGATACCCCACTTTCAGCTATATAATCATTATCCTTATTTAATGTTATTTCATCATTATAATTACTTGTATTACTACCACTCACCTCAGAATTGTAATCACCATCATTATATTCACTAGTCAACACTACCTCTCCCACTATTTTGTCACTGTTATTTATGAATTCATTATTAGAATTATCGTTATCACTCACCTGGTTAATTATTCCCTCACTATCATTAACAACATTACTATCACTTACCTGTTTTGATTCAACTTCTGTACTCTCTTTTAATTGATATCCATCTCCCTCCCACTTCTCGTCTTGTTTATTCATTATTGTGTTTGACTCGACAAAACGTTTATCCATCATATCAAAACCCTTGTTCAAAATTTCCGCCCTCTCATCTAATTTTTTATCAATCATTCGCAACATAGTCATTATATTTAAAAAATAATCAGACTCGCTCATATCATCATTATTTTCCTTATTACCTGCCACCTGATCGTCTGTACTAGTGCTAAATAAGTCAGTGTTATTGATTCTGTCACTATTATTTTCCATTTTTGTTTTATATTATTTTTTACATCGCTATCAAAACATAACCTAATTTACACAACGTAATTATATACGATTAATTTTACAAATACGCCATTACCAAATCCTACTTTCTGTGCTTTAAAATAGGTCTAGCTCCTATAATATTTATACGAACATCCTGGCAGGGTCGCCACTGTGAAGGTACTCGCCTTCTACCCTTTTAACTAAATAATGCTCTCATCATAATACTCACCGCTGCCAGAATTTTACTTACCGTCATGGTCCCCATAAAACTTACCTTATTAAATTACCCAGGTCACCAACATGTTTTTTAGTTTTACATGTAAACTTTGAACACTCTTGCCCTTATAAAAATCGTAACATAATCCCGCTATCTGACCACCCTTAAAACTCAGAAAATCCCAAATTTCGTTAGACGAGTTGTCAACACAGAAAACTAGGAAATGGTTTACGGCGAAATAACTACACTAACACATGTTTATAGAAGAATGAACCTTTTAATTACTCTTTTTATTATTTTAATTAAATACTCTATCATTGATTATTACGTTTTCTTTATATTTAAAATGTTTACTAATTTTAGTCCAATAATTTTGTATAGACTACTACTACATCTTTCTAGTTGAGCCAGTACTTTTAATAACCCATACACACACTCACTCAATTTACATTTCTTTTTAAAACTTCCTATTTAATTAATGAGCTCTTTATTAATTATAATGTTTTGGCCAAATGAAACTGTCTTTACACTTGTTACCTATTTGCGTAATATCCAAACGTTGTACACGATATTGTCCGGAACTGTTTTCACTAATCACTCTCCGCTCCGAACACAGTGTATTATTACCTTACGCCATTTACTCGTCACTTTACTGTTTGTACATTTTATATTACTTGGTAGGCCTACTTTTGTATTTTTCGGCCTACCAAGAACTCGTCCGAGGCTACCGTTTTTGTTCTGGTAACTGTCTGCTGATTGTCTGGCCACTCAGCCGTGAGTTGCAATGGAACTGGCGTTAGTTCGCAAAAGCTGAGCATACAGAGCTGGTCACGTGATCTTGAGTCTGCTCTCCCATTGGTGTTGTTAAAAGAGCGCTATAACTTAGGCACAGGGTTTAGCAATATTTTGCCGCAATATGCAGTTACATTACTTTCTTTCGTGATTCACGGCAGATGCGAAGTTAGGTGTTATTTCACAATCGGTCTACGTTGCTTGAGTACGGAGACAAAACATAGACGTTTTGTTCTGTAATAAACACAGCCTATCTGGTTGACTAACTCGGGGTTCTACAAGGGTGAACAATGACTGCACGGAGAACATAATTTTAAAATGTTATCTTGGCCCTACAATTTCGTACCGTTACATAGTGACTTAATTGGTGTCTTGTATTTTGTTTTCCACTGTACCTACGATGATCAAGTAGATCATCGTAACAATATTTAAAAAGGTAACTACTCAATCAAATCTACCTATTTTCATGCACGCAATACCATGCGACCACACCCATGCTCACACACAATTTCAATTTTCCTTCACATAGATAATATCTGTGTGTGTGTGTGTGTGTGTGTGTTATACACATTGCAACGTTACAAGTATTATAAAAAATTACACAAATACAATACCATGTACTTCAACGCAACTATGAAGTGTATCACACCGGCTAGGTCGCAGGATTTTTGTATTCTTGTTGCGTCAAGTATATGTAGTTGCACAATAAAAAAATAATTTTCAAAGAGGAGTGAGATGCTGATGACATGAAATAATTAATTAAAACCGTTTCAAAATAATCATTCTATGATTTATTAATATTAATAGAAAATATGCAAATATTAAAATTTTGAATTACAAAAATAAAAAATTAAATACAGGTGTAAGACAGGGTGATGGATTATCCCCAATTCTTTTTAACTGTGTCCTGGAGAAGGTAGTGAGAATTTGGAATGAAAAATTAAAGGAATGCAAAATATCACCAATCATGTTGGGAAGAAGGAACAAACGTATTGAAGTAAAATGTTTGGCATTCGCAGATGACTTTGCTATACTTTCTGAACATCTGACATCTGCAGTAACACAAGTTAATTTTTTAGAGGACATAGCCAATAGAACAGGCTTAAGAATTTTTGCAGAAAAAACCAAATTTCTCACAAACATTAAAAACGTGCCAAAATTCCTGGTAACAGATATTGGTCGAATAGAGAGGGTTCGAAAATTTAAGTATTGAGGAGAAATAATTCAAGAGAATGGCTTGGAAAAATCTGCTATAGAAGAAAGGATTCATAAGATGGAACAGGCATATGGTATAACTAAAGATATTTACAATAAAAACTGCATATCTAAATATGCGAAAATAAGGCATTACAGTACAGTAGTGAAGCCAGAAAGCCTATATGCAAGTGAATGGCTAGCATTCAATTATAATTTAGACAAATTAGAAATTTTGGAAAGACGAATTATTAAGAAAATATTAGGCCCACGAAAAACTTCAGAAGGTTGGAATTAAGAAGTAATGATGAAACATATCAAAGTATAGAAAGTATAACAGAAACAATGAGAAAAAGAAGACTATTATTTTTGGACATTTATATAGAATGGACGACAATAGGTTGACAAAACAAATCTTCAAATATCTGTGGGGGAAGAAGTCAACATCAAGTTGGATTAAAGAAGTCCAAAAGGATTTAGAAAAAAATAATATACACGCAGAAGAAGCAATTGAAGGAGAAGTTTTTTGGGCAAAAGTGTTAAAAATGGAGGGAGTCCAGGGTAGGAGAGAGAGAAACCCAGTTTCAAAGTGGACTGAAGACAGGAAGAGGAGACACAGTGAGCGGATGAGAGTATTGGAAAAAAGGAAAGAACAAAGAGTAAAGAATTGAAACTGGCATGTGGTCCCTAGATGGCCGATAAAATAAAAAAATATTCTTTTATAAGTTTACAAAAATACAATATAACCTTCTATACTGTTCATGACATAACAATAAACAACCATATAATCTTACTAGCTAACCAGACATGTTAAACAAATTATCTAAACACTTTTTATTTCAGTGTGTCTGACTTTGACTCAAATTTTAAATAATAATAGCAACTCATTTACAAACAAAAATAATATTAAACCTCAAGAATAAAACTAATTTTTGCTATAAAAAAAATAACATTTACTTCCAACCTATTATTTATTTCTACTGACACACCCAAATTTTAACATACAACAGAAGATTAGTATTTTTAAATTTTCTTGTTAAATTAAATTATTTTCTTTAACTAACCATTTAAATTTATGTACAGTGATTATATTTTAAAACTTTAAGTCTTTACTGTTCATATATAAGTTTCTTTTTAAGAGTCTTTTCACAAACAAAAAATATAAATGTTTATTCATCACCTGCGTACTGCTGATGTTACCGTTGTGTGTGTGCGTGTGTGTCCTGAATCCTAAGACTTTGATGATGATGATTATGCTGATGCTGTTTCTCTGTCTCTACGGTTTGTTGTTTGTGATGGTCCAGAGTACTTCCATAAGTCTTGGTGTGTGTGGTTCGATCGGTCGGCAGACTAGCAGCGTGACTGTGTGAAGCTATCTTGAGTCTGAGATCGCCCCAAAATTGCCGGTGGTATTTATACTGGATGGTGATCTGACAAGTCCAGGACTGTTTTCGACCTGTTAGATACTGTCACTTCGTGCAAAGCGTCCTTTTAATTATAAATCACTTTTGGTTCATTTTCGCGATTTCGTAAACATACTCGTAGCACGAGCGATATCATTTGCATAATTTTTTTTCTGGTCACTCACATACAACACACTTATTAATTACTATTTAATTACACTAGTAATTAACATTAAATTACTTAGCATCTTTATTATTGCACATTTCTGCAATAATTTTTTTATCACCATATTCGTTAAACATTCCTTAATGTAATGGTGTCTTTATAATTGGAGTAAGTCTTTGTTCACAGGTTTAAAATGTATTAATTAGTTTATTTTTATCCGGTTAAAACCTGATTACAGACAAACCACTAATTCGTACGCATCACCCCATCTTTGCATGTCCGAGCTGGCTTCACTCACACAAACACACAAGCGCTGTATTCACTCGCGGGGCAGGTGTACACTTTCTGACAATTCTTAGCCTGCATATAAAAACTGAGCATCATATAGTTTCTATGCTAAATATTTACAAACATACCGCCCTGGGCAAATATGCAAATATATGTATTGTTGCATATATTCCCCAGGTGGGTTTAAATAAAATTTGACTGTTATTAAAATTTTATTTACACAGATATATATGTGTACTAGATCTCTATATATTAATACGTGAAGAGAAAACTTTGTACCCCTTTTTAGGCATATTGCGCGCACGGAGGAGTGTGAGATTTGGCATAGTTAAAGTTTATATGGAGAAGGAGTGCAGAAAGCTAAAATTTATATATAATATGTGTTACAAATACATTAAATTAAATTAAATAAAACATTCATTTGCACTTGAAAATTCATTTAAACTTTTTCAAACAATGGTAATTGTTAAAAATAAAATAATTTTGTTGCCAGGCAATAAAATTATAATTTTTTCATTTTAGTGTACGTTCATACTGCCAATGTCAAACACATAATAGTCTGTTGTTTGTTTACGTTCATACTGCCAATGTCAAACACAATAGTCTGTGGTCAAACAGTCGCACAGAGTAGAGATGGTCGCCAAAGAATTTTAAAATGTTGCCAACAAATAATTACTGACAGATTGACTGAATGAGCTGTGAATTTTGTGTGATTTCAAATGTTCCTTTTTCAATAGTCTGTGGAGTGTATGTCAAGGCAAAAAAGTGTTTTTATTTTATTTTTTGTATATTAGATATCTGTGTTTTATATATTAATGTGCAGTTGAAAGTGAAATACAGCTTGCTTAATATACACCTGTTGCAAAAGGAAAATTCTGTAGCAGCAATTTGAATTGACTTACTCTCGCCTAATTATTATTGGTGGTTTCAAAAAAGTGAGTACATTTTATTATTTTTAAATTAAACCCTGTCTAATCTTAGTTTCAGTAATTTCATTACATGTTTCTTTTTTACATTCAGATATTCGCACCTACTTCCATTATGCCTCGACATAGAACATTGACGGGTCGGAGTGAGCGACAAAGAAGAAGGAATATATATTCGCGTGAAAGTCAAAATGATAATAGACCAAATGCAAATTTAAATAGTGTAAATAGTATACAAAATGATGAAATTATTTTGAGGGATACATTTAAATGCGCACTGAATGTTATTCCAAGAAATTTTAATACTTTTGATTGTGGATTAATGCAATGCAGGTTTTGCAATGCAAAACATTTTGAATCTGAGGTCACTTTAGGTGAAAGGACTGCATTCACTTCATGTTGTCATAAGGGTAACGCAATATTACCGGCCTTAAGTCAAAATGAATACTTTAAATCATTGTATGATGGACTTACTTCAAATGAACCTTCAATAAAAAGAAAGTCAAAAAATTATTTTGAAAACATTCGTAAATACAATTCATCATTTGCTATGGTTAGCTCAGAAGCTAAAATTTCGGATACAGTTACGCGTGGAGTGTATCATTTTAAAATACATGATGTTTTTTATCACAGATCAGGTCCAATGACTGCTGGATATGGTCGCTCACCATGTTATGCGCAATTATATTTTTATGATGTTGACACTGCTGTCAATTATAGATTACGTGAACACTATAATCAAACATGCAATAACAATATAATGCGCGAAATCTTTCTTGAATTGGAACGCATTAATCCTTTCATTCAGTCATTCATTGCAATGAAAGATCATTGTCAGAGAATTGAAAATCAAAATAAAGAAATTTGTATGCTCATTAAAGTAAATCGTGTAACGGTCCAAAAATGTGGGTATTTGTATTTTTAAATTTATTTCATTTTCGGGGATTGACAAAGGTATTGTGTAAATTTTATTCCAACAAACCAGAACACGTTGCAAAGAGAAGTTTATAACCAAGGCAGCAACGCAATATCGCATTGTGTAATCAGTTGAGGTATGCAGCCACCCTCGATTTCCAAGAACTTTGCTTATGTGTGGACATGCGCCTGTACGCATGACACAGGTATACACGCGGGTGGGGACGCGAAGCAAATCAACCGACGCTGTCGAAAATGGCGCAGAAACGAAGTTTTTGTGAGATCTACGATCCGAGCTGGAGGAAATGCAAATTAAGGTCCGCCTCCTGAGTGACATCAAACCGGAAGCGACTAAATATCGTCGGCGCATACTACTGAAAAACCCACTATGTATCATGAACAGAGTCGATCAACTGCAACAACTCAACTATGAGCGTCGACGATATTCGTCGGCGGTGGACCTCAACTTCCTCCCGCTTGCAATAGATGCTACGGAGTCTACGTTACGAGTCCACGAGCAACAGAGTTCACATACAGACATAGTTGCGACGCGCGGCCCCGGTCGGGTTGAACTGTTTAAATAATGAATACTTCCATGTAATAACGCCGTAATACCGACCGGGACCCAAGAAAGTAATAAATGTAGTACAGTGGGTGTGTTGACAACAATTGTGAATCGAACAGCGAATCACGGGCAGTGGAAGCGCGGAACGATAACCACGTGTTTGGCCGGCATCGCGATAGTGCGGTTTCCCAATTTAAACTGAAGTGATAAAAAATGTTAAGGGGTTAATAAATATTTTGTGTGATTGGGTGTGTGTAAATTGCAGGCTGGGCAGTCTAACTAATAGTAAGTAATAGTAGGTAATTATAAGCACATATAGCATAATGTAAAAAATGTACGCAAGTTTAAATCAATTTACTAAAAAATCAATAATACAATTTTAAAGCAATTGCTCATTAAAAATACTGATTCTCGTGAAATAATGTGTTAGTCTTAAGTTATTTCGTAATTACCACTTTCTCATTTCTGTGCTGCAAGATTCGTCTAAACGTTCCGTGGATCTTTCTGAATTATTATTTGGGGTGGTCAGATAGCTAAATTGTCCCTTTTTATTTAAGGTGGAGTATAAAGGTTTTCGATATTTTAACCTATAAAAAATAATCGTGGCGACCTTGGTCTTCTGATGAAATTTAAACACGAGGTAAGTAGTTATGGAAGCTTGCAGGTGAGTCCTGGCAGTGTATTTTATTTATTAATATATTTCGGCGTATTTTTTAGTATCACAATCGTGATTTAGATCTACGCCGTTATAATGATGCAGTTCAAACTGATGTAGCAGTAATATTTAGTACAGTTGATGGTGAGCCTCCCTTTGAACGAAATATGGTTTCGTTTTTCAAAAGTTAATGGTACCATTAATAATATCTCTGTTTTGGATTCATCATTGGACCCTTTAGCGTATCCATTACTTTTTCCAAACGGTGATACTGGGTGGCATATCAATATTTCTCATAATGTACCAACTACATCTAATTCAAGAGCGCCCAGAAATAAATTAACCATGCTTCAGTATTCAGGCTATCGACTTGCAATTACAGAAGATTTTAGCATGTTGCGCCATTCACAAAAATTATTTCTGCAGTGGATAGTTGATATGTATATGAGAATAGTGTAACAGGACAAACAGCCTGATTTCATAATTATGGGATGTAAGGATTTTGTATTGTATTTTTTATTGTATTTATGAATGTCAAACATGGTTAGGTCAGTTTTACCCATGTCCAAAGAAACAACGCAGTTCATCGGTACGATTCATCTCAAGGCCAGGAACGTACGTGCAAAGCGAAACATATTCGATGGCGGTGCTGATCGACAAAAGCCAATTGTTATGACAAATATTGACACACGTCATAGCGATGACGAGGAACCATGCCGTCAGCTGGCTTAGACAAAGGGTTAATCCAAATTAATCCCCACCACCTGTCGACAATTCGACAAAATGTCGGCCCAGTCAACTACAAGTCGTCATGAAGTAAACACGTTGTGAAAGTGTGCTGGTACAAAATGGGCCAGTAGAAGTGTTTGTACTTAATTAAAAATGTAAAAGCAGCAAAATTATATATCTAAATCTAATAACCATCAAATAATGTAGCTTCAGTGACAATAGACAGACAATCAGTTGATCAGCACGTCGAACATCCGACTAGCGATGGAACAACCTTAATCTGGAAACCTCTACAGTCAGGGAGGTGCACTTTTTCAATCAATTTAACAAAAGAATGAGCTCATAAACCAAATTTGCAATATAAACTGCAACTAATCAAAATTATTAAACATGTGATGAGAGATAGAGAGAGATAGAGCGAGTGGGTGTAAGGGCTGGCCACGTCTTATAAAAGAGCCGTTGGTTTGTGTTTTTAAAGATTTTTTTTTGTATGGTAACGTTAAATAAAATCAAAATACTGCAGTAAGAAATTAATTCTGATATGTGATACCTGTAGAGAAATAAATATTACAAAACAGAATATATATAAAGAGAAAAAGACCGCCATATTGGGTGTGGTCTAAGTCACCATTTGTAAAATTGAATTATCATTTAAATGCAGTCATTAAACAAATTTTTATACCTCTAAATGCCAACTGATTTATTATTTCACACAACCCGATTGTTTTCTGCACATTCGCTTAAAGAACTTTGGACCTTGGTATAAAGCGTAACATATATGTGGGTAGCGTGTGCCTACCGGAAGTGTGACGAACACGTGGTAAGTAACAAATTATGTATTATTTACATATTTATGTATTTATATATATCAAAAAAGGGGAGGGAGTTGACAATAGAGGGCACAAGGTTACATTTCATTCGACAAAATCAAATAAGTCTTAGGTCTGAAGTTTACAACAATTTAACAGATTATTTAGAATTGAACCCCAATGCCAATAATGTTGGCCGTAGAGTAATTTTACCATCTTCATTCAATGGATCTCCAAGAAATATGTATCAGAATTATTTAGATGCAATGTCAATTGTACAACATTTCGGAAAGCCTTCTTTGTTTATTACAATGACTTGCAATCCAAGTTGGCCTGAAATAGTTAGCAATATTGGTGTAGGTGAGTCAGCTAATTTTCGACCTGATATTGTTGTGCGTGTATTCAAGTCCAAACTGAAAGCATTAAGTGAGGGCCTTACACTAAAAAAAATCTTCGGTAAAGTTGAAGCACTCATTTATACAATTGAGTTTCAAAAGAGAGGATTGCCTCATGCTCACATTTTACTCTCTTTAAATGAGCAAGATAAAATTGTTAACGCTACCGATATTGATAAAGTTGTATCTGCGGACATTCCTAACATTCAAACACATCCTACATTACATGAATATGTTGTAAAACACATGATGCATGGTCCATGCAGTGTACTTAATCCAAATTCTGTATGTATGAGAGATGGAAAATGCACAAAAGATTATCCAAAACGATTTAATGAATTTACATGTGAATCATTAAGTGGATACCCATTATACAGAAGGCGTGATAATGGTATTAATGCTGAAGTTCGCGGTAGGTGCCTCGACAATCGTAATGTTGTACCATACAATCCGTATTTACTTGCCAAATTTAATTGCCATATAAATGTTGAAGTATGCACTACAGTTAAAAGTGTTAAATACATTTATAAATACGTGTATAAAGGCTATGACAGTGCATCTGTTGAATTAGGTTCAGAGAGAAATGAACCAGGTCAAGAAATACAAATTGATGAAGTTAAAAATTTTTTAAATGGCCATTATGTCGGATCAACTGAAGCTGTATGGCGCATCTATGAATTACCAATGCATTTTCAATCACATGTCATCGTTAGACTTGACATTCATTTACCGCGTAGACAGAATGTTTACTTTCGAGAAGGGCAAGAACGTCAAGCAATTGAAAATGCAAGACAAACAAAATTATTAGCATTTTTTGAATTGAATCGATCAGATCCATCAGCGCATGAATATAAGTATATTGAAATTCCTTTGCATTATGTGTGGGAAGATTCCCGAAAAAAATGGAAGAAGAGAAGGCGTGGAGGTGATAAAATCATTACACGCTTATACATGTATGTAGTATCACCAAAAGACATCGAACTTTTCCATTTACGATTGCTTTTATTACATGTCTGTGGTCCAAAATCATTTGAGGATGTTAGAACATACAATGGAATTATACACACTTCTTTTGTTGAAGCGTGCCATGCTCGCAGCATTGCTTCAAATGATAATGAATGGCGCGAATGTTTAAATGAAGCAAAAGAATTACATTCACCAAAACAAATGCGAAATTTATTTGGTTACATTTGTGCATTAAATGTGCCAGCCAATGCATTGGCGTTATGGAATGAATTTAAAGTATATCTTAGTGAAGATTTTTTGAGAGATTACAACGAAGAAGTATCCTTTAACACGGCTCTATTAGAAATTGAAGATATTTTGAATGTTCATAATTTGTCATGTCAAGAACTTGGTTTACCAGTTCCCACGTATTCGCAGAGAACAGACGAAGCAAATGCTGTTGATCTAATAGAACAAGAGTTTCTGTTTTGTGAGCATTATGAAACTGCAAATATTGAACAGCGTAATCTAATTGATCGTGTGTGTGATTCATGAAGTTTTGCACCATGATACTGGATCTAATGTTTTTTGTTTAACCGCTCATGCAGGTTATGGAAAAACATTCACACAAACAGCAATCATTCACAAATTAAATTCGCTTAATCTTAGTTGCATTGCAACAGCGTTCAGTGGCATAGCTTCAACTCTATTACTTGGAGGTAGAACTTTACACAATGTGTTTAAATTGCCTATACCCATTTTGGAAAATTCTGTAGCGAATATTACCGCAAATAGTAGCTATGGACGTTACATAAATTCATCATCATTGATAATTATTGATGAAATTTCTATGTGCCCACTGCAAGTGTTGAAAATCATAGATAGATTATTGCAGGATCTATGCGATGAAAATGATAAACATAAACCATTTGGAGTGAAAACGATACTTCTGTGCGGTGATTTTCGGCAAATCTTACCAGTTGTCCCACATGGATCACTTGCAACTTTAATTGAAAATTGTGTCACGAGTTGGCATAAATTTGTTTATTTTCATAAAGTAACGTTTACTCAAAATATGAGAGCCTTACCAAATGAAATAGAATTTGTCGAATTCTTGAAAAAAATTGGTAATGATGAAGCCCCACATTCCCTCAGTTTGGTGAAAATATTATTGAAATACCTCAGCAATTAATAGGAGATGAAAATAATATTATTAATGAGGTGTATGGAAATATTTCTGAAAACATACTCTCAGATAACATATTGAAGTCAGTTATTTTAGCACCTAAAAATGATGATTGTACTTTTATTAATACTGATATACTTAATCGAATACCAGGTGAACAGAAAACATATCATAGCTACGATAAAATAATTTGTGATTGTAATACACTTCTAGATAGGCCTTTGTAAAAGAGTTAAATTATTTATTTGAAAATTATGTTGGCCTACGAGCATGTGAAAAATAAGATCACAAACTATCTTGATCAAATATGATATATAATAATTTATATAATAGTTTATGTTACTTATTCCAGTGTACCGACTCTTGATTTACACTGGGCGCCAGTAATACTAAACACAAATTAAAGTATGTTAATCAACTTTTTAATGAACAATTTGTATTTATACATTACAAAAATTTCATTATACGACTTGAATTGTTTATCATACAAATTGAATATTATTAAATTCAAATGTCATTAGCAGTGAGTCCTTTATGACAGATTGAGTCACTATGTTGAATACAACATATGTATATATATATCAAACACATAGAATTAAATGTTCATTATTCCTGAAGCTGTTGTAGATCGGTGATTCATCAGCAGCCGTCGTCGTGTGTTAATCCTGGTTAAAACTGCACAATTCACTTTATCACACGTGCACTACACTGACATATGGATTATACCTTGTAACTTTATAAATTTACTGGAAAATTATTATAATATCTTACTCTTACCTTGCGGGTTCGGGTCCAGAGTCGTTCAGACGAAACCAGCTACAGAAAGGATTATTTGGATTTGATATGTGCAATAATTTCGTTAACCCATTTTCTACTGTCTAAAATACATACTTATTTTATTTATCGAAAATCGCACACTTCTTTACTTTCTACAAATGACAGGGTTTTTGTTAAACTTTATCTGAAACTACTATAATAATTGACATTACCAAGTACATATAAGAAAAATTGAAAATGAACCAGTATATAACCACACACACACACACACACACACACACACACACACTCTCTCTCTCTCTCTCTCTCTCTCTCTCTCTCTCTCTCTTTTCGTTAATATTTAAACAAACTCCCCTCTATTAGAGATCTCTGTTCCTTATTAAGGTATCTATAAAAGCAAATTTTATAATATAGTAATTAAACTTTAAAAGGTGGTACTCATCCTGATAATAGTTTCACTCCAATGCACACCCGTATTATTCGCGTGTAATAACCGTGACACAAGTTCACTAGCTGACCGATTTCTGAGTTCTCTCGCACTCACTCCACTGTTGGTACTGACTGTACGGTTTTTTATTTCATGGTTCTTACTGATTTACTGATTTCACGTTCTAAAAGATGATCAAGTCGGCCGACATAACTTTTTACACTTAGATGTTGTTGTAGGCTGGCCGCGCGTTATTGTTTATGCACTTTTAATATTTATTATGCTTTAAAAGATAGGCCGACTAATTTTACGGCCTATATTGCAACCCCGAGGCCACCGTTTAATTTTAAATCACACTTTTTGTCTGATGCTGCTTACTACTGTTCACTCTCTGATGACAAACTGCAGACTGTAATTCACAAAAAGCCTGCTACTGGGGCAGTTACGCAATACGTCTGGGCAATTGTTTTCGCTAACAATGTGCATTGCTGTACTGGGGCTCCTCACAGGTGAAAGTTAACAATTTTAAAGATTGACTGAATTGATATAAAATTAAAACTTGGGCTGCATACAATTCTGTACCGTTACAATACCCCCCCAATAAGAGGTTGAAGGCCGAAGCGTTCAAACTCTTATTGCCTAAACCTAAGAGGATCAGTGAGGATATGGCGCCGCAACCCCCCTGAGCACTCTACTAAAAGCATGGGTTCTTACCCCCCTAGTCTGGCGACTGTGACAGCACCCATCCGACCTTACTGGACTTCTCTGTTCGAGATCCCAACACCGAAAAATCGAACAGATACCCGCCCCAGTATCGCCTGACTTTAAAACATTCAATTAAAAAATCGACAAGCGGCCTTCCATCACTCCATATCCCACAACTGATTTGTTTCCTCTTAGCCGTACTGGTTCATTGACAACGTACTGGCTCATTTTATATTATAGAATATCTCTTAACCCTAGAATATAGTGTTAATAAAACAATATAGGTTTACAATGGTACACATGAATAATATTCCCCGTACAATATTGCCCTCCAAAATAATACATAGATTATACAAGGTATCCTTAACTACTATATATGTATAGGACAAAAAATTCATGACATATGAAAAGTCTATATGGACAGTAATATACACATCTTATTTTCCAAACACTATCTCAGCTTTAACGTTCTTTCAGTTTTTACTTCCATATTCCTTAAGGAATGGAAGTATGGTGATGGCAAAAAAAATTGTGTTCGAGATTATTGCAGATTCTGATTGTGCTACACTCAAAACATGAAAAAAAGTCGTTTTCCGAAAAGTGTCTGTGTGTGTGTCTGTCTGTCTGTGTGTCTGTCTGTGTGTAGATTTTTTTTCTATGGCAAACGATAACTGCCGCAAATTCAAACAGAATCAAATAATTTTTTGCATACAGCCCTGATTTGTAGAGTACTCACGACCTATTGTTTTTGGTGAAGATCGGTTGAGGGAAAGGGGTAGTTTACCTGCAACGGTTTTTTTTATCAAGGGAAATTTTTTTTTGTTGGCAAACGATAACAGCCGCAAATTCAAACAGAATCAAATAATGTTTCGCATACAGCCCTGAATTGTAGAGTTCTCAAGACCTATTGTTTTTGGTGAAGATCGGTTGAGGGGAAGGGGTAGTTTACCTGCAATGTTTTTTATCAAGCGTATTTTCTATGGCAAACGATAACTGCCACAAATTCAAACAGAATCAAATAATTTTTTGCATACGTCACTGAATTGTAGAGGACTCAAGGCCTTTTGATTTTGGTGAAGATCGGTTAAGGGGAAGGGGTAGTTTACCTGCAACCTTTTACGTTTTAACAAGAGTAAAGTACTTGAAAATTCATTTAAACTTTTTCAAACAATGGTAATTGTTAAAAATAAAATAATTTTGTTGCCAGGCAATAAAATTATAATTTTTTCATTTTAATGTAAATCTGTACATAGTATAAAGTAAAGTCGGTCCGTTTTCTCTCTGTGTTTGAAATGGCTAATCTCAGGAAGTACTGAACGGATTTTATTCAAGTTTTCGCCAATAGATAGTGTCTATCGAGGAACATTTATGTGTATAATTAATACATATATGTTGTACATTAGCTTAGCTATCACGGTTTATGTCAAGTAAGTGGTATAGTTTACATCTTATATATAAAAATGAATGTTTCTTTGTTTGTCCCGTATGCGTTCCTATACCATTCATCCGATGGCGATGAAACTTCGGTGAGTTGTTGTGTGCACGTCCGCGAAGGTTTCTTCCACATCTCCTCCTAAACCACTGTACCGATTTCAACCAAACTTGGCACAAATATTTTACGCAACGGGAGAACCAACATAGGATAGGCGTTTTTTAGATGGGGTCCTTTTGGGGGTTCTTTGGGGTCTTCCACATCGCCTCCTAAACCACTGGACCGATTTCAACCAAACTTGGCAGAAATATTTTATGCAAAGGGAGAACCAACATAGGACAAGTGTTTTTTTCGATACGATCCTTTGGGGGGTCCTTTGGGGTCTTCCACGTCTCCACCTAAACCATTGGACCGATTTCAACCAAACTTGGCACAAATATTTTACGCAACAGGAGAACCAACATAGGACAGGTGTTTTTTCAATACGATCCTCTGGGGGGGGGTCCTTTGCGGTCTTAAAAAACTATTAGATCTGGTTACTATGGCAACCCAATAGAACATATTCTGTTCTAAATATATTATCGCATTAAATTGAAGACCACGCGAACGAAGTTGTGGGCAATAGCTATTTATTTTTAAGAAGCCTACTTTAATTAAACTTTATTAATTAAACTAACATTTTCATTACATACAACGTGAAACTCCGTAGCGATGCACGGGTATTCTGCTAGTCATGTATAAGAGAAAATATATCGAGCATGGCAGGCAAGCATATCTCAGTTATGTAATGTTTACGTTTCCATTTTATTATTATCACTACCGCAATAAAAAGGCAGGGAAGACACACACACACACACACACACACACACACACACACACACAATTCGCGTTATTTCTGGCCTAATTCATGTTTATTTTCTTACATCTGCACGGTTTTTAAATGGAAAGTGCCGAACCCATACCAACATAACGCATGCAAGCCGAAAAAGTGTCCAGCGTGGATAGCGATTTGCTTCCTGTGGATCGCTGGGCAGTGTATCTGCACGTGTTTACAGAGGAACGATTCATAGACAGACTTTTCGTCTTTAGGGAATGAACCCTCTGCAAGATGCTGAGGGTCCATGAGTGACTTCGGAGCGCTCCTTCTTTTCCGCGTGTTTGTTCTGTGAAACGTACACTGTAGATTCGCAGATTTATTCTAAGCAACGCTCAATAGGAAATGTTGAAAATTTTTGTCCACGGTGAACCCTCATACACACTAAACCTGCTCTGATGTTTTAATTACGGACATCATAATATTAAAACTTTGGAAACTTGAGCACTACTTAATGGAGATCAATCATTAACTTATACAAGCCATTAATTTTATGCATATTTTATATATATATATGTGTACAACGTTATCGGCAACAAAGAAGTAGTTTTTGTTAAAATTCCTTCCCGGGATATTTGGCCGTAGTCCAATGTTTTCTATAAAACCAGATGTTTCGGCAATGCCATTGACTTCCATCATCAGTGAAAATCGAGTGCGATAACGTGAGGTGGTATATGTTAGTGACCACAGTACTGTGGTTAAGGCTGAAGCAGTAAGTAGAAAGAAGTAGTTTCTATGGTAATATTTCATTTCGAAAATGATTTTAAAAATAAATCTTAAAATATGGAAGTCATGTATGGTTCTCCATACCGATATTTTAATTTAAATACAAATTTTAGTCATTATTTTTTTCTCAATTAGTATTTAATTTATAATTCCGATTTGAATTCAAATGAAATAAAGTTAAGTTCGTTATTAAAAATCATTTTTTCTATTAATTTAATTACCAAATTAGTTTAATTTTATTTGATTAGTAATCTCAGAATTAATTACATTTTTCAAAATGATCCTACATAAATATTACCTACATTATTCAAAAAATTTACATTCCTTAATAATGGTATTTCTTTTTATTTCATAATGGGATTTTCCTACTGGCAATGATTCAGCAGACTACAACAGTTTTGTTATTGTCAACTCAGCATGACTGTAGACTTTAGTCACAACATACAGCATACCTGTTTACATAAACAGTTGTGTGCCAGACTGGTGTTATGGACACAGTTATAAACACTCCTTCAGTCTAAACATGCTGCTTACCTCACCTCTAACACCTGTACTGCACTTTTCAATTTTTATAAATCTTTTAGTCAACATATTTATCTCTTAAATTTTTTATTCCAATTCAGATCCAACTTAATTTTGCTTCATTAATACAATTAACCTTTTTAAATCACTTTACTAACCATCACTCAAAACAGTTTAGCTTTAATTATATTATTTAAAACATTTTTAATATACACACATCATATAAAATAGACTTCAATATTATTATGCCATTTGTTCATATTACAAACATACATTACCTATAAGCTATACTGTACATTGCAGCAAAATAATATTAACACAATACATTTATTTACAAATTTTCATCATATCTAATTATTTGTCACACTTCAATGTCCAAGGTTGCGAGGTCAAAACCCTTAAACAAACTATTTAAAATTGTCCATTTGTGAATTTAAGGCTCAGCCTCCATCGTCAAAAATTAGTCTGGGTTTCAAATAACAATTTTCAATTTTATTTGCATTCCACATACGGTTATCTTGTGTATAGTAACCATAAAATTTCAGTTTATTAATTTTACCATAATAATCATATACCAGGTCAACATTATATATTTCTGTCCAGTCTCCATTAGTAGTCATATTCATTATCAAGTCAGTTAATTTTTCATCATAAGGTAAATTATTATTATTTAAACATGTATCATCAAAACAATTCTCACTCTCTATTTTAACAGGTAAGTATTTCATATCATTTAACCTCTCTTTCAACTCATTATAATTTCTCTGCAACTTATATAATTCTATTTCTTTATCAACACACAATTCTCTATCTAAATCTCTCACATCATAACACCATATCACACTATTCCGCACAGAGGGTACAAACTTATACAAAAAGGGGAAATAATTCAAATCTTTCACCAATAAGGGTCTCTTGCCCTCCAATAATAACATTTTTGAACACCTTGGTTCATCACAAATAAGGGGAAAATTTACCCTCTGCCCTCCATATTCATCTACTCTTTCTTTCCATTCTTGTTCTAATTCATCAACACTAATTACTACCTCGTTACAACATATCACTCTCTCTCTCTCACTCACTATTTCACTATCTATTTTCAACGTATCACTCTCTGATACCACCCTTTCAATCACATTACCATTTTCAATATCATTGTTAACATTTGTTACCTTACTCTCTAATACCACATTTTTAATTATATTTTCATTTTCGACATTATTGTCATCATTTGTTAATTTTCTATTATCATTATTATTTTTACTTTTACTCTGTTCTCCTACTGACTCTAGTATTCTCTCAATATCTTGTTTCAATTCGTTACAACTACTTTCGCATATCATTTTTGTCTCATTTAAACGTTTGTTAATATTATCTTCTACCTTAACACTCTGTTGTTTCATATTATTTATGTCACCCTTTAGCTCATGGAATTTAACATTCTGTTCATCGAATTTAACACACACATTGCATTCATGCCACACAAACATCTCATCACATAACTATTATCAGATTGGCTATTACATTTTGATGAGGTTGGGGTTAATTGAACCCCAGAGTCCTCTGTAACCATTGTTTCATCTGTTAAATTTACTTCTATTTTATCTTGACTCGCACTCGGAGTCGAATGTATCTCACAATTACTCATAACATTTGACTCGTCACCATTGTCAACACTCATTATTTCATTGACATCGTCCTTATTCCCCGCCATTTTTTATAAGTTTATAAAATGTTACATAAGAATTTCAATCTTATCCAATATTGACTTAATTCTTTTAATATATCACTATGTTTGTATAATTTACCAAAACACCCTCCCTCTCAAATAACCCGTTCTGCAGCTTGGTTAGGTCTGGTGGATATAGGTTGTAAACCCTATACTCGCGTCACTGTTACGGGAGCCAATGTAACTTTATAAATTTACTGGAAAATTATTATAATATCTTACTCTTACCTTGCGGGTTCGGGTCCAGAGTCGTTCAGACGAAACCAGCTACAGAAAGGATTATTTGGATTTGATATGTGCAATAATTTCGTTAACCCATTTTCTACTGTCTAAAATACATACTTATTTTATTTATCGAAAATCGCACACTTCTTTACTTTCTACAAATGACAGTTTTTTTTTAAACTTTATCTGAAACTACTATAATAATTGACATTACTAAGTACATATAAGAAAATTGAAAATGAACCAGTATATAACCACACACACACACTCTTTCTCTTTTCGTTAATATTTAAACAAACTCCCCTCTATTAGAGATCTCTGTTCCTTATTAAGGTATCTATAAAAGCAAATTTTATAATATAGTAATTAAACTTTAAAAGGTGGTACTCATCCTGATAATAGTTTCACTCCAATGCACACCCGTATTATTCACGTATAATAACCGTGACACAAGTTCACTAGCTGACCGATTTCTGAGTTCTCTCGCACTCACTCCACTGTTGGTACTGATTTTACGGTTTTTTTATTTCATGGTTCTTACTGATTTCACGTTCTAAAAGATGATCAAGTCGGCCGACATAACTTTTTACACTTAGATGTTGTTGTAGGCTGGCCGCGCATTATTGTTTATGCACTTTTAATATTTATTATGCTTTAAAAGATAGGCCGACTAATTTTACGGCCTATATTGCAACCCCGAGGCCACCGTTTAATTTTAAATCACACTTTTTGTCTGATGCTGCTTACTACTGTTCACTCTCTGATGACAAACTGCAGACTGTAATTCACAAAAAGCCTGCTGCTGGGGCAGTTACGCAATACGTCTGGGCAATTGTTTTGGCTAACAATGTGCATTGCTGTACTGGGGCTCCTCACAGGTGAAAGTTAACAATTTTAAGGATTGACTGAATTGATATAAAATTAAAACTTGGGCTGCATACAATTCTGTACCGTTACAACCTATAACTATGTTGTATAATTACACTCTGGACACAAAGATGACTGAATAGACCTTAAGTGCATTTAACTCAGTTCACGTCGCGTTTGGCTCGATAATTGATACCGTCGTAACTTTCTTTCGAACTCCTTCGCCTCCTTCCGCGATTTACCGCTACGTATTGAATTAATAGAACTTCGTATGTATTATTATTTCTTATTGTTTATTATAACTCCGATCATCCACTCTTTGACTTACTACGATTTATTGAAACTTTATTTATAACTCTAGTATTAATAATATCGCGTTCTCGTACTTTGTTACTTCTGAGAAATTACTGATTCTTTATATTCTTTATTAAAATATATAACTGACGCAAAACAACGTACGCGAGTCTCTTCGTATAATTCCGTCGATATTAAGAAGACTGCCTTATTTCTCTCTAAGTTCACAATATATACATGCCTCGAGTCTCTCTTACTTACGATCTACAGCAAAACGTTCCTATAGGTTCAAACTACCGCTAAATACAAATTCACCCAATCTGCTTAACTAAAACCTCCCGCGCAGTACATGACGCTTTTTCTGATTCGCCCAACGTTTTTCCGTGTGCCACGTGCTGAAAAAACTAGCGTCTATCGTCATCTCTCTCGCACAACGCTCTCTATTCTCTAACAGCAGCTATTGTTATATGCACTTAAGTTTACAACGTTTGGCAAACACCCTTACTATCTGAGCACATAATACATTTTATGACAGTAGTGTCCCAAATCGTGCCTTAACATAAAAGTACATTCATTATTTTCGTCAGCCCCAGCGCCGGCGTTATTAACTTACTGCTTTACTCTACAGGCTTTTAACAAGTAATTTTTCTTTCAATTATTTCCGCCTACAGTTCTGGCGTCTCAAATGCCTCCCCGCTTTCTAAAACACACCCTTCTTTTTGCTTTCAGCATACTTATATTTAGTAAAATTATCAATTGATCAAATTTTCCGTTATATGATGATGACAATGAAATCAATAACTATCCAGTAGAGTTTTTGAATTCTTTGACTATTAGTGGTTTGCCACTACATAAGTTAGTATTGAAAGTTAATTGCATCGTTTTACTGATCAGAAACTTAAATACAAAGGAAGCATTAGTCAATGGAACAAGAATGTGCATCAAGTGCATGCATCGTAATGCTATTGATTGCGAAGTTTTAACTGGAACCGCACGCAATAAGAGAATTTTTATTCCACGTATAAATTTAACATATTCCGGTACTGTTTTACTATTTAACTTTCCAAGAACTCAATTTCCAATTATACCTGCATTTGCGATGACAATAAATAAGTCTCAAGGACAAACATTCGAAAAAATTGAAATTTTATTGAGGCAGCCAGTTTTTACACATGGTCAATTGTACGTCGCAGCAAGTAGAGTTCGATCATTTGATGGTTTGAGATTTTATATTTCCAAATATAACGGCCAAGAGCATTTAGCAAATGACGAAAGTTTTTACAAAAAACATCGTTTACACAGAAGTTCTGAATCATTAAATTCACTTTCAAACTATTTTAAGTTCAATGGACAACATTATTTTTTTAACCGCCCGGTTTTTTTGATTTCATGAAAAATATATGAAAAAATATGAGGCACGTATTTTTTATTTCATTTATTTTGTATTAATTTTTTATTTAAATTTTATATAATTCGAAAAAGATAGGCAAAATAATTGTGTAGCCTTGGCGAAACCTGGTCAGTATGGCAATAAAAAGAACCCAAGGAAATGTCAAAAAACGCGTTATTGCTTTTTAAATATGGCTTAGCCAAGCTAAACCTCATTTTCCCATCTTTCATATTTTTCAAATAACTCGAAAATTAATGCATAGAAAAAGAAATTAAAAAATTATATAAGCTTTGTAGCAGATAATCTTCAAACTGTTTTCGAATTTTGTACCTTACCAAAAATGAAATGTAATCCACTGGAATTGAAAACAATGTATCTTATACTTCTATGAATGTCAAGTCTCATTTTTATTAGCGTTCATTTGATTCAATGATAACATGAAAAAATTAAAACTGACAATGAATTATATCAAAAAATAAATACGAATACAAGCTGTAATTGTGTTTTTTTTCAACTGTTACTAACATTAAATTTTAAATTTCATAGGTATTGCAGGGAATTAAGGCAAACAACACACGCTAATGACGTATTTGTACATGCTCGCAGCTGACGTAATAGAACAAAATTCAAAAAAATTATATGCAATGATTATAGAGGTATACTCTTTGACAAAAACACCTCAATAACGTTCAAACTTAAAAATTTAATGAATTACGGTCGAATTTCGACCACTGGGCGACCACTAGTAAATATAATTTCATCTTATTATCTATAGTACAATTGGTTCTAAACTCCTTATAAACATAAATATTTTTATCGATATGTACGAACAAACCCCTTTGTGGTGGGCGACAAAATTCTTTCCCCCTACCTATACAAACATACTTACATCCTGTTTCTATTGTTGTATTGTTGTGTTTAAAGTGCAACGTGACCTACGGTAGCACAAGGTTTACAAGATAAATAATTGAAGAAAAACAGTATAATAAAAATTATTAAATAGGAAATGATAGAACAACACCACTAACTGAATCTGACTTAGACAAGGACAATGACAATGACGAGACCCAATAGATTGGAAAAGGTGATCCAGAGAAAATAGTTAAAGTCACAATATAACAATACCCAAGAGTTAACAAGAATTGTATATATAGGAAAATAAATAAATAGTATGTAATCTGTAGGAAATGTAAAAAGAAAATGAAATGTAAGAACAAATATACTGATAATATATAGAAAGAGTGGTAATAAGTAAACTATCAAAAGACAATAATATAAAATAAACTTGAATAACAATAATTAATTAGGAAAGTGGTGATAATTAATAAACCTTGATAGGACCCAGTGATAATAAATACATGAAATCTAGAATACAATGTAAGGAGGTGAAGACAAAAGTGATAAATAAATAAGAAAGATAATAATCTATAATGAACCATGATAGGACCCAGTGTTAATAAATGAACTACATAAAAACACTAGTTAATAAAGTGAAGTGTAGTCAGAAATAAAGAAATAACTAGTAATAATAGCTTATAAGTAATAACTGGACCCAAATATAATAAATAAACAGTATAAATTATAAGGGACAGTTATAAGTAGTCATGGGCATAGTTTAATGAAATAAGAAAATGTTTGTGTATCTGATATAACAATGTTGGTTGGAAGCAAACCACTAATAATGGTTTTCCATTATGTTAAGGAAGTTTTTTAGTATAGAATACGGATAAAAGACTAATATGTTATGTTAAATACAGGTAAAAGGAGTTAGACACTATCCACTTGTAAGTATTTTAACGAGCGAGATCTCGTGTGGTTATAAAAGACACACTAACCTACCATACTGGTTGCGTATTGTGCAGTGCGGTCGGTATCTCTCTCTCACTCTCTCAGGACGTTGATTCTCCTATTCTCCACATACGTTCCTGCATTAAGAGAATCAATTATACTACACCAGTTATTTTTTCTACTGGAAATATTTCCTCATCGATGAAGCATGATATTTGCCTATTTCGTTTTGCCTTTCAGTGGCATATACCATAAAGGTTTGTGCTCCCCGTCTTGTTTGCAGAACATAGGGACCTTCGAATAATCTAAAGAACTTTTTGGCGGTGTTGTCTATTCTCTTCCCTACTGGATTACTTCGTATCAATACCATATCTCCAACTTTAAATTCCACTAACTTGTGTGTTCGACTGAATCTCTCTACCCTCTTCATACCCTTATCTTTTATCCTATTTCTTGTGTTATCTACTTTTTGACTCATAGGTATAGGTAGATTCTGATTTTCAGGTTTACTAACGAAGTTCTTCCAAAATCTAGTTGGTTTCTGCCCTTCTCCCAATTCAATTGGATTGGTGGGTATCCAGTAGCTTCACTATAATTTTCATTAATAGATTTTTCAAAGAACAGCAAGTATTCAGCCCATTTGTTATGCTGATCATGACAATATATACGCATATATATACTTGCCCAATTCTTTATTAACACGTTCGGCAAGGTTACCCTAAGGATGCCTAATTGATGTGAGCATGGGTTTTATTCCTTGCTGTGTTAACGTTTCAGACCATAGCTTATTCCTAAATTGTTTGGCTTGATCCGTAATTATCTTCTTTACGTGACCATATGTGGGTACACACCTTTGCAGTATTATCTTCAGAACAGTCTTTGTGGTGGGTCGCATAATAGCGTATAACTGGACACCCTTGGTAAACACATCTACACATACAAGAATATGCCTAACACCCTGACTTGATCGTGGCAGCGGACCCAAGAAGTCCAGAGATAACAACTCCCCTTTCTCCTTTGCTCTGATGCTTTGCATAGATACATAGGTATGTATAATTTTGGATGTCTAGTGGTCTGGCAATCATGACACCTTTTTAAGATGGCTTTAATCCTCCTAAACATATTATTGATGCTGAAATCTTCTCTCAAAGTCCAGTAACATTTTAATGCTGACGCATGGGCTAGACTTTCGTGACATGGTGTAATTAACTCTTGTAACATTTCTGGTGATAACATTACTTTCCAGTCTTGGTCCATTAATTTAAACAGTATGTTATTTTGAACTGCATACTTATCGTGAGATGGTTGTTGTTTTAATTGCTGAAGCTTTGGATCTTTATCTTGCTCTCTTGCTAAGTTCTGGAGTAGCTGTTTTACTTCGTCGTTTGCTTTATACTGGATATGCAGTAATTTCAAACCTTTATCATTGGGGAAATGAGTCTCTTCCTTCTTCTACGTGACATATCGACTTAGTGTATCTGCTGTCTTGTTGTTGGTTTCTCTGCAGTATTTAATGGTAAAAGAATATTCTTCTGTGGCCAGAATCCATCTCATCAGTCTCGCATTTGTGATTCTGCACCTCAGTAGGAATGATAGAGCTTGGTGATCAGTATGGATTTCAAAGTGTGTTCCATAGATGTAATATCGGAATTGTTTCAATGCATATACGATGGCCAATATTTCCTTCTCCGAAGTACAGTAATGTTTCTCGGCACCTTTGAACACTCTGCTTGCGTAGGCATTCGAAGTTCTCCTTTTGAATCTTCTTGGTAGAGTACGCTCCCTACTGCATAGTCGCTGGCGTCCGAGTAGATGATGTACTTTCCTTCACGTTGTGGACGGTGTAGCATAATATTTTCCACAAACAGTGCCTTGACCTTGTTGAATGCATTGGTGTGATGTTGTTTCCACTTCCACTTCACTTTCTTCTTTGTAAGCTCCAATAGTGGTTTGATTTCTTCTGCATATAATGGTGAAAATCGTCTATAGTATCCCGTTAGACCTAGGAATGCTCTTAACTCTTTCACATTTCTCGGTATTGAGAACTCGGTGATACTGCTTAATTTGCATGGATCTGGTCGTATACCTTGCTCAGATACAATATGACCCAAAAATTTTATAGACGATCACATAAATTCACAGTTATCTAAATTTAATGAGATGCGAGCTTGTCAAAACTTCTCAAAAATACTGTGTAATTTGATTATATGTTCTTCTAATGTTTTCGATATGACCAATACGTCATCAACAAAAATCATGGTGTAAGGTTCTACTTCCGGACCTAATGCAATTTCTAAACATTTTACAATGGCTGCCAGGCTTGTGCTTAGACCAAAAGGTACTACCTTATGCTGGTAGCATTTATTTTTATACAGAAATGCAGTATATTTTCTATCACTTTCTCGAATGGGAATCTGCCAAAAACTTGAGGTTAAATCAAGTTTAGTTAAATGCTTAGCTCCTCCGCACTTTGTGAATAACTCATCTGCCGTGGGTGCACAGTCAAAATCCTTTTCTACGACACTATTCAAATTCCTCATGTCCAAACATAGTCGAATTTCATCATTCTTCTTTTTTACCACAACCAACGGGTTTAAGAAGTTACTGTTCGATCGTTCTATGACATCACTATCCAGCATTTTTTTGATTTCTTTCTCGACTTGCTCTTCATACTTCATACTTCATTGGAATTGGATACGTCCTCCTCACGAATTTTGACGGATCTGTGACCTTGATGCGATATTCATATACGTTTGTTTGTGTACGCAGTTCGCTAAATATGTTTGCATACTCTTTAATTAAGGTGTCTATTTGTTCTACCCCTTGGTGTTCACCATTGTTTTCTTCGCTACGATGTTTATCATTCGCTTAGGTTACTGAAGATCTGGAGATAGTTACCGGTTCACTTATATCTGACGACTGATCTTCGGTTACATTCAATTTAATAATTTGTGTGACATTATTCAGAGTGCATGTCATTGTTTGATCTGCTATATTTATTACAGCCTTCATTTTATTTAAAGCATCTATTCCTAATATACAGTGATGGACTAGTTTATTTACTACTGACATAGGTAATTCATATTGTACATTCCCACACGTTATATTCGTAAATATTTGTTGCTTAACTCGTTCCCTGGTACGATTAGCAGTGGTTATGTAAAATTCATTAACAGGTAGAGTGGATGTCGATTTAAAACATTGTTTATTGCTGTGTAGCCATGTCTTACTAATAACAGATATTTCGCTTCCTGTGTCGATCAATGCCTGCACTTTACAGTTGTTGATGTGTACAGTAACGGTTGGACAATAGTTACATTCGTTCACACATCTTGCAGTTGTATCCGGTGCTATGATGTCGGTGTACAAATCAGGCGGAAATATGCTATTCATTTCTACTTCATGTGACAGTCAACTCTGTTTTGAAGTACATGGCATTACTGGTGTCGGCTTCGTCGACTTCTGAGCTATTGTTTGTACATTCCGGGTATACGGTTTGGTAAATTTCTTATTCAAATCCACCCTTTGTATTACTCCCCTGTTTTACTCTCGACCTTGCGCTCTTATCTTCTAAATTCTCTCTGCCCGAAGTTTTCAGCATACCTTCTCTTGTCTTGGAAATGAGTTTTATTTCTGTAATCGGTGTGAAACATGTGTTCGGACTGTGTGAGTAAAATTAATAAATCTTCAGCAGCTTTAATGCCTTGTGTGTATATGGCTAATCTTATATCTCTGTGAAAGTGATATGCTAATTTAAGTACCAATTCATGTTGTGTAAATGTGGGTCTTAAGTGTTTACTTCTTTCCACGAGTTGTATGACATACTCCTCTAAGGTAAGTCTACCATTATGTTGATATTTACCATATTCTAATTGGTCTCGTATTTGTTTTTGTGTGTGAATATTCTAATAGCGGCCTTCAAACGATTCTTTAAATTGTTCATATGTAGTTACATTATCTCTGACAATGGTATACCATCGTGCAGCACAATCTTGCGTGAAAATGCTTACTAACAAAGTCAATTTTTTCTTTATCAGTTATAGTGTTACCTATTAATTCCATTTCCCGTTCACAATTTAATAAAAATTCAATTGGGTTATCTGTTTTCAAACCTTTGAATACTAGTTTAGTCCGTTCCTCTATCTGTGTTGGATACGTCATCATCTGTGCCGGTCGTCTCTTGATCTCCGTTCTCAGACGTTCTACTTCTCCACGTAGATCTTCCATAAGTGTGTTCATTTCACCTGAGTAGTCTTGGTGGATTTTGCAGACTCTACTACAGCAGTTTCCAACATCATCGTTCTGGCTTCCAATTCCTCCGTTTTATTAATGTTTTCCTGGATTTGTTCACTAACTGTTCATATCCTCACATCTTGTTTCTGTTTTGAAACTCTTAAACTTTTCATTCCAGTGTTCAGCTAACTGTTTAATACCTTCTTTTAATTCTTTCGACCATTCTGTTTTCTGTTCTTTAAACATATTCTCCATCTTTAAACCGTGTTCCTTCATTGATTGTTCTACCCTAGCTTCTAATACTTCTATGTTGGTATTAGTTTCTTCGAGTTTTGTAGTCAACTGTTCTATAAAGTTATTGAATTCAGCTTTAAATTCGGCCCTAGTTTCTTCGCTATTCTTTTGTATTTGTTCATTATTTTTCGCTAATATTCAGCTCTAAATTCGGCTTTAACTTCGTCTTTATTTTTCACTAATTCAGCTTTAACTTCCTTCCTATTCTTTTTAATTCTTCATTATTCTTTTGCATTTGTTCCTGGAGACTTCTAAACATAGCCTCAATATCAACTCCTTTCTGCGGTATAGCCATTTCGTTGTATTATAATTAAATTTAAATTCTTTTTTTTATATATTAATTATTATTGGTAAACCGCGACTATTGGTTTTCATTTAATATTATTTATTTATGTTTATTATTATTATAAATTATCACATTCCAACAATTTCTCTCCTCTTTCAGTTTTTTTGAGCGCCAGTTGTGAAAAACACAATAATAAAATTACAATACAATAATATTAATAACAATAATAATGATACACTTATTAATTATGAACATATACGATCATTAACATATATCGAGCCACACGTTGGGCACGCCAAATTATTATGCAACGTTACAAGTATTATAAAAAATTACACAAATACAATATCATGTACTCAATGCAACTATGAAGTGTATCACACCGGCCAGGTCGCAGGATTTTTTTATTCTCGTTGCGTCAAGTAGACTATTATGTAGTTGCACAATAAAAAAATAATTTGCAAAGAGGAGCGAGATGTTGATGACATGAAATAATTAATTAAAACCGTTTCAAAATAATCATTCTATGATTTATTAATAATATCAGGGTGACCGAGCTTTGCTCGGTTTTCACATTTATTTACAAATATACAGATTTTAAAAAAAACATTATTTATTATTAATTATTTATTCATTTTTATTATTTATTTTTTGATATTTATTTTCATATATAAACATATCGATACTACGCCGTTTGCGTTTATCGACGGTTTCTGTTATTGGAATCATAATTATTTAATACTTCTTTTCCATACAACGATTCTTGTATGGCGAGGATTTTCTGGTGGTAAAAGAACTTTTAAGCCACTTCGCCTTTTGACTCTGGAAAATGCTACATACAACATGCTGTGCATAAACACAGGAATTGATAAGTGAATTCCCACCACTTCAAATGTTTGACCTTGAGCCTTGTGAATAGTAATAGCAAAAGCTGCTCTGACGGGAAATTATAGCTTTGCATAGTGCACCCAAGCTGACTTTTGCTGGAATCTATTGTAATCTTGGAATATGAACTTCTCGGCCTGAATATTCACCCGTGATAATCTTGGCTTTAATAATGTTATTACATAATTCAGTCACGACCAATCTTGTTCCATTGCACAGCCCTTCAGAGACGTCCAAGTTTCGTAAAAGCATTATTATTGTATTTTTTTTTAAGCTTTAATTCGTGTGGTGGTAAGTCAGCCATCTCAACAGAATTTAGAAATTCAGAAGTGAATTGAAGAGCTCCTTCTGGTTGATCTTTAACAGAATCGTAGCTTTTATATACTTTATAATATTCTCCAGGAAGCTTTTTAATAATTTCGTCGTTAATTATATTTACGTCTTTATTCAAAGGCGCTAATATAGCTCTGTCTTTCATATCTTCGTATCTGTTGTTTGCCAAACAATCACCAAATACTTCATCAATAAGATCCCCGTTAGACAGAATATGACTACCACTTACCTCAGAGAATGCAAAAAACACAACAGCATATAGAGAACACTTAATAGTTTAGATTATGTATATACCTCAGAGAATGCAAAAAACACAACAGCGTATACAGAACACTTAATAGTTTAGATTATGTATATCAGATAGATTGTACAAAAATCGTTGCGCAGAAACCCGCAATTGTATGTCTCAACTCTTAGTTTGTTTATTTACAGTCATAGCAACAGCTATTTATATTTATTTATAAACATCGATACTGGGATTGTATGTCTCAACTCTTAGTTTGTTTGTTTACATTCATTGCAACAGCTATTTTATATTATTTATAAACATCGATAAGATCTATGCTTTATGAACAGAATTAAAATTAACGTTTTAATTTCAAATAAAAAATATTTTTTTAAAATATTTCTTGCTGGGTGACAGAGTTATAACAATAGCAATTGTTGTGTGAATATTTAAACCTACATGAATTAAAATGTATACTTAAAAGACCCTACGGTTTAGGCCTTCGGTGATTTTTGCGGAAAATGAGACCTAGCCCAATCGATTTTTAGTGTCCAAATACGCTTAAGTACAAAATTTCGAGAAAATCGTTAGAGCTGTTTCCGAGAAAATAAGGACATACATACAAAGATTGCTCGCTTAATAGTATAAGATTAATAGAAAATATGCAAATATAAGAATTTCGAATTATAAAAATAAAAAAATATTCTCTTTTATAAGTTTACAAAAATACAATATAACCTTCTATGCTGTTCATGACATCTAACAATAAACAACCATATAATCTTACTAGCTAACCAGACATGTTAAACAAATTATCTACCGTATTTTCTCGCATAATTAACGCACTTTTTTGACGAAAAATACCGGCGAAAATTTCGGGTGCGTAAATTATTCAAGGATTTCAGATATACCCAAATTTCATTTGAAATTTATTGACATTTAAAAGATACATTAAATATATTATACACAAAACCAGTTCAACTCATTGAAGTTATCGTCATTTGGCGTAAAATTACGGTTGAGTTTTCTTCTGAACAATCAAATAGAGTACACATTAGGCAAGTTGGAGTTAATGATGTTAATAATAAGATAGAGGAAACTAATAAATAATCAATTTTTTTTATACCCAGGAGGGGTATATATAACGATTCATAATATGTCGTCATATCTGAGCATTATATGAAAGGGACAGACTGTGCGCCATAAGCAAGACAGAGAGCGTATAATAAGCAACTATCTCACTCTAACTTCGTCACAGTGAAGCACGCGGTCGGATCAGACATGAATTTTACTCAATTCATTTTTGCAGTTCAACCTGCGATAACTTCAAATATACAGCAATTCTGGAAACTGCATTGTGTTCAGTAATTAAAGCTCTATAAATAGCCAAAATCTCAATTAATATAATTAATAATTACAGAAGATACACAGAAGAAGAATGCCAAATGAAATACAGAGAGAATTAGGCTACGTACAGATTAGGTGTTTTCACACACACACAAGTTGGATCCCATGTGCTGCAGCTATTTCTTGTCCTTTAAAATACAGCATTTCGTAAGAAACGGCATATCCATCATTGCGTAACGAAATCACATATTTCAGAAGATACTCCTCTACTTGCGGAAACTTGCCACTTTTTGGACCGCGAAATGCTTTACGAGACTTGTTGGTCTCTTGAAGGGCAATTTTCTGTTTTCGCCAGTACCGCACGTTACACTCGGACACAGAATATTTGCGGCCTGCTGCCCTATTCCCGTGTGTTTCGGCGTAAGCGATCACCGCAAGTTTATATAACGCAGTATTACTCGAATACTTGCTCATTGTGGATTAATGAACGAGTTTGAGATCACAAAACATCCGTGTACCCGAAACACTCGTAAAATGAGTTTCTACCAGACTAGAATAGATTGTCACTAATCACGTCTTCGCTGATTCACTCACCGGACTAAAATACCGCAGTTAGTAATAACAGGAAGTTGCACGAGGGTTTGAAATGCGAGGTTGCGCAATAGGAAAGCTACTACTTGACATCTTTATTTCGAAACGCACCCGGAAATGCGTGATGAAATCATCGAGAAAGTGGGTACATCAAATACGCAAATATTTCTTTTTTCCCACTTTGAACCCCCCAGAAATGGGATGCGTAAATTATGCGGGGGTGTTAATTATGCGAGAAAATACGGTAAACACTTTTTATTTCAGTGTGTCTGACTTTGACTCAAATTTAAATAATAATAGCAACTCATTTACAAACAAAAATAATATTAAATCTCAAGAATAAAACTAATTGTTGCTATAAAAAAAATAACATTTACTTCCAACCTATTATTTATTTCTACTGACACACCCAAATTTTAACATACAACAGAAGATTAGTGTTTTTAAATTTTCTTGTTAAATTAAATTATTTTCTTTAACTACCATTTAAATTTATGTACAGTGATTATATTTTAAAACTTTAAGTCTTTACTGTTCATACACAAGTTTCTTTTTAAGAGTTCTTTTCACAAATAAAAAATATAATTGTTTATTCATCACCTGCGTACTGCCGACGTTACCGTTGCATGTGTGTGTCCTGAATCCTGAGAATTTGATGATGATGATGATTATGCTGATGCTGTGTTCTCTGTCTCTACGGTTTGTTGTCCGTGATGGTCCAGAGTACCTCCACAAGTCTTGGTGTGTGGGGTTCGATCGGTCGGCAGACCAGCAGCGTGACGTTGTGTGAAGATATCTTGAGTCTGAGATTGGCCCAAAATTGCCGGTGGTATTTATACTGGATGGCGATCTGACAAGTCCAGGACTGTTTTCGACCTGTTAGATATTGTCACTTCATGCAAAGCGTCCTTTTAATTACAAATCACTTTTTGGTTCATTTTCGAGATTTTTAAACATACTTGTAGCACGAGCGATATCATCATTTGCGTAATTTTTTTTTGGTACTCACATATAACACACTTATTAATTACTATTTAATTATACTGGTAATTAACATTAAATTACTTAGCGTCTTTATTATGCACATTTCTGCAATAATTTTTTCATCACCATATTCGTTAAAAATTCCTTAATGTAATCGTGTCTTTACAATTGGGGTAAGTCTTTGTTCACCACAGGTTTAAAACATATTAATTAGTTTATTTTTATCCGGTTAAAACCTGATTACAGACAAACCACTAATTCGTACGCATCACCCCATCTTTGCATGTCCGAGCTGGATTCACTCACACAAACACACAAGCGCTGTATTCACTCGCAGGGCAGGTGTATGCTTTCTGACAATTCTTAGCCTACATAATATTCTTAAAAACTGTTCATCATATATTTTCTATGCTAAATATTTACAAACATACCGCCCTGGCCAAATATATGTATTGTTGCAATATATATATGCAGAAATATTTAAATATCCATAAATTTATATGGTTTTTATTAAATTGTTATTTCACATGAGCACAAGATTTACATCTTATTAGCAATAAATTTCTTCCAATAATCAAACATAAGTACATTAACGTGCGTGTGTGTGTGAGCACAAGATTTACATCTCATTAGCAATAAATTTCTTCCAATAATCAAACATAAGTACATAAACATGTGTGTGTGTATGCACACATACACATATGAGGACACACATGCAGCGGCTGTTGCAGCAGTGGTATGTACAGTAAAACCTTAATTTAACACTCCTTCGATATATCGTAATCCTTTATGTAACACTCATTTTTCATGGTCCCGCCTAATTTCCCATGTAAATAAAGTAAAAGAAACTTTGATTTTATACTCAGGTTTTGTATGGGACCCTTCACTTTGCCTGTTAAAGGAAAGGAATTTTCCAAGGTCGCAACGCCCTTTATTTGAATAGTTATGCAAACACTTTCAAATTTCAAGGATACGTATATGAATACAAATGCTTCCATTAGAAGGGGTAGCTGTAGCTGTAGTCTACTCTGATCTTGCAAACACGTGAATTTCATTTGTTTTGTTCAGAGGTTATATTTTGTGCAAGTTACCCATTATTTGGACTGATGTTAAAGTTTGTGCTAACAAAACCTTGAAGTTTTGCGTTTTATATAGCTTCATTGTAAGTGATGTCATTTTTACTGGAACTGCATTAATTTTATTGTTAAATATTATGTACTTTAATTACTTCTTTAAAATTATTTTATCAACTTTAAGAGGACAAATATCTAAACAATTTTTTTCACATCAAAAATATTTTAAGCTTGGCTAAAAGGGACTGCTGTGTAAACGGCAGTGATTTCCGTTTTCATTCATTTTTTTTCTATGAATTAATTCACTCTCACATAATTTTTGTACCTATTTTTGTATCTTTTTTTATTCTCCCATGATTTTGTTCAGAGTGTCAAATATTGTAATTGTAGAACACAATAATTCCTGGAAAACGGTCTCCTATCATATAATGAATGGGAGGCAAGCAGTAAATGATTATATTCCCTTGTCCCCCCCCCCCAATCGCAGACCATAAGCAGCTGCGATAAATGAGTTGCATTTCTTCAAGATCAGTAGATACTGATTTTCCTATAAAGTGGCCTACACATGATCATCTGTTAAATCCTTAACAAATAATTTAAGTCATTAAATCCTTAGTGCAACATTAACCTGCATTATTTCATAGCAGAGTTCATTGTGTAATGTAGTTTTTGTTTTATGAGATGTAAAAGTATTACAAAAGGTTTGAAACTGAAATAGGTGGAACAGAATACAGTCTGAATAGATGATGGCAAGCGAGGACAAAATTGCTTCATATGATGTGTATATCATGTATTTTTTCATTCTACATGGTTGTTGATTCTATGTTCTAATAAGCTAGCTGTTAACCCTGGATTCGCACATGAATATTGTAGTAGACGTTTTAATAGCCACATGTCGTTGGCGTCAATTTATAGTAGAACACGAATGATTGGGGTCCTACTGATTCTTGTTGTTTGTTTTATTATTATTGTGAAAGTTTTGTTTTTTATTATTATTAATTTTTGTTTTATTGATTTATTCTACCCAATTCAATCTATTATTGAATCCGATATGAATAAATCGGTTCACTTACTCTTTTTTTTATCGTCGTTTATTAATTTGGTTTAAATTGTTTAGAATTTTTTTTTTCAATTTCTTGAGTTCGATTCTGAATGAGTTGCGTCGACTCTTCTATTATTAGCTGCGGTGAGTTATTCGGTACTTTCCTGTAGAGACACTAACATAAACACAACATGTACATGATACTTACTATCAGTTGTAATATGTAGAAAATATTAGATAATGTGGTTGGTGATAATCAATCAATTTGAATGTCCGCTTTGGCTTCTGGTACCAACCGTCACTGGTTACTCACCTAAGCTGTAATTCTATTTTTTCTAATAAAGGTCAACACTTTTAATTGTTCATAAAATAATAGTTGTTTATTCAACTCAAGTAAAATAGTTTGGTTACAATGGTATTATCAATCTTCCTTTTTTAAAATAATTAAAATTGAACATGGCCTCTTAAAATAATAAAAAGCTCAGGGTGGTAGGACTGCATTTGGCAAGTCGATTATTTTCAGTTTGTAAATAAATTGATTATTATGCTTCATAAAATTTGTAGGTTCTTTGAGCCTGCAAGATACACACATATAATAAAATGCACTACTGTAATAATGAGTAGGCGGAGAATAAAATCATTAATTGTTGGTTTAACATAACATAAAAAATGAACGATTGTTCATTGTTTACAACTGAGGTTAGCAAAGGTTCATGTAACCTTGTTTATTTAAAATTGATTAATTATGCTTCTTTGATGCATTACTTATTGAGTACATCATAATAATTTGTTAAATTCAGTGTTATGTTCCTGAATAATCTCCAAGATTGGATATAAATAAAACAGGTAAATTAAATTAATTTGATACAACTAGGTTACACTCATGTGTGACTCTGAGTTCAATTACTATAATTAAATACAAAACATTTTTCAATTATTAATTGTCAGGGTTCATTTTCCCTTCACTGATCATTCAATGTCTTTTCTTATACTAGTACAACTGAATCAAACAAAGAATTAAAATTGTCGTTATTAAAATCGTTCAATTTGATCATTGTTTATTTGATTTTTTCTAAGTCCCCTTCCTTTTGGAATTCGGGTTATTTATCAATTAATTCAGACTAATTAGATTCGCTATTAGCGTTCTTTAAATTATGAATGATTTGACATGTATAATATAATGGTCATTTGCATTGATACTTGCGTAATCGGTCGATTCGAAGAATTAACACTTTTTATAACTTTTATAATTAATTAATATTTTTTAATTAATTTTCATAAATGCACTTCACACACTGCCTATACGCATGTACTCCGTAATAGAACACTTAAAAATAGACTGCACTATCTTCTTGGGTTAACCTCCACTCGAAGTTTTGAGGTTAGTTTGTGTGTTTACAGCTGTTGGCTGTCAAACCCACGTTTTTCTGGACGATTGGCTAATGTGGAGTCGCTCTCGTTGTTGGTAAAAGACTCTGTAATTACCTGTTCGGCATTCTTCACTTCGTATTTTTTATGAGCTCTGATTGGCTAATTGTCTTTATTTCGTGTACACTCGGTGAGATTCGTCAAAATAGACGCTTAGCATAGCGTCAGTAGGCCGGGGTCGAGATTATGATTTGTCGGTTACCTACCCACGCGCAAGGGCTCGTCATTTTTTAATTATTTCTTATAAGTCAAATATCTTATTTATAATTGCACTGACGATATTTTTATCATTCCCATCGTTTCTATTTTTTGAATACAAGTAATTTGCATACCCTCATCATATAGTTCTGATTTGGGGTTGATAAAACTGCACTTGGTATAAATTCATAATACTCATTAAGCTATTTAATACTTTAAATACATTGTTTTTATCCCATATTTTCGTGGTGATAACATATTCTTATAGTATTATTCACTTTTCCCTTCTGGTTATGTACTAATAATTATACAATGTCTATTTTCATAGGTTCAAGTCCTATGCTTATTGTTACACATTTCGTTTATTAATAATATTATACTAATATTAATAGTTAATAACATTCTATTATGGCCTATGCATACTGCATTGGTCGTTGTCACTACTGATAGTGTCCTCTTTCCTTATTTTATGGTTTTATTACCTTAACTATGGGTTGTTAAGTGAGTTTACTATACTTTATGAAGTTACATTGTTGCATGATTTGTAATCCTTTCAAAGTATTCTCATTATTGTTTGAATGTCTCTTATTATTGTTTTGATAACACTGTTATTATTGTGCAGTAGTTCATTCTGCATTTATTCTAATAATTGCTTTGGTTTAAAGTTACCAAGATTAGTTGCATCTAGTTGTTAACATTGTTTATTTATTATTATTGTTATTATTGGTAGTTAGGTAGCTATAATCCTTGAATTTACTTAATTGAATAGTATTCTGCCTCATTCCATGTTGTTAGTTGAGTTCCTACTCTTTTATAATAAGTTAACAAGATAATTTTGTTGCATCAGGCATCCATTCTATGGCAAGCATATAGTTATATTAAATTACATTAATACAGCTTTTATATTTACTTATTACATTATCTATTGTACAAAAATCGTTCCTTATACTATCTATTTATGTCACATTATAATACATTTTAGTTTGACATTGCTTTGGCCTTATTTTTCTATAGTTTTAGTGAAAACTAATTGCCCAGATTAGGTTTATGTTACATTCTAAGTATGCAGCAATGGATTATTGTTGGTTTTGTATTTCTGTATTATATTTGATTTATTTGATTTTATGTAGTGCTGGTATATCTGTTGTTTATTATTAGAGCACCTTTTGTTTATCTTTTACAGTCTTTATTATTGGTAATTAGTGGTTATTTCTAATATCAATTCCACTTTACAATTGGTCATTGGTGTTTTGGACATAGTCCTCTTTTCATGTCTACGCATCATTTAGCTAAAAAGTTATCCTATTATTATTCATTCTCTTTGTTATTTTTTTATGTTCAATAATTAATTCTTATTGATTATTGTTTGTATTACATGGTCAAGGAAGGTATTCACTTAATAAGTTTGGGTCAGTGTTTACTTTACAGCTTAGGGATTTATATCATGTTGTTTATTCCATTTCTTCTTTCTTCTTTTATAATAATTCTTTTATTGGTATATGTTAGTTCATTATAATTCATGTTATCTTCCTTTCTGTGTTTGATCTGGATATTTTTCTTCTTCTCTTCACTGATTCCTTTCTCACTCTTATTAGTTTATACATGGTGTGGCTTTCACTTGTTTCCTTCTCACTGTTTGATAAGTTTCTTCTCGAAGTTGTCTTTCATGGGTTTCCTTCCCACTGTTTGATCTTAATTATTGTTTCCATTGTGTTCTTCTTACTGTTCGTTCTATTTTCTTCTTGAAGTTGCTATCGTTGTGTCCTTCTCACTGTTCGTTCTATTTTCTTCTTGAAGTTGCTATCGTTGTGTCCTTCTCACTGTTTGATCTATTGGGTAATTATGTATGTCGTCTCATCATTAGTCTTCTTTTATCTTCTTTAGTAGTACATTTACTGGTAATTCTTTCTTCATTTGAATTCGCTTGGTTTAACTAATGATACTTTCTCTTTTTTATCCATGATTGTATGCTTGACCTTGTAGCTATTCTTAATTGTAGTGGCTTTCAACTCATTTTTGGTACGCTGGTGTTGGTAGTGTTATATGTACCATTACAATATTTTGAATTCTCTATGTCTATATGGTGTTGTCAGCTCGTATAACAATTTTGTACTCATTAGTCAAATTCTCTCCAAAGCTGTTTTTCAACACTTGTACTATTTTAATTTGTACTAAATTATTATGTTGGTGCAACAGCCTATAAAGATTTAGAAGCCGTTTATAAAGCCTTTAGAGATATTTATAAAGTACCTATAAAATCAAAAACGCAATTATTTATTTTAAGTGTTACTGTGTTAGAAGCATTGTATAGCACATTAAACGTTGTTTTCCTCAACCATGGCTTTTATTTATTATACCAGTAAACCAAAAACCATTGTCACCTAACCTCAGAAATGAAAACAACACGTATTTTCGCTTTGCATTAAATAATAGGACAATTTACAATTAGTATACTTCTTCTTTTCCACATCGTAATATATCGATACAATCGCATATCATATGAAACATCAAAAATGTACTGCAGGAATGGATAAATGTACAGTTCCATTGCTGCTAAATAGCTTTTGTTTATTTACTTGTTACTTTGGTAATTAATTCTAGTCTCCATGGTATTTTGACATCTTTAGTAGTAGTATTTAATATATTTCATTACTTATTCATTGTATCATCAGAAATACATATAAACATAAATGTTAGAATCGTTTCAGACAATTACAAAATATATAGACGTATCTGTATACAAAGTTACACAATATATCGATACAATCGCATATTAAAAACTCCAGGAAAAGGTGCAGTTCTGATGCCGCTACATATCATTTGTTTATTTACTTGTTACTATGGTAATTAATTCTGGTCTCCATGGTGATGTTGACATCTTTATACGTGTCAACAAAAAGGTATAATTAAAAGAGCCTAAATCGTGCGAACGGGGAAAATGTCAAATTCCAAGTTAGACAGTATTTTTCGCCTTGTATCAAAGGTTACCTGTGGAACATTTGGTGGCAATCAGTGTAACGGTGTGGATTTGTATTCTTATATTCAGTACCCATAAATCCTCAGACTTTGAGTTTTATATAATATAGGCATTGGCTATATATATATATATATATATAACATTGGCTAGATGTCTACTTATCATAGTAGTTGTATGGTGACTTTTTTATAATAATTACAGGTCATTTACTTAATGGTCTTAACTGACACTTAGAACAACTAAAGCTCACTGATTTTCTTAATATTATTTTCAACAATTAAATTAAAGAAATGAAAAATAACTAGAAAGTTCAAAGCACTTTTAGACAGTTTATCATACAATCAACATTTAGCCCGGTACTACTGCTATGAAGAAACTTATTAAATTTCACTAAATGATCAAATAATGTTTGAAACATTCTTACCTTAGTGACTTTGTAATGCCACTTGTGACAAACGTGTCTGTAGTTTTCGTAGCCTACATGATCATTGGATTCTGAAAATTGATTGCTAACTCTGTACTTTGTAACAAAACCCGGGTAGCTTGCACATTCCTATTCACAAAAACAAATTATATAAAAATGGTTGTCAGAGTTGAGTTTGTGTGCCTAATGAAAGACAACACATTAATCTGTGCAGTGTGTAAACCTGAATAAAAAATTATTATATATTTATTCTCACTAATTTTTACATGAAATCAGTATTTTTTCAGTAAAGTAATTTAGTGTCTTCACATTTCCAAAATACTGTTAATTTACTAAAAAGTATTACAACCTTAACACTTGTGTCTTCAATTATCTCTGAATGCATAATAAATACCAACTATCCTGTTATATACGAGGGCTATCCAGAAAGTAACAGACGTTTTGAAATAAAAAATTTACAAAATGAAAAAACAAAATTTTATTATATACATTTGAAAGGTACACTCTTAAGCTATTTTTCTACATAATCGCCATTCAAATTAAGGCACTTATCATACCGTGGCACAAGTTTTTCAATACCGTCTCTGTAGAAATCTGCCGCTTGCGATTTCAACCACTGGTTTACACCGGCATGCAGTTCGGCGTCAGTATCAAAGCGCTGTGTAGCGAGCCATGTCTTCATCGCTGGGAAGAGGTGATAGTCGCTCGGCGCCAAATCCGGGCTGTATGGTGGATGATCGAACACCTCCCATCCAAAACCATCGAAGAGCTCTCGGGTACGATTGGCCGTGTGTGGACGTGCGTTGTCGTGAAAAAACAAAACCTTCGCACTAAGTTTTCCCCGACGCTTGTTTTGTATCGCGCGCCTTAACTTTCTCAGTGTTTCACAATACCTCTCTGAGTTAATTGTTGTGCCACGTTCAAGAAAATCAACGAGAATCACTCCTTCAGAGTCCCAAAACACAGTAGCCATGATCTTTCTTGCTGACAGCGTTTGCAAACACTTCCTTGGTTTCTTGGGAGAATTTGTGTGTCCCCATTCCATAGACTGCCTTTTTGTTTCACTATTGACATGCTTCACCCAAGTGTCGTCCCCAGTTACGATACGATTGATAACTTTGTTACCATTTTTGTCGTAATCTTCGAGGAAAGTTAGTGCTGCAGCCAGTCTCTGTTTTTTGTGGTCTTCCGTTAGGATTTTCGGAATCCACCTAGCACAAAATTTGTGGTAACCAAGCTTTTCCGCCACAATTTCATGCACCAAACTCCGTGAAATTTGGGGAAAATGTTTCGAAAGTTCCGTAATCGTGAAACGACGATCTTCACGAATTTTGTCGTTGATTTTCATCACCAGTTCATCAGTCACAAGGCTAGGTCTACCACTGCGGTCCTCATCATGAACATTGGACGGCCATTTTTAAAATCAATGCACCATTGCCTCACTCGGCTTTCACTCATTATTCCTTTTCCGTACACATCACAAAGTTGGCGATAAATTTCAATTGGTTTGTGATTTTTTGCCAACAAAAACCTAATCACAGAACGCACCTCACAAGTGGCGGGATTTTCTATTGCAGCACACATTTTAACACGTCACAGAGAGCAAAGTAAGAGGGGCACAGACCGCACGCCACCACAGCTAGATGCGTACTGAGTGTAGGAACGTTCTGACACCAAGATGGCGGCTCTATCCCCGCCTACCGCCGCGGTCGGTCAAAACGTCTGTTACTTTCTGGATAGCCCTCGTAATATACATTACTGTATGTTAATTTACATATTTACTATGCATTATTACTACTACTTAAATAAACAACTAAATTTTCTAAGCGACACTCCTTCCCCTCATATTCTATTTCATGCAATGACACACATTTACTTCCATGTTCCATAAGGAAATGGAAGTATGGTGATGGCAAAAAAAATCATGTTCGAGATAAGGGCTGATTCTGATTGTACTACCATCAAAACATGAAGAAGTCATTTTCTGAGTATCCATGTGTAGATTTTTTTCTGTGGTGAACGATAACTGCCACAAATTCAAACGGAATCAAATATTTTTTTGCATATGTGCCTGAGTTGTAGACGACTCAAGGCCTATTGATTTTGGTGAAAACCGGTTAAGGGGAAGGGGTAGTTTACCTGCAACGTTTTATGTTTTAACAAGAGTAAAGTACTTAATTTCAATAAATAAGGTATCCAGAAATGAAGCTCATAATAATCCACTGTAGAAAGGTAGATGAAATATCTATAAATGAAAAGGGTAGTTGAAGGTGGTGGGAGTAATTTTCTATAATTAAAATGATAGTTGAAGGGGGAGGGGATAATTTTTTATATGTGTATTAAGTTATCGGCAACAAGAAGTAGTTTGTTGTTAAAATTCCTTCTTGGGCTGTTTGGCTGTGGTCCAATGTTTTCTGCAAAACCAGACGTTTCCGCAGTATCATCGACTGCCATCATCAGTGAAAATTGAGTGCGCTAACGGAGGTGGTATACGTTACTGACCACAGTACTGTGGCTAAGGATGAAGAAAGAAGCAAAAAGAAGTAGTTTCTATGGAAATATTTCATTTCAAAAATGATTTTAAATATAAATCTTAGAACATGGAAGTAATGTATGATTCTCCATACCGATATTTTATGTATGTCCCGCCAGATTCTCAAATGAATGCACAGCATAATAAAGTACAACAAAAAACATCCGATCCTTAAAAAAATAGAAATACATACCACCATAAGCAGGCATGAAAGACACACACACACACACACACACACACACACACACACAGAAAGGTGCTGAAAACAAACAGAAAAACAGAACAGATGGGAACAATCTGAAAAAAAAACATGAAGTCTCTGTTGTCTCAAGAAAAAAAAAACATTGCCAAAGGAAGTTTTGGACACAGTAAGACCTACGAAGTGTTGGTGAAGTGGGTGTACTTTATCTGGGACCAAAATAGGCAATTCACCTATTGCCTGATGTAAGAAAAAAAAAGAAGTATGAAAATAATAATCTGTAATCATTTCCAATTTCTGTGCATTGTACCACAGAAGTGAGTACTAATTATTATATAAAAAAGTACAATTATTGTATGTGTAGTGAAAAAACTCAATTATGACTCCACTTGCATAAGAGTACGGTAAGGCAAGCAAGAGGATAAAATATGAGACACTGATATGCATCACCATTATTATGAGCATCATCATCATTACAACGCTACTACACCACGATGTTACAACAAACACTCAAAGTATTCACGAACTTTTCTGTCCAATTTTAAGTGCATTGTTGCTTTCAGGCATTTAACTTTAATCGGCAAATTTACAATCACAGTTACAAATAAACACTTATGACTTCCTTGTAAAACAAACACTTTCTGCTATTACGTTCTTCATTCCCATTTCAAGCTACAATGTGTGTGTGTGTGTGTGTGTGTGATCATGAATTGAGTAACCAAACACTATGTTACTATCTTACCTCATCAAAGATTTCTTTCTGTGAATGCCAGCGCATTATTGTTTCTAACATTGCACATAAGAACCTTCCATAACGGTTAGCTTCATTTTCTGTACAAGATGTCACTGAGTACGTAATATCGCAGAATATCTAAAAAATAACAAATGCTGTATTCAAACTATTCATTTTTACATCATAAAGTTTACAGAAATTTGTTTTCCATGATATGGTTATTTTAATTTAAATTGTTATAATTAAACACTAATAATACATCTAAATGTAATAAAATGTTTCAGCTTCATGCTGGATAACACACAATTGATTTATTTACTTGAACAGTATGTCCAAAAATATTGAAATCTTGTAGTCCCTGTTTACTTAACAAGGACTACCCACTATACCAAAAAGGTTTTTGTTTATTATTTTATTATTTATAAATATCAAAATTCAGATCAGTAGTTGATTTGTCACAGAATGATCTCGATACAAAAATCATCTATTTTTGTCATGGTTACCAACCTATTCCTACTTGAATGTACAGCTCCCGCCACTAGCCTGTGCGCACGGAGCTTAGGGGCCTGCAACGGACAGGGGGTGGAGAGGGGCGCCTTTTCTACAAACATTGGATGACCAGGGTGTCTACCAACTCATCATAAAAGAATTCCCTGATCTTTCCAGGATAAGTAAGAAAATTCCCTGAGTAACATAAGTGACCAAAATACAACGCATTTACAAAAAAAATAACTTGAGTGGACTACTGATGACCACACGATCAGCCACATTATAGTCGTGAGCAACTAAAGGTCAACTGCACCGAACACATTTCACTCAGTGCGCTAAGGTGTGACTTGTAGCGTGCAGGTTGTAGCAAGTTCGAATCCTGCCTCGGCCAACCCGAAGATGGTTTTCTGTTTTCAACACCAGGCAAATTCTGCGTCAGTACGCTAAGGACAAATTCCCCCCAAATCCCTCCTATTTCTAACCATGGAGAATGTCACCAAACTGAGTGCACCCCGTAAAAGATGGCTTAAAGAAAAAAAGCTCAACATTTTCAGCTTTTGTTACAGCTATTGACCGCTGCATTGTGCAGTAAAGTGTTCCAAGACAAGACGAATGGAAGATTTGAAAACAGAGCAGAGTAGGTTATTTAGGTACCGTATTTATGGATATTCAGGGCTTCGCTTAAAATCATTTTAAATTTTTTCCCACCAAAGGTCAAACTGTGCCAATATGTTCCATTTCACTCATACAAGAGGAATCAACACTCAAAACTGCATTTATTTTAAAATATGTATTCATATGAGAGGGGCCTTTCACTAATGTCATGGCAATTTCTCACAATCATATTTTTCAGAATGACAAAAGTAACATGAACAAGTGGCCTGTGGCCGGGAGTATATGTAAGCGATTTTATGAGAAGGCATGAATATGTATTAATACCGGTTATTTGCCTTGAAGATGAACAATAATAGATGAAGATCGATTGACAACATTAAAAGCTATTAAAAAAATAAAATGATACTTACATTTTCCCCATCTACCCATCCAGAGCAGGAACTACTCAAATCCAGAGAAGATTTACTCAGACTTCTATTCCACAGATGCTACGCTAGATTGCAACTGGACAGGACCAAATAATTGTAAGCTCAGCGCTCTCACCAGATTGGCTGTACACGGCTTCCATCACAAGGCAAGCGTACAAAACAAAAGGATTCCATGAACGAAGTACCAGTGTGTATATGTTTTGTACCGGACTTTATGCGATCGTTTTTATTTTAGCATGTGCCGTGAAAGAAGTAAATCACTGATTGAGTATAGAGAATGTTAGATCAAATCAAACATATTTATGTACGTAAGCTTATGGCCATTTGGCTGAAATAAATTCTTATCATCACCTTCCCCATGCCTTAATAATTCAAGAACAGTGTTTTTAAAGTTTTAAAGTTTTCAAATTTCTTTAAATTGCATGCACCACACAGCACTGTGCCTCACAAAATAGAAATAACAATAACACAATGTTTGTTTTAATTAAACACCAAGCACTTATTTACACTTATGTAAAATTGCAACAGGAGTCTGCTTCCATTTACTTGTTCGATTCTTCAGCCAACTTCTTGATGTTTTCTTCAAGCAGTTCCAGCTCCTTATCCTTTTCTTCCCTAAGTTTTGCTCTCTTGGCTTCCAACTCCATGATCTGCAGTTCAACCTGCCTTTTCTTTTTGAGCTTTAGCTGCCTTTCCTCATCTTCAGCTTTCTTTCTGGAAATTTCTTCCATATAGCGACGTCTTGCATTTTTCGTGGAATGTATCAAACTCTTATCGATCACGAGGTCCTGTACATTGTGGCCCACTATTGTGTTCACAGAGTCATACACCAATCGCCTTGCTACCAGGGTCTCGTTGGCCATGTTATCAATAAGATCTTCCTTATTAACAGAGAAACCTCGTTCTAAACTGAAATTACCATGGGAAATGACACGAACCATTTTCATGACTTTTAAGGCAAAACAGGGCCTTCAATTTCCTTGATGGAAGCCTTGAAATCTCTTAAAAACTTAAAATTTACATTAGGGCCATCCATTGATATATTAATTACCTTCTTCATAAAATGGGGCGGAATCTCCTTGTTGAATGCTGCAAGTAAATCACTTGCTGTTGTGTGACCAAGAAAAGCAGAGGACCAGTAGCGTACTACTACTTCATCCTTGGAATTGTCCCAATAGCGGATATCAATGTCCATCTGTTGCATCTGAGAAACTTTATTCAGCGATTCATCAAAACCAACTGTTATAATATCCGCTAGCTCAATCTCGTGAAATAATCTGGTTTTGAAGTATGGAGCAATTCCATGAACAATTACATACCCCATTTTGTCTTTTTGGAGCTGAATCTTGGTTGCAATTTCACTATCGGAAAACATCCGTTTAAAAACACCAACATCCCTGGCAGCAGACCTCATGGTTTGGTGATTCATCACTACCTGAATACACCACAAAATTTCAGCCCTAGTGGAGTCTTCTTTAATCAAAAAATCATTCACTCTTGAATTTCTTCGAAGCAATGAAGAATCGTTTCCATCGTCGGTTGCAACAGGCTGAGAAGTGCTAGGCTCAGGGTTATTAAACTGCAGCTTAGCATCCACAGGTGAACTAAAATAATTAGTAATAGCGCCAGAATTTTTTGCAGCAATTTTATGTTTGGAGCCCTCAGCATGGCTACTAACTGCACGCCTGCCCATATTGCTTAATGAAAACGAATACCGACATAACCTACAACTCACCCGAAAAGGGCTGTCTTTCACTGCTTCTAGCCATGATTTAAACTTTGGGTCATTCAACCACTCTGACTGAAAACGAGTTTTGCACGCCATAATAAAACGGAATTTTCAAACGACTTTGCACAGTCACGAATTTGGATGCCCACGTGTTTTTAACAACGAACGCACATCACACTAAAAGCATTTTAATCCGCACCACTAAAGAATTAAGAGCACGCAATTAATTGCAAAGCTTCTGCTTAAGATTTCGTGCACAACGCAACAGATTTCAAGAATTTCAAATCACAATAACACACTCAAGCGCGAACGCAACACATACAGTAAGCACTGGTAAACAACAAATGAAGAGATGTAAACACGATTACGGCGCGAAATCACGAAAGTGTAGCCAACACTCAAAACTTTTCAACGTTGCAAAAATAGTTGAAATTCCGATAAAACTATATATTCACAATATAAATAACAATATTCTTCCCGCTGTGGAAGGTCAAAAATCCATTAAATCCCTACACTTTCATTGTTAAATTTCCAAAACGTCCCCGCTAAACAAAAACTTAAATCTGCAAGATTGAGCGGGAAACTCGCTAAGTTGACAATACTGAACAGACAACGTGCGCAAGGTTGGGTCAAATACCAATCCGTGCTGGGAACCAATCAAATAGCATACTTCAGTCCTGCGCTGGGAACGAGTGTTCATTGGCTGACTACGGGAATCGAGTAGCGATCGATTACGTCCCGCGAAATTCGAAAGTATCGCTACTACGTTTACGGAGAGTAGCCCAAGAGGAAAATCCCTGATTAACGAAGAAATTCCCTGATTTTCCCTGAATATTCCACAAATTCTTAATTCCCTGAAAATTCCCGGGTTTTCCGGGTCGTAGACACCCTGGATGACTCATGCGGCGCATATATTTGCAAACTTTCTGAAATGGGGGATTTTTTCAAATCAAAATTAGGGGGGAAAGTAATTCATAGCTAGAGCAGGGAAATGGTGTGCAATGTGTATAAATTTATGAAAGAGGAAGCAGACAACAAGAGTGTAACAATTCCGTTAGTTAAAGCTCGCCAAAGAACTGCAGCGGCTACCGGTGTTAGTGAGCGCGTAGTAACAAAAATAAATAGTGAAGTGAGTAAACTTAACGAAAGTGATGTCAATGTGAAGTCTTTTTCAACACCAAAAAAAAAATCTGATCCACGGAAAAACTCAGTTACAGAACTGGATGACTTTGATAAATGTGTTGTGAGAAGAATAGTGTACAATTTCCATTTGCAAAAAAAGCGACTACCTACTGTGAAACTCTTAAAGGAGGAATTAAAAGGTGCCATTGACTTTAAGGGCAGTGAAACTAGTTTAAGGCGTATTTTAAAGCAACTTGGGTTTAGGTGGCAGAAGACTAAAAACAATAGAAAGTTGTTGATTGAAAACCTAGACATTAGGGAAAAACGATTAACATACTTAAGATCCATTAAACGGTACAGAGAACAAGGTCGGCCAATAATTTTTTTAGACGAGTCGTACATTCTTTCTACCCACCTTTCAAGTAAATCGTGGTCGGACAGTTCAAATAGTGGTGCATGTTGTCCAATTTCTCAAGGGGATTGGATAATTATTATACATACTGGTGGCGAAGCAGGCTTTGTTCCAGGCGCACTTACTGTGTGGAAAGCCAGCAGCAAAAGTGGTGATTACCACGACAATGTTAACCGCGACATGTTTGTGAAATGGCTACAAGAAAAGTTGTTACCAAATTTGAACCCAAACAGTGTTGTAGTTGTAGATAACGCGCCTTATCACAACGTACAACTCGAAAAGGCCCCCACATGTAACAGTAGAAAGCAGGAGATGAAAGATTGGCTTACCAAGCACAAAATCTAATTTAGTGACAGTATGTACGTCCCAGAACTGTACAAGCTTGTAAAAATGTACAAACCTAGGTTTCATTGGTACCTAATTGATGAAATAGTGAAAAACAAAGGGCATGACGTTCTGAGACTTCCACCTTATCATCCTGACCTCAATCCTATTGAGCTGGTTTGGGCTGACATTAAAGGATACGTGGCCAGCAGAAACGTTTCTTGCACTATTTCTCAAGCGGAAATGTTACGCAAAGTGTCAAGTATGGGTCCTGAGGATTGGGTAAGGAAATGCCGACATGTTGAAACAATTGAAGACGAGTACCTAGCTCAAGAACCAGCCATAGACAATATAGTTGAATCACTTATAATTTCTACAAACATTGACAGTGAATCAGATTCCAAAAGTTCAGATGACGCTGATGAAGGCTTGAGTGGAGTTGAGGAGTGGAATAACAGAATCCAGGCGAATGGACAATAGAGTGAGTAATAGTAAATAATTCATATACCACAGGCTACAAATTTAGATATGATAGTGTAAATACTCAATTTAAATTTTTTCCGTAAAGTGAGGTGTTTCAGTAAAAGTTTAGGTTTATAACTTTCATTAAAAATTATAATTAGGTTTTTTTAACTGACACATTACAGTAAAATGAAATGTTGATTGTGCGAGAAATGATCGCGAACACTGGAGTGACTCTTCACGATTTATGTTTTCAGAGTGAGTAGTACGATTGTGGCCGCGCGCACAGGCTAGTGGCGGCAGCTGTACATCCTTGTTTCTTTGAAAGGGACACCTACTGTTATCATACAATAACTGAAATTCTCATCCGATTTTTTAGTTATAGAAACCAAAAAATATTTATCGAGTTAAAAAATAAAAATATAATAATATAGGAAACCCCTAGCAAAACAGCGATTACTAATGGCTTAAATTATGACTAGAAGATAAACCCCTTAAACAAGCTCTGATTAAAGGGAAATTATACAACTAACCAAACTTCCACATAACAAGGAATTTTGTTAACCTGTTGGGATTCTATGAAAAATTTGATCATCTATAAATTTTACTTAGACTGTAGACTTATCTGAATCTTAGTTTTGCATTGCTTCATAAAACAGAAAAGTTTGTTTTGAAAATGAGAATGAAAAGTTTGTTTTGAAAATGAGAATGCTATAACTGAAGCGGAATATTTCTTGATTACCACAGGTAAATCTTTCTCCTAAAACTATTATAGACTGCTCGTACACTTACTTAGTAGTATACTTACTCTGTCATAGCATATTAAAGTTGAAAAATTTGGAGTCTGTAAGCTGTGTAACATATGCACAAACTTTGCACAATAAACAGCGTCCGTCATTGTAAATATGCAACGTGGAAATAAACACAACTGTAATAACTGGGTGATTGTCTCATTTTTGGCAGACTTTGATGAGCGTGGCAGGAACCAAGTCTCCTTTTCCTGGAATGTTAATAAAATTATAATTAAAAAACCCTTTTACTAGCAGTAAGTATTAATAGCACTCTCTTTATATCAACAAAGCAAGAGATCTAATACATGTTTGCTACTAACACTGTAAAGTTTTTTAAGTTTTTCAAAACATCCTGGCAGTGTCGCCAATTGTAAAGTTATTACCTTTTTTTTCTAAAACATCCTGGCAGTGTTTCGCCAATTGTAAAATTTTTAACACTTTTTCAAATATACCCGCCCAAAATATTACCTACCTTGGCGACATATTTTAACACTTACCTTGCGTTTCATCGCATTTCATCAGAGGGTCGCCAGCATATTTAAGGTTATATATGCAACTCATTTCACTCTACGTATTAAATAACGCTTGCTCAATTTACACTTTATTTCCCTGGTCTTAGAAGATTCGAAAGCTCGTTAGGCGAGATTCTAACGAAGGAAACCGACTAGGTCGCAGCAGAATAATTTACACTAAACACGTGGTCATTGTGAAATAGAAATTACTATTTATTTTCATTTTGTAAACTCAAAGGGTGTTACCCTATTTACTCTGTGATTAACAAATCACACCACTAAACACACATAATTATTATTGTATCAAATTAAAGCTACTTAACTAATTGAAGGCCAACCAGTACTCCGTTTGCACACTCTCATTCATTCTCTTAAAAACCTCCCTTTTTAGATTTGAGATCTCATTTATCTGAATTGGATAGTTGAATAATGGATTAATAGCTATTAATCATTGGCCAGTCGATCTAGTTGTATATACTTGTAGCGGGTCAAATTTTGTGTGTCTTTATTTTAACCGTTTGGGGCATATATTTATATTTTTATTTATTTCGTTTTCGGGCGGACTGGTATAATAAAATGGTAAAACGGTGTTATTGTGCAACGTTATTTTACAAGCAACAGCACGATGTTGAGAAATAGAGTTTGGAACAAAGGCGATGCGCAATTTCAGTGGTGTAACACAGCAGCAGAAGAATTTACCTCCACCAAAATTCTAAGAACTCTGTACTTGTGTAAACAGTACACAGACGCAACTGTATCGCTACAAATCTGAGTGACGCAGCCAGCCACAAAACCGGATGTCCTGGTACGAACAAAATTCCGCAATGTGCTTTTTGAGCGGCAGGAAGTCATGGCTAAATCCGGTCTTTCCAATGACATCAGCAGAGCCAAGCCCAATATTAAGCTCTGGTCATCCACATATGTCAGCTCCATTCCCTATATAAAATGGTTACACGACAGCAGAGGAGCAAGGAGCGGCGACGAGAACATCGTGGCAGTGACCAACAGCTTCTCTCCAAAGCAACATGTACCTGTTACGTTCTCCGTGACAGTCGACTTTAAGTAGAGATGCCACACAGAACACAGCGTACCGCTACAGACGCCGACATTTTTTTGTCCGGACCCGGTCGGTGTAGTTTATAAAATGTAACTGAGTCAACAATAGAGTTAATACCGACCGGGACCCGAGGAATTAACGGAAATAACTAGTTTCCAATAAGTGAAGTGGAGTGAACAAACGGGCAACTAACCGGGTTAACGAAGGACACGTGTCTGGCCAGAATCGCGACCGCAAGTTCGTAGAAACACAAGTGAATTTATAAAAGTAAAATAAAAGTTTTTTTTATTGTTTTAAATAAGAATGAGTGAGAGAGAGTAAGAAAAGCAGACTGGGCAGTCTATCTAGTAGTAAGTAATAATAACTAAGTTACGCAAGTTTATAATTACATTCTAATCAGACAAAACATAGGGAAAAAAGGTACTAAAGTTTTCAAGCAATATACTAAAAATTTAACTGTACAAATGTTTATTAAATAATCGCTCATTAAAAATAAGGATTACTTCCGATAAAATGTGTTAGACTAAGTTATTTCGTCATTACCACTGTCTTATTCCTGTGTTAAAAGTTCGTCTAACGTTCCGGAATCTTCTGAATTATTAGTTGGGTGGGGTCAGATTGCTAAATTGTCCTTTTTATTTAAGGTGTAGTGTAAAGGTTTTCGATATTTTATCCTATGTAAAAAATAATCGTGGCGACCTTGGTCTTCTGGTAAAATTTTAACAGGTAAGTGTTGTAATTGCGTGCAGGTAAGTCCTGGTAGGTTATATTTTATTTTATATATTTCGGCCTCTTTTTTTTTATTGTTACAAATGTCGACGTGCTGCCAGGATTTTCGTTTTAATTTTATTTATACGAGATAGACCTATTTTAATACACAGAAAATAGGATGTGGTAATGACGAATGTATAAAAATTGTATTGCACATATTCACAGTAGTTATTAGGCGTTGTGAGTATAGAAAAATAGTAGTTTTATATATGAGTGTTATACAAACGAACTTTAAAAATGTCTATAATACAAAGTAATGATAGTGAGTTTGCATGGGATGAGTGGGAGAATGAATTTCGAGGTGTTGTGGGTGAGATGACAGACGAGGAATGGGGAAATTTAGACGATAGGTTAACCCGAATGGAAGAACAAGAGGAAGGAATATTCGCAGAAATTAAGAAGCACAGTGATGATATTGATAGTGAGGTGCCAAGTAATAAAGGTAAGATCGTTGAAGAAATAGTAGTAGTAAATGAGACAGAAAATAGGCCTGATGATAATGATGTCGACAGTGTGGGAGTAGTAAAAAAGAAGCGTTCATTGGAGGACGTGATGAACTTGTTGATAAAAATGAATGAAAATTGGGATAAACATTTTGAACTAATCACAAAGATGAATAAACAAGACGAGAAGCGGGAGGAGAATAGAGGTCAGTTAAAAGAGAGTACAGAAGTTGAGTTAACACAGGTAAGTGGTAATAATGTCTTTGATAATAGCGAAGAAATAATTAACAAGGTAAGTTACAGTGGTGAAAATGAATTAATAAATAATAGTGATAGAATAATTGAAAATGAGCTATTCAGGAATGATGTGATGAAAACAAATAGTGATGATGAAGTTTGTGGTGAAGTAGAATTTAATAACAAAATGTTAGCGAGTGTTGATGAAATTGAGAGAGAGTGTGATGAAAGGTTAGGGTGGCAAAGGGCAAATTTTTTCCGTGATGTAAGTGGAGTAAGGACTCCGCTAGTAGTGAATTTTGAGGACAGAGTTTCCTCCGTTAATTATGTGGAAGACAAGGTGTCTTCAAGCAGTCCCCTAATTTTTTGTAAACCTGGAAAAGCCAGGAAATGGTATAGTAAGTTTGTTGTGCCCTTTGCATGGAGTGAAGTAGATCAGTGGTGTGGTGACAGGTATTGTGATGAAAGTGATTATGAGAGAGAGAAAGAGTTAGAGTGGTTGAAAATAAATAGAGGTTATGTAGAGCTGATAGAGAAGATGGATATAAAGAGAGTTATGATAAATAATGTAGACATACCTTGTGTAGTAGTAGACAATGATTATATTGATGATAAATGTGTACCTGTAGGAAGAATTAGTGTACTTGTAGTGGAGGAATATGATGAGAAAATAAATCACCTGGGTGTAACAACAAATATTTACGGAGGCTGGATAAAAACAAATAATAGTGACAAGTCTTATGGAATAATAAAAGGGGAAATGAATGACATAGAGGTAATGGTCTATGATAAAAATAATTATAATAAATTGGATGTAAATAAAAACCATTTAGTCTATAAATATGTAAGATACCTTTTTGACGATGGTGGCTAAAATATAAAACAGAAAAGACAGTTAAACACTTTGTTTTAAGCTATTTGACTTGGCTGATTTGGATATTGAGATATGATGACTGAATAAATACTGAAGTAAATTTGTAAATAAATATGTAGTAAAGCCAATGGTATGTGTTGTGGTTAAGTGAACAGTGTATGTAAGTAATTAATTGTTATAACAATAGGACTAATATTTGCAATTTAAATAAACCAAATTAATTTTGAAAACAAGTAATCAGAGAAGTATAATTGTTTGGATGGTAATGAATTCTATATTGTTAATAATTAATTTAATTGAAACAATTTGATATATTTTAAATATTTTAATTGATTATGTAAATGTTGAATAATTAAATTTTTTTTGTAAATTCAGTTTGTTTTACGAGATGGAAATTTGGTAATGAATGATAAATTAGTTAATTTAAATTAATAAATTTTGTGAAATGTTTCAGAGATGGTGGTGATTATGTTTTGTGGGCATATCATGTTAAATGGATTGTAAGTAGAAAAATTTTATAATCATGTGTAATAAAAATATTTACAGGTGTAATTGAGATTCTAATTCAGTAATAAGATGTTATTTGGAAATCAGTTTGTTCAAGTAATGAGATAATTAAAAAATTTTAATAATAAATGAAAAATGATATATAATGATTATTAATAATAAATTTTGAAAATTTCAAGAAGGTTAAACGGTAAAAGGTTATAAATGGGTTAAATGAGTGTTGATGCAAATATTATATGCTAATGTATATACAAATTTTAATTAGTTGTCAATTGTAATTAGTTATTATGTGGCTATTAAGGGGGTGGCCTGTGCTCTCTTAAATAGCGAAAAGGGTTGGGGGTAGCAGTGAGTGTTACCTCCATCGGAGGCCAAAAGGGCGATAAATGTGCGGCACACCTTACCCGTGTAAAATAAAATTTTTACACATAATACTAAATAACGTGTCGCACATAAAAATATTGATATGAAACAGGCAGTGAAATAAAAGTTAGATTTCCTCGACTTTTCGGGCGGTTACTGCCTTACCAGCACTAACCGTGGTTTTGGCTAGCGGCCAGCTATGGTCATATCAAGTCCCTTGACCATAGCTGACTTGAAATTGGTATATATTTGAAATTCAATGGGGGGACATTAGAGGAAATCTCCGGAACTAGGGAACAGCGGCTGCCACTCTGTTCGAGGAGGAACAGCAAGACCGGTGGCAGATCCGTTCTAAGGGTGCATGATTATTAACAAGAACATGATGATGTTCACTAATTTAAAACTTAACAGTGGAAGCAGAGACACGGAGAGGTAAAAAACCTGCTCCAAAATATACAGTCTCTGTGGAAGCGAAAGGGCGAGACAGTCCTCCATAATCTGAAATAGTGTGTGTGGCTGGGAGGTGACGCAAAGGAGTCACGAAATTAAAATTTTATGACAAAAGTTTTTGCTTATTAGAAGTTTATCAAATAAAACTGCTTGTGTTCTGTTCAGGTAACTAGCTGCTTAGATATTTACAAATAAGGTGTTCATGCTATAATTTTAAGTGTATGATTTTATTGTTGTCTATTAAATAAGCATTGATAAGAATATGTAATTTTATTTGGTGTGTATTTGTTTAAGCCAATAAGTAAATCGTCTGGCAGGTTAACATAAATAACCAGAATCAGAGAAAATGGGAAACCAGAGGGTGAGGAGTGATGATAAATAAATACGTATATTTCATATAATTTATTCAATCATGAGATGTGTTTTTATTATGTTAGGAGATCAGCTGATCAGCAATAACGTCACTGGTATATTGGTTTGTAAATGTTACAAGTAATTAATGTTTAGTGTACTACAGATATGTTGAAGTAAAGATAAAAAGAATATGAGAAATAAAATAACAATAATTTATGCAAATTAATAAAAGATAATTCGTGGGTGATAAATGTTTTATGGGACATGTAGACCTGTCCGAATTGAAATAAAAGTTGAATTTGAAATAGTAGAGATGAATATGATGTAATGTTGTTTTTGAGTTAATGAGATGTAACAGAGTGGTGAAGTATTAATGTTGACACAGTGGTAATGGAGACTTTATGTAGATTTTGAGTGATATATTGTTGTTTTTGTAGTTAATGAGGTTATTTTGTGTATTTGTAGTAATGTAATGAGATTGAGATTCTTGGGGATGGCAATTTTGTATTAGAGGGTAGTGTATTTGGGGAGTCCGCAACAAGGGTTGGGACCGGATAGGGACCGATTGGCGCCGGAAAGGGTTACCTAGGGGGAGTCCAGGGACCAACATAAGGGAATGAGTTTTGGGAAGGAAACACGTATCCTATGTACAAAGGGTTAGAGAGTATTTTTTCATATATGTAGAGAAGGTGGCGTTTTGTGTTAAATGATAAGTTGGGGTTTAGAGTGTTCTGATTAGTAGAGATTTTGGTAGAGATGGGTGTCATGATAATTGAAGTTGATGAATATTAGAGTCAGAGGGAGAAAGTTTATATATGTATAGAGATCTAATACAGTAAATGAGTTACAACACCCACAGTAATGTAGAATTAAACTGTTAACTAAAAAGAGAGATTCATGATAAAGAATATACAATTGTTTATTTTTTTCCAACCAGTGACAGAAGTTTGATAAAATTTGAAAATGATGTAAAGTCAAGAATTGTTTAATTTAAATAATTTGAATGCCAATTTGATTATTATTTGTAATAATATTTTGTTTGTTTTAAATATTTTGTTTTATTATGTTTTGTATTTCAAGGTAGGATATTACAGATGTTCAAAGTGTTTTAGAAATCATACATAACATATGTAGGTCAAGGGTTTTGGACTTGACCTAGTTTCGATCAGCTGATGAGGTCATACACCTACTAAGCTTGTGTATAGTAGGAATCCACTTTTAATTTGTTTGTTTGATTAATTAAAACCAATATTTGAATAATTTTAATAAATGTTGTTTAATAAACAAATTTAATGAAGTTTTTTAATGAAAAAAATTTTTTTTTTTTTTTTTTAAATTTTGAAAATTTTAAATTTTTTTTGGACAAAAAAATTTTTTGATTTTTCGCCTGCCAGCGAATGACTATTTTAGATAATGATTTTTTTATTATGTGTGCATTAACCATGTTTATTTTATTGTATTACATTTTATTGGTAGACTATAAGTGGTTCTCATGTTAGAGTAAGGATGTGTTTATATTAGTAGAAATGTTTAGGTTAAGTCATTTGAAACAAAAATTAGAAAAAAGAGGAAGAGAATTTTTTGATAAAAGATTTTTTTTTTTTGAATTTTAAATTTTTTAAATTTATAATAAATTTTAAAAGAAAATTTTATTTTAATGTGTTAGGGTATCATGTAACGTGAGTGTGTGTGAGCCCAGTATCTGCTAAAGGCAGCCCAGCTTGCAAAAAAGGGGAAACATATCGGCGGAGGAGCTGGGATAATTTTAGCCAGGGATTGAGGATTTTTGGGGGTAGCATGTTAGAAGGCGAGGCGCGCTGTGGTGAGAGTCTGATCGATTTCTCGGTGTTGGGATCTCTTACGGAGAAGTCCAGTGATCTCGTTCAGATGAGTCCATAGTCGCTGAGCCAGGGGGGTCGTGTACCCATGAGAGTAAGAACCAGGGGGTTGTTGGCACCAGTTCCTCTCCGGTCCTCTTCGGGGTTATCGATGAGATTTCTTCTGTTATGAACAGCAGAATTCTCATCGAGGGGGTATTGTAGCGGGTCAAATTTTGTGTGTCTTTATTTTAACCGTTTGGGGCATATATTTATATTTTTATTTATTTCGTTTTCGGGCGGACTGGTATAATAAAATGGTAAAACGGTGTTATTGTGCAACGTTATTTTACAAGCAACAGCACGATGTTGAGAAATAGAGTTTGGAACAAAGGCGATGCGCAATTTCAGTGGTGTAACACGGCAGAAGAATTTACCTCCACCAAAATTCTAAGAACTCTGTACTTGTGTAAACAGTACACAGACGCAACTGTATCGCTACAAATCTGAGTGACGCAGCCAGCCACAAAACCGGATGTCCTGGTACGAACAAAATTCCGCAATGTGCTTTTTGAGCGGCAGGAAGTCATGGCTAAATCCGGTCTTTCCAATGACATCAGCAGAGCCAAGCCCAATATTAAGCTCTGGTCATCCACATATGTCAGCTCCATTCCCTATATAAAATGGTTACACGACAGCAGAGGAGCAAGGAGCGGCGACGAGAACATCGTGGCAGTGACCAACAGCTTCTCTCCAAAGCAACATGTACCTGTTACGTTCTCCGTGACAGTCGACTTTAAGTAGAGACGCCACACAGAACACAGCGTACCGCTACAGACGCCGACATTTTTTTGTCCGGACCCGGTCGGTGTAGTTTATAAAATGTAACTGAGTCAACAATAGAGTTAATACCGACCGGGACCCGAGGAATTAACGGAAATAACTAGTTTCCAATAAGTGAAGTGGAGTGAACAAACGGGCAACTAACCGGGTTAACGAAGGACACGTGTCTGGCCAGAATCGCGACCGCAAGTTCGTAGAAACACAAGTGAATTTATAAAAGTAAAATAAAAGTTTTTTTTATTGTTTTAAATAAGAATGAGTGAGAGAGAGTAAGAAAAGCAGACTGGGCAGTCTATCTAGTAGTAAGTAATAATAACTAAGTTACGCAAGTTTATAATTACATTCTAATCAGACAAAACATAGGGAAAAAAGGTACTAAAGTTTTCAAGCAATATACTAAAAATTTAACTGTACAAATGTTTATTAAATAATCGCTCATTAAAAATAAGGATTACTTCCGATAAAATGTGTTAGACTAAGTTATTTCGTCATTACCACTGTCTTATTCCTGTGTTAAAAGTTCGTCTAACGTTCTGGAATCTTCTGAATTATTAGTTGGGTGGGGTCAGATTGCTAAATTGTCCTTTTTATTTAAGGTGTAGTGTAAAGGTTTTCGATATTTTATCCTATGTAAAAAATAATCGTGGCGACCTTGGTCTTCTGGTAAAATTTTAACAGGTAAGTGTTGTAATTGCGTGCAGGTAAGTCCTGGTAGGTTATATTTTATTTTATATATTTCGGCCTCTTTTTTTTTATTGTTACATACTTAGCTGCAAATGTTATTCCACTTGTTGCACCATTTCTCGTTCAAAACTTTTTTGCTCTCACATTCCCGAAACTGTTAACTTTTACCATTACGTCGACACTAGTAGATTTATTTAGATTTATTTTATATAAATTTTTTACTTGTTGAAGGCCTAAATCGACTTTGTCCACGGACTTACAAGTCCATGGCGTTTGGCTGCGGTTTGTAGACTGAAAGATGGCGACTGGTGTTGGTACTCTATATCAGCTGGTCACTTGGTACCCCTACTTTGCTGGCCGGATCATACTGAAGATTCTAGAACATTGGAGAAGTTTCTATTGCGTCTCTGTAGTATAAAACACTCGTTCAGTCATTATATTGTTGTGACTTCAGATCGAATATAAAAATTTGTGCCCATGTATGGCTCGGTTTATAGCTCGAAGACGACGACGCCTATGTCACTCTGACTGATTCATACACTTCCCATTTCGAAAGTCATATTTTATTCAATTTTACATCCATCGGATTTTTGCACAATTAAAATAATTATACCCATTTTTGTACCCTCACAACACGTCATCATACTATTACTACAAGAATTAATTTTACAGTAGCCTAAACATATGTTCATAATACAAAAAATATTTATCTTTTAAAAGAATTAATATTCTTCTTGTGTGTGTGTGTGTGTGTGTGTGTGGGTGTGTGTGGGTGTGTGTGTGTGTGTGTGTGTGTGTGTGTGCGCGCACGCGTGTGTGTGTTCACTGTTACATCTACAAAGTAAAACAAAGTGCGTATTGTTCTTATAGTATCACGAATACTTTCAAACATTTGCATACTCAATAAACATTCACACCAACAAGAATATCTTAAATTATTATTTTTGTTAATTACTTAAGGTAAATGAAAATGATTTTAAACATCTTAAAAAAATGTATTTAAACTTCATAAATATGCCTACAATATTTGGCCTCATGATTTAAATTTTTAACAACGTATGCATCAGACCATCAGACATTAACAGTTTACTACATATGGCTCTATTTCATATTAACCCTAATGAAATGCTTTATATAAACAACTATAATCTCAATAATATGCCTCCCAGTCATGTAAACATCATTCCTAATAAACTGATTGTAAACTTAATTTTAATTATTAAATTTTATTAACACACGTACCTGTACTTCGTATGCACAATCAGCTTGTGACGATTTAAAAAAAAAATGTTTTGTTTAAATAACACAAATTAAATTTTTGGTTCTTATAACAAGTAAGAGTATTATCCACCCCTTATCTGTACGTAGATTCCTGTACCAACGTGCAAATTATCCAGTACGAACACGCAAAGTACGATGTTATTAAGCAAAAAAAATAATAATTCCTTTGATTAAATAAAAGACGTATTAATAATAAAGAATTATATACCTAACACATAACAATAGGTAGTATAAATTATTACTAGTTAATTAATGATTAATTAATAATACTAAAGGAACGAACTATTTTTCTCAGCGCGTAAACCGCGCCAGCTTACAGACTTCTTGCCACTAAACATTCCCCATTCGCCGGAGCAAAGTACGATGTTATTAAGCAAAAAAAATAATAATTCCTTTGATTAAATAAAAGATGTATTAATAATAAAGAATTATATACCTAACACATAACAATAGGTAGTATAAATTATTACTAGTTAATTAATGATTAATTAATAATACTAAAGGAACGAACTATTTTTCTCAGCGCGTAAACCGCGCCAGCTTACAGACTTCTTGCCACTAAACATTCCCCATTCGCCGGAGAAACTTCGACATGTAAGGATGTCAAAAATGTGTTGTCCAGTTAAATTTAGATGTATACCGCTGAACTACTATACAAACACTCGTCGGTTGTTATTTTGATTTGACTCAATGTAGCGTTGGAAAATACCTAAACACTTAGTAATGTAGTGAGTGAAGCAAATATTAGTAAATATGTAAAAAAAAGCAAAACTTAGCCGACACATCTCTTAACAAACTGTAAGTGGTAAGATATGTTCCTTACCATCTTTTAGTGCTGCTAAAATAAGAACAATTAATAAGTAAAATGTGAACAACCGACTCCAGAAGAAGAAAGTTACAACAACAACAGTATGAACTTCTAGTAGCAGAAGCCAATCGTCATGACCTAGACTACTATTCGGAAACAATAAACCAAATGGACCATCAAGAGGAACATCATATCACACCCAAGAGGACTACTGAAGAAGACCATCACGGATGCCCACAGCAAACTCACGTTCTATTCAGGTGATATTAAATCATAACATTTGTGCATAACCTGTTTTTTAAACAAAACGAAACAAAAGAACAGTAAAGTTTATTGTAAAGACTTTTAGATAACTTAAAGATTAACATATAAATATTTGTAATCTCTGTAATGATATAGTAATAACATTACGGTGTTTAGAGGTAAAGTAATTCTGAAAATTTACACCGGACTATTCTTCAAATAGTTTGGACGAAGTTGTGATATATTAGAATATTGCAAAGTTGAGACCCGGATCCGTGGTACTTGAAATAATACATAGCTGAAATTTTTGAGATAAAAAGAGTAAAGAATATTAATTTAAAGAATATTTAATGCAGCAATTATTAGAATCTTTCTTTTACAAAAAGTAAAGTTAGTAAGAAATTAAAGGATGACCATTAAAGCCATTACTTTTTATACTTAGTTAAAATATAAGAATAAAGAGATGTTTTCGCTAATACCCCGAGAGTGAATAAATTTATGTAACCCTTGACTAATTCCTGATATATAATTTGTTATAATTTGTTGGTAAGTAAATTTTACTAACAACGGCAGCTAGTTTAATTAACAGCCAACAACTGAACTGGTTCCTGATGTTTATAATGTCTTGACAAGGGAGACTTTATAAAATTGCGCCACTCTGCTGATTTATATAAAAGGTTTGTAAGCATAGTGACGCATATAAAATTGCGCCACTTGTAATGGAACAATTTTGAAGGAGGTATGTTTTTTATTGCTTTTATATGCTTTTATAAAGCTCGTAACGCTTTACACTCTGCTATTGTAAGAATAATTGTGTACTGTGCTGTTGTCTAATTAATAATAATTTTGTGTACAGAGTGTCACATATAAAATTGCGCCACTCTGCTGATTTATATAAAAGCTTTGTAAGCATAGTGACGCATATAAAATTGCGCCACTCTGCTATTGTGAGAATAATGGTGTATTGTGCTGTTGTCTAATTAATAATAATTTTGTGTACAGGGTGACACATATAAAATTGTGCCACTGCTTTGTACAAAAGAATTGAATTGTTTGTACACATAAAATTGCAATACTGTGCTTTTGTGTAAAAATATTGTGTATATTGTGATAATTAATTAACAGTAACTCTGTAGAATGTATAAATTTATTCACTCTGAAATTGTGAACAAATAAATAAGTAACGTTTTAATTAAGAAATAATAATATTAGTATTGGGACATTAACGTAATAAACAAGTCCTTGCTGGTAAAAATATTCCAATTTAAACCTGTCGGTATTGACAGGCTGGTTCATGTTAAATACGTGTCGAGAAATGTACCCTCCCCTTTGTACGTATAGGGAATCCCATACAAACCTTCCCTCGCAGACATAACAGACAGTTCAGAACAGGAAATAATCGTGTTTGAGATTGTCCGAACCACCCTCCTTTGTTAAACCACCCCTACGCAAACAATAAGACTCTCCCAAACAGCTGATCCTGTGTGCTATTATAAAGGCAATGAACTCTTCGCGTGTGAAATTTCTCTCCACTATAAAATAATATTATCACTTTGTTTCGACAGATAATATCTAGCAGTACAGAAAATTGAATTGATTTGATTTGAGATAATTTTAATATAATTAATTCATATAAGATTCTATGTGTAGTACTACATATATATATGTGTGTTTATAGGAATTCAAATTTTATAAGTGTTTGAAATAAAATAAATAATAAGTACTTTAAATAAAAAAAGGTTTAATAATAGCTAAAATAAAAAAAAAGTGTAATAAAAGTGAAAAGTGTAGTAGTAAACTAAGACTAATAATAATATTAATAATAATAATAAAAGTACATTTGAATCGTGTAAACGGCCGGTCGTGGCCTGTTCAAAAATAATTCCCCCAGCTTGCCAGTAAGAAACAAACTCGTTCGTGCAGGAAATATTGTAGTAAGCCATCCCCTATTGTTATAAATGGCAGCATCTCTAAACAATAAACACCACCCCAGTGTATAATACAATGCGTCTAGTGTAAAGTGTTTGACCCCTCTTGAATTGTAACAGCTGATTGTTTAAAAATAAATAAATGTACCCCTTCGTGAAATTCCACTTGTATCTGTAGAATAAGATATTAGTATTAAGAAAGAATCTAAGGTTGAGTATGGGATCAACTTTAGATTACTGTAGTAGAATTAAGAGATATAGGGATAAATACGTAACACAGTCACAACGGCGCCGCACTGAAAGGGTTCTTTACAAGGGTTAAAGAAAGTGCAGAAAGCTAACTAAGATAGAGTATGCAAATGTAATCAGTCGGCCCACGATGTTGTGAAGTTACGGAAACTAAGAGTAATAAATAGATAAATAAAGAATATTTATTTATGTGTAAATAATATTAAGGTAGTA